>NC_069454.1:7248429-7320304 GCF_026875155.1 Cherax quadricarinatus | reverse complement strand
AAAGTAGAGCTGCAGCAGCAGCAGCAGCGACAGAGCAGCTAGAGCGCAGTAGCAGCAGTAGCAGCGCAGTAGCAGCAGTAGCAGCAGCAGTAGCCAGTAGCGCGTAGCCGCAGCAGCAGTAGTAGCAGCAGCAGCAGCAGCAGCAGCAGCAGCAGCAGTAGCAGCAGTAGCAGCAGAAGCAGCAGCAGCAGCAGTAGTAGTAGTAGCAGCAGCAGCAGTAGTAGCAGCAGCAGCAGCAGCAGCAGCAGCAGCAGTAGCAGCAGCAGCAGCAGTAGCAGCAGCAGCAGCAGCAGCAGCAGCAGCAACAGCAGTAGCAGCAGAAGCAGCAGCAGCAGCAGTAGTAGCAGCAGCAGCAGCAGTAGTAGTAGCAGCAGTAGTAGCAGCAGCAGCAGTAGTATTAGCAGCAGTAGCAGCAGCAGCAGTAGCAGCAGCAGTAGCAGCAGTAGCAGCAGTAGCAGCATCAGTAGCAGTAGCAGCAGCAGTAGCAGCAGCAGTAGCAGCAGAAGCAGCAGTAGCAGCAGCAGCAGCAGTAGCAGCAGCAGCAGTAGCAGCAGCAGCAGTAGCAGCAGCAGCAGTAGCAGGAGCAGCAGTAGCAGCAGCAGTAGCAGCAGCAGTAGCAGCAACAGTAGCAGCAGCAGCAGCAGCAGTAGCAGCAGCAGCAGTAGCAGCAGCAGCAGCAGCAGTAGCAGCAGCAGTAGCAGCAGCAGTAGCAGCAGCAGTAGCAGCAGTAGTAGCAGTAGTAGCAGCAACAGCAGTAGCAGTAGCAGCAGCAGTAGTAGCAGCAGCAGCAGCAGCAGTAGCAGCAGCAGTAGTAGCAGCAGCAGTAGTAGCAGCAGCAGCAGCAGTAGCAGCAGCAACAGTAGTAGCAGTAGTAGCAGCAACAGCAGAAGCAGCAGCAGTAGCAGCAGCAGTAGTAGCAGTAGCAGCAGCAACATCAGCAGTAGCAACAGCAGCAGTAGCAGCAGCAGTAGTAGCAGTAGCAACAGCAGTAGCAGCAGCAGCAGCAGCAGTAGCAGCAGCAGCAGTAGTAGTAGCGGCAGCAGCAGCAGCAGCAGCAGTAGCAGCAGCAGCAGCAGCAGCAGCAGCAGCAGCAGCAGCAGCAGCAGCAGCAGCAGCAGCAGCAGCAGCAGCGGCAGCATCAGCAGTAGCAGCACCAGCAGCAGAAGTGTCAGCAGCAGCAGAAGTGTCAACAACAGCAATAGTTCAGCTGCACTCGTCACCACCACCACGAGCCACACATCACTCTACTACATTGTTTGACATGATTGTTGCTGTTATTGTTGTTGCTTTTATTGTTGTATGGTGTTGGTTGTTCTTGTTGTTGGCCATATCCAGCCTGTGGGTGATAGTCACCACATAGCCATCCTGTGGGTGGTAGTCACCACATAGCCATCCTGTGGGTGGTAGTCACCACATAGCCATCCTGTGGGTGGTAGTCACCACATAGCCATCCTGTGGGTGGTAGTCAGAACACTACAGAGGGACATAATGGGTCGTGTGACTGGGCCTCAAAGTTTGGATAGCTAAGCAAGCTACACTAGTCATAAGCTATTTTACATGTTTACATCTAGTAATCCTCTTGGCATGTATAGGCATAGAATAATAATAAGGTAGGTCTAAGGACACTTGCCTATAGGGCGCCTGCTTACGTTCTTTATTTACGTTTTAAAGCCCCTGGTACCCATTTAAGTGACGTATCTTATACTCCTCAAGTTCTTTTTCAGAAAATTGTATTTCGGTGATATAAATATTTAGGGTATTATACAAAGGGATTTCTTAAGCCTGATTTATCTCCTAGGCCCCAGGTACTGTATAGCCCCTATTGCTTTAGCACTTCCTCGTAAATAATAATATAATAATGTCCCTGATGTAGCAGGGATGACTTCCTGTTGGTCAAGTAACCTTTGATCCAGCCAAGAAACCCACTATTTTTTTTTTTATTAAATAAAATTGTATACACCAGCAGTGTGCTGCTGCACTATCCTGTATGATAGTTACATTGTGGGAATACCCACTGTGGGCTGCTAACCTACTTTTTAAGATAGTTACATTGTGGGAACACCCACTGAGTGCTGCTGCTGCTGCTCTCTCTCTCTCCCCTCAAGGGAGGCTCCTTGACGCTGGTGAAGGGCTCTTGATCTAGGAAATTGGATCTGTGCTTCAGTTCCCTGAATTGAGCCTGAATACCTTCCATCCCTCCCCAACATGCGTTGTATAATCTTACGGGTTTAGCGCTCCCCCAGTTATAATAATAATAATAGTAGTCTCCCCTATCGTGGTCTCTGTATATCTTGTACTTCATAATCATGTCTCCTCTGGTTCTCCTCTCTTACAATGTTTTAAGGTTATTTTAATCCTCGTTGAACATTCCTCTTAGCTCTGGGACTAGTCTCGTAGCGAATCTTTGGACTTCCTTTACCTTCTGAAGTTGTCTAAGAATCTCGTTAGTAGGCAAGGAAAGTTATCTTTGGGTCAGGGTTTGTATGGTTATCCAGGGAGTTTGTTAGGTTTCAACCCCATCGACTGAACGGGAACATTGAAAGCTGGGTATCTCGGTAATAAAGATACCCACTAAACCTTGTCTCATATAGTTTTCGGTGTTTTATGCCATTAAAATAATGATAGTGACGTAAAGAATACTCGATAAATTAGGGAGTAGAAATACGCTGTGTATACACCACTCTGTGTTTACATTTGTGTATTGTTTGATTTTCATTTACTGATCCTGAAACCGTCAATTTACATCTGGCGGTTTGTATTCTTGTTTTAGTTTTTTTTCGCTGGTTTATTGATTCAGCTCTCGGGAGGTAAGATAATAGTTAACGTGCAAACACAACCTTATCCAGTTCCTCAGCTCACATGTCAGTGCATACTCTGAGCGCCACGTTTTACAACAAGACAAAATCCGGCTGATATTTACATTGAGCGGAGGTAAAAGAGAGGATAGGAAGAGGGTTTACCTCTGCATTGTTCCTGGGATCATTGCCCTCCTGGCCTAATGTTTGATTAGTCAGGCTGTTGGTACTACCAGCTCTAGTGAGAAGTAGGGGAGCCGTGGGCACAATAAGAGAATACTGTATCAGCATCCTCCCTGGGCCCAGATTATTCAACATTCTAACAGAAAACTGGCCTAGTGTTTGGTTAGTTAGGCTATTGGTGCTAACAGCTCTAGTGAGAAGTAGGGGAGCCGTGGGCACAATAAGAGAATACTGTATCAACATCCTCCTTTGGCCCAGACTATTCGACACCCCAACAGAAGATATCAGAAATACTGCCGCAATCAGTGTAAACTTTTAAAAGGGGGAAATGAAAAAATATTCCCTTCAAAAGGGCCCAAATAAACCAGGCGTAAAGGATATGGGGCCGCGGGCCCTCGGTAACAACAGCCTGGTTGACCAGACAGCCTGGCTCAGGAACGGGCTGCGGTGGAGGGAAACTTTTAGGAAAAACATCACAGGTATAAAGTCCCAAGTATAAACCGAAACCGGCTCCCAAAAATTTTGAAAATTTGGATGGAAAAGACAGCAGAGGACTTTGGAAAATCAAAGGAGGCGTTGCTGAAAGAAATATCAAGCCCGCGGCTGTTTCGAGAACTATTACAGCCTAGGATTCGGGAAAAACTATTACGCCTGGGCTGTGAGAAAAAAATTTTAAAGCCCGAGGGTGTCTGCTGGAAAAAAATATCTACAACCTGGGCTGTCTGTAAAAAGAACATACGCCTGAGGCTGGTGCTGAGAAGAACGTCTACACCTGAGGGTTCTGCCGAAAAAAATAATCTCACCGGGGTGTCTGTGAGAAGAACATCTACAGCCTAGGCGGTGCTGGAAAACTACCCCACAGCCTGGGGTGGGCTGAGGGAAAATATCTAACCTGAGGCTGGCTACTGAGAAGAACTTCTAAGCCCTGAGGGTTGCTGCTAGAAGAATTATCTACAGCCTGAGGTGTCTGCTAAAAAGAACTATACAGCTGAGGCTTTGTGGAACTATCAAACCTGAGGCTGTCTGCTAAGAAGAACTATACAGCCTGAGGTGGGTATGAGAAAAATATATAAGCTGAGGGGTCGCTGGAAGAAGTACACAGCCGAGGCTGTTTGAAAGAACTTGTACAGCCTAAGGGTGTCTGCTGAGAAGGGAAAAATAACAGCCTGAGGGTGTCTGTGGGAAAACTACAACCTGAGGCTGTCTGCTGAGAAGAAAATATCTACAGCCTGAGGTGTCTGTGAGGAATACTACAACCTGAGGTGTCTGCTGAGAAGAATTTTCTACAGCCTGAGGGCTTGTTGTGAGGACACCTACAACCTGAGGCTGTTGCTGAGAACTTCTACAACCGAGGCTGTTGCTGAGAACTGTCTACAACCCGAGGGTGTTGCTGAGAAGAACTATTACAACCCCAGGCTGTCTGCTGAGAAGAACTATTACAACCTGGGCTGTCGCTGAGAAGAAAATATCTCAACCTGAGGCTGTCTGCCGGGAAAATATCTACAAACCCGGGCTGTCTTCTGAGAAAAAACTATCTACAACCTGAGGCTGTCTGCTGAGAAGAACTATCTACAACCTGAGGCTGTCTGCCGAGAAGAACTATCTACAACCTGAGGCTGTCTGCTGAGAAGAACTATCTACAACCTGAGGCTGTCTGCTGAGAAGAACTATCTTCAACCTGAGGCTGTCTGCTGAGAAGAACTATCTACAACCTGAGGCTGTCTGCTGAGAAGAACTATCTACAACCTGAGGCTGTCTGCTGAGAAGAACTATGAACAACCCTGATAAAGGATTATCGTATATTATGTAGGTGTGAGAGTCGTAGAGAAGCAGAAGGCTCTCTTATCAAGTTCCCTGGTGGAAACAGTCTACTGGTTATATTTTTTACACATGATAGGAGAGTTCACAACTTGGAAAACCGGCTGACATTTCCATCCATAATCAGGGACAACTAATTTGAAATAAAAATAAAAAATATAAATATCTCGAGAATGTACATAAACACAGAACACTGTACTTACCGCACTTGTCTTTCTCAGTCACATGTCTGGCATCTAGACACGGACGGTACTTGAATTTATATGAAAGTGGAGTCCACCGCCAGGCCTGGTCATGGACCGGGCCGCTGGGGGGCGTTCACCCTCCGGAACACCCTCCAGGTCTGTGCAATAATTTGAATATCCCATGGTATGTAAAGTATTTCTGGCGGGTTTGTGGTCACAGTGGTGGCCTGTGTTCACCTTCCTTTGTTACTGTTGTTATACTGTTTTTTGTTACTGTTGTTGTTTTTACTGTTGTTTGTTACTGTTGTTATACTGTTGTTTGTTACTGTTGTTATACTGTTGTTTGTTACTGTTATACTGTTGTTTATTACTGTTGTTGTTATACTGTTGTTTGTTACTGTTGTTATACTGTTGTTTGTTACTGTTGTTATACTGTTTGTTACTGTTGGTGTTATACTGTTGTTTGTTACTGTTGTTATACTGTTGTTTGTTACTGTTGGTGTTAACTGTTGTTTGTTTACTGTTGGTGTTATACTGTTGTTTGTTACTGTTGGTGTTTTATTGTACTGTTGTTTGTTACTGTTGGTGTTATATTGTCTGTTGTTATGTTACTGTTGGTGTTATACTGTTGTTTGTTACTGTTGGTGTTATATTGTGCTGTTGTTACTGTTGGTGTTATATTGTACTGTTGGTGTTATATTGTACTGTTGTTTGTTACTGTTGTTATATTGTACTATTATTTGTTACTGTTGGTGTTATATTGTACTGTTGTTTGTTACTGTTGGTGTTATACTGTTGTTTGTTACTGTTGGTGTTATATTGTACTGTTGTTTGTTACTGTTGGTGTTATATTGTACTGTTGGTGTTATATTGTACTGTTGGTGTTATATTGTACTGTTGGTGTTACATTGTACTGTTGTTTGTTACTGTTGTTATATTGTACTAGTATTTGTTACTGTTGGTGTTATATTGTACTTTGTTTGTTACTGTTGGTGTTATATTGTAGCGTTATTACTGTTGGTGTTATATTGTACTGTTGTTTGTTACTGTTGGTGTTACATTGTACTGTTGTTTGTTACTGTTGGTGTTATATTGTAGTGTTGTTTGTTACTGTTGGTGTTATATTGTACTTCTGTTTGTTACTGTTGGTGTTATATTGTACTTCTTTGTTACTGTTAGTGTTATATTGTACTTCTGTTTGTTACTGTTGGTGTTATATTGAAGAATGAGACACTTGTGCAACATTTGCGAATCTTTATTGAGGAAACGTTTCGCCAGCCAGTGACTTCTTCAGTCCAATACAGAGAAGAACTGTAGAAGAAGAGGAGGAGTTTTAGGTAATCAGTCCCTCAGCCTGGAATCGATGTGTTTAGTTCGTCACTCCTGAAGACTGATGGACTTAACACATCGATTCCAGGCTGAGGGACTGGTTACCTAAAACTCCTCCTCTTTTTCTACCGTTCTTCTCTGTATTGGACTGAAGAACTCAATGGCTGGCGAAACGTTTCCTCAATAAGGATTTTCTCGTAGAACGGTAATTTCAGTGCTGGTCTTGAACCAGTCTTCCGTGAAATAAACAAGCCCTGGAACGGGTGGGGTTTGAACTCATGGCGAGTGAGTCGTAAAGATAGATTGCAAAGCAAGTCTTGCTTGATATAGCTTTGTGCTCTGTGAGGTGATATATCAAGTTATGTGAGGAGATATATCTAGTTATGTGAGGAGATATATCTAGTTATGTGAGGAGATATATCAAGTTATGTGAGGTGATATATCAAGTTATGTGAGGAGATATATCTAGTTATGTGAGGAGATATATCAAGTTATGTGAGGTGATATATCAAGTTATGTGAGGAGATATATCAAGTTATGTGAGGAGATATATCAAGTTATGTGAGGAGATATATCTAGTTATGTGAGGAGATATATCTAGTTATGTGAGGAGATATATCAAGTTATGTGAGGTGATATATCAAGTTATGTGAGGAGATATATCTAGTTATGTGAGGAGATATATCTAGTTATGTGAGGAGATATATCAAGTTATGTGAGGTGATATATCAAGTTATGTGAGGAGATATATCTAGTTATGTGAGGAGATATATCAAGTTATGTGAGGTGATATATCAAGTTATGTGAGGTCGATATATATCAAGTTATGTGAGGAGATATATCAAGTTATGTGAGGAGATATATCAAGTTATGTGAGGTGATATATCAAGTTATGTGAGGAGATATATCAAGTTATGTGAGGAGATAGTACTAAGTTATTGAGAGTGATATATCAAGTTATGTTGAGGTGATATATCAAGTTATGTGAGGAGATATGTCAGTTATGTGGAGGAGATATATCAGTTAAGTGAGGATATGTCAAGTTATGTGAGGTGATATATCAAGTTATGTGAGGAGATATGTTCAAGTTAATGTAGAAAGTGGATTATCAAGTTATGTGAGGAGATATGTCAAGTTTATGTGAGGAGATATATCAAGTTATGGTGAGGAGATATGTCAAGTTATGTGAGGTGATATATCAAGTTATGTGAGGAGATATGTCAAGTTATGTGAGGTGATATATCAAGTTATGTGAGGAGATATGTCAAGTTATGTGAGGAGATATATCAAGTTATGTGAGGAGATATGTCAAGTTATGTGAGGTGATATATCAAGTTATGTGAGGAGATATGTCAAGTTCTCATCTTTTTAACTTGATGAATCTCCACACAGAGAGAAACGTTGTCCCGATAAAGGCTTCTTCTTCAACGTTTCTTACCTGGAGTCTTCCTGGAGGGTGTTCCGGGGGTCAACGCCCCCGCGGCCCAGTCGTTGAGCAGGCCTCCCGGTGGATCACACCTGGGTCATGTTACCTGGTGGTGTAAGCTTGGCGCCGCTTCAGTACCCCACTAAAAATTCGGCAGTCTCTTTTTCGGCCTAAATAGCGGGGAGATTTACCCTTCAGAATTTGCATGACTTTTGCCCTGACTTAGAAAATTTTTTGTTTGGGATTTTTTGATAGCCTTAATTAGCAATTTTTCATTATATCGTAATTTTTTTTTTACAATTTCCCCTCCTATTTTCCTTTTTGTATTTCTTGACCGTTACCGGACTTGAGTCCTAAAAGGTGGGAGATCCAGTGTGCACTCTGAAGGTGGGGTGGAGATATTTCCGGGTTTTGAACTGTAGTGTCGGTCACCTCTGACAAGCAGTGAGGGAGTGAATGATGATAAAATATTTCTTTTTTTTGGGTTCCCCTGCCTGGTGGGAAGCGGTCGTGTGAAAAAAAAAAAAATTTTCTATGTGCCCATCGTTTCTGCTCCTTCACCTATGTTTTTCCCGTTCTGTTTGACTCCGTCTTCCAGACTAGGGTGCACTTCACCACACCAAATAAAGGGTTGATCCCTCGTTTTTTGTATAGGGTTTTACCACTCTTCCCCTATAAATTAAATCCCATAATGTTTAAAGGGGTGGAGGGGTATGCCATTGGAAGGCCCGGTCAGAAACCAAAAGCCCAGCTGCGGGTCAATATTGACTAAGCCCCGCGTAAAAAAACATTTCATTTTTCTACAAACTTTACCTAACCTAACCCAAGTCTTCTTTTATGTGGTTGAATTAATATTGTGAAGCCATGGAGGGCGATACGTCTACAAAAAAACTACCTAGATGTTAAAACATGTGTGATTTGTCTAATTTTTTTTTCACTCTTTTTGACCAATTGAGTCTCTCCCCTTTGGCTCTCTGATTCCCCTCCTGCCCTTGTCTTCGTTTTTTTCCCCCTGCCTCCCTGCGTGGTTTGATGGGGTGGGGTTGGGGTTGATTGATGGTTTTTTTTTGTGGTGGGGGTGGTTGTGGTGGGTGGTTGTGGGTTGTTTTAAGGTTGTGGTGAGTGAGATGTCGTTTTGGTGGGGTGGTTGTTTTGATTGGGGCTGTGATTGTGGGGGGTGGGGAGTTGTGTTGTGATTGCCTGTGGTTGCGGTTGAAATGGGGTAGAGGGGTGTTTGAAGTTTTGGTGTCATTAGGGTTTTTTGGTTTGATGGTTTGCGGTGGTGGTCGGGAGGGTCGTGGTCGCTTTTATTCCCCCGTTTTCTTGACGCAAGCACTGTCCCTTTGAGCTTCTTCAAGTGCTGCTTTTTGTGTGCCTTGTGTTTCTCGTGGTGCTGCCGTCACCCACGTGTGCTGCCCGCCACTTCTTAGTATGGGGCCCAACACACAGGAAATGCACACGGATGCATTTCACTTAAGACAGATTTTTGAAATCTTTTTCGGTCCGGGGCCCAAAAACGTTCAAAAGCCTCCCGCAGTCAAATGGAAACGGGCAATAGACCCCGGGGTTCTTAAAGGGGCTGGCGGCCCTAAAATCAGACCCGCCAGCCGGCTGTGGGGCGTACGTTGGATAATGTGGCCAGCCGTAACGCCTGGTTGATCAGGCCTGAAACCCTGGGAGACCTGGTCAAGGACTGGGCCCCCGGGGGGCGTTGACCCCCCGGAAAACCCTCCCGGGAGACTCCAGGTTCTGCAAATGAAAGTATTGAAAATGACTAAGGTCCCAGGACCGCTTCTTCAGTGAAGGTGTCTTGAGTGATACATTCGTCTGATTTCCCCCTTGGTGAATTAGCACTTGTGCAACATTGGGATCTTTATTGGGGAAAAACGTTTCCCAAACCCTACTTATCAAAACCTTTCAGATAAAAATTATTAAAGATCTGGAGATTGAGGTAATCTCCCTCAGCCTTGAACTGTTGTTCAGTCCATCCCCTTAAAAATCGACTCCGGCTGGGGGACTAATTCCCTCAAACTCCTTTGATTTCAACAATTTTATCTGTAAGGATAGGGGAAAGCCGCTGTGTGGCGAAACGTTTTACAAGAAAGTACGCAGTGTTGCTACATGTGTGTAATTCATCAACCTGTTGGTTTCTGAACCATTTATCTAAAAATTTCCCCCCTCTTGTTATAGTCAGTCTTTTTTTCCCCTTGTTGCTAGAGTACCTTACACGTGATTGTTTAGAAAGACACATAAGGAAACATAGAATATATTGAATATTAAAACGGTATACAATACCGACGGTTGAAGGACACATTACAAAAAGTTAGGTATCTTTATTCCCAAATATTTGGAATTAAGATACCTAACTGTTGCACCCTTTGCTTACTTATTAAATATTAGAAAAAATCAGGGTCCCGGATCGAAATGTTTTCTAATTGCCCTAGTGTTTGCCACTGTCTTTTTAAAAAAATTTGGGGTATTGTTACCAAGGTTTATACCATACGATAAACAGGCATTGAAGCTAGGATACCCTGAGCATAGTTTTGCTTTTGGTTACAACAGGGAAGACGGCCAGTGGTGGAGAAATTTAGCGAGAAAGGAACCCTTAATATTGCAACATTTATCACAAGCTCTTGCAGGCCGAAAGTTGCAACAATAAAACAGTGGCCTTTTGCGGTAATTATTCTTCCAACACTTTTAAACTCCCCGTTGCTTTGGGTACCTTTTAAAATGTGGTGGGAAAATGGTTTTGAAAAACGACAAGTATTGGACTGATGAGGCTGCTGGCTTGGGGATCGTTTCCTCAGTAAAACTTTTCCCAAAAGTTGCACAAGTGTCCCTTTGTTTTACCTTTTGGGGGGTTTTTGGGGTTTTCTGCTCCCGTGCCTCCTGAGCCCGGGTTGTCTGGGTCTACAACCCCAAAACTGCGCTGGGACCCCGCCCCCCCCCTTTTTCTTCTCTTTTGATCTTCTTTTCTCTTAGTGAGGGACAAAAAACAATCACCTCCAAAAAGGGTCTCAGTGGGCTGCTTGGTCTTTGTGCTTCTCTCTACCTCCCGCCAAACTAGGAGTGCCCCCAAGCACACTTTTATTAAATTAAAAAAAAAAAAAAAAGGAAAAGGGTGGGATTGGAACCCAGGAATCGTTTTATTACGATTTTGGAGTATTAATGTTTTTTACCGGTAAGAAAGAGATAAGATTTTGTTCGGATTTTTAACTCTGGAGGGTTAGCCGCCCAGGATAACCCGAGAGAGTCAGGACGTCATCGAGGGACTGTCCGTCTTATTTCTATTGTGGTCTTTCAATCTTGTCCCCCAGGATGCGACCCATGACAGTCGACTGACATCCAGGTACATACTTGCTTGGTGAACGAGGACAGCAGGTGTAAGGAAACACGCTCAATATTTGCACTCTTGCCGGGGAACGAACCAGGCACACTCGGTGTGTGAGGCGAGAGCGTTGTCTACCAGGCCACGCTCCACTATATTAATATGTTCATAAGACAGTACGCTATTTATGACACTTTTTTGGGAAAAGTTTCATCCACTAGAGGCTTTATGAATAGATAAAGTGGAGAAAAATGTCTTCTCAAAAAAAAAAAAAAAAAAAAAAACCACGCTCCGCATGTTACGTCTTAAGAGGCAGGTAAGTTCCTCCGTCTTCTAATAACATGTTCATTTTTCCACTATAATCTACCTTGTACATAATTACTATCACATTTGCTTTGTTTCGTAAGGTGAAGTCCAGGATCTTTACTTAATTCATGATATAACTTAACAAATATTTGAGGACAACTGTGTTGCGTAACTCAGACCTCTACAACACAATTGTCCTCTACGAACCCCTACTATCGCACACCCCTCCGCACTCCGCTGCATCACCCATACGGATTTAGCGTTTATTTTAAATATCTGAACCGAGAGACAAGTGGCTCCTTGTTACTGCAGCAAGATGTCTTCAACTTGAAGACTGAGACATTTATGCAACATATGGGAATCTTTATTAAGGAAACGTTTCGCCACACAGTGGCTTCAGCAGTCCAGTACAAAGCTTAAAGGGGTAAGGAGAGGAGGAGTTTGAGGTAATCAGTCCCTCGGCCTGGAATCGATGTATTCAGTCCATCACTCTTGTAAAAAGTACAGCATATGGCCGGAGAAGTGGCTTATATACTGTCAGGTGAGTGGCAGCAGGAGGAGGCGGAGATCATAGTGGAACCTGCCACTAGTGGTCGAGGAGAGACACTTTGGTTCGATGATTACTGATGTCTAAAGTTTACCCAGATGCCCTGAAGCCTTGGCTGTCTTCTTGGACTCCTGGTCTTTTTTTGGTTTCTTGGACTCTTGGTCTTCTTGGATTCTTGATCTTGGACTCTTGGTCTCGGTCTTGGACTCTTGGTCTCGGTCTTGGACTCTTTGGATTATTGGTCTTAGACTTTTGGTCTTCTTGGATTCTTGGTCTTCTTGGTCTCTTGGTCTTCTTGGACTCTTGGTCTCGGTCTTGGACTCTGTCTTCTTGGATTTTTGGTCTTGAACTCATGGTCTTCTTGGTCTTGGACTCTTAGTCCTCTTGGTCTCGGGTCTTGGACTCTTGGTCGTCTGGACTCTTTGTCTTTTTGGATTCTTGGCTTTCTTTGATTCTTGGTCTTCTTGGACTCTTGGCCTTCTTGGACTCTTGGTCTTTTTGGATTCATGTTCTTGGACTCTTGGCCTTCTTGGACTCTTGGCCTTCTTTGATTCTTGGACTCTTGGCCTTCTTGGACTCTTGGTCTTTTTGGATTCATGTTCTTGGACTCTTGGCCTTCTTGGACTCTTGGTCTTCTTTGATTCTTGGTCTTCTTGGACTCTTGATCTTCTTGGACTCTTGGTCTTCTTTGATTCTTGGTTTTTAAACTTTTTGACTTCTTGGGACCTTTGGTCTTCTTTGTTTTTGGCCTTCTTGGAATTTTGGGTTTTTCCCCGGGAAATGCCTGTCCTCTTAAAATTTCCCGGACAAAAAACCCTTAAAAATTGTTGAAAACTGGTGCCCCATACTCTTTAAATTTTTCAGGGGTTAAAAACCCCCCTCCTCCCCCCCTCCTTCCTCCTCCTCCTCCCCCTTTCCCCCTCCCCCCCCCTCCTCCCCCCCCCCCTCCCCCCTCCTTCAAAGGGTTGGGAAAAAGCTTTGTAGGGGTGTTGCATAAGTGTTCAATTCTTCAACTTGTGGGTTTTTTAAAAAACCATTCTTCACATCTGTCAAAACACTCCCAACATCATGGGAATTTTGGGGTACAAAGCCCTTCAACGTTTTGTCCAAACCTTTGGCCCGGAAAACCCGGGGGACCCTTTTCACTATGGCGGTTTTCCCCCCTTTTCCCGGCCTCCCCCCGGGGGTTTAAACCCATCAAACCTTGGGGTTTTATAAACCCCCCTCTCTCCCTACCCTTTTTCCCCCTTTTTGATTGGGGGAAAAAGGGGGAAACATTTTTTTTTCGAAAAAAACCCAGGGTTAAAAAGGGCTAATTCCCCCCTTTCTTTTTCCAAACCCTTTTTCCCCTTTTAAACTGATGAAAACCAAATTTTGTTGGCCAAAACAAATTTTTTCCAAAAAAGGTTTCCCCATTTCATAAATTTTCCAATCCCTTCCCAACTTGTTTTTTCCAAAACCACACAATTTTAAAACCATAAGAATAAATTTACCCCAACCAACCCCTAAATTAAATTCCAACAATTCCAAACTTAAAATCAATTAAAAATCACCCAAACTCAAATTTTTAACCTTTTACTCAACTTTAAAAATTCCAAAAAGGGGGCCTTTTTAATTAATTTAAACAGGGGGGAAATTTAAATTACACCTTAAGATGAAAATAAATTTAAATTTTTAAATTTGGAAATAAATTACCCTTTAAAATTGGAATCCATTTAAGGGTAAATTATTTACAAAAATTAAAATTTATGTTATTGGGGGTGTAAAAATTTAACCAATTTTAAAAAAAGTTGTGTCAGGTGTTGGAAAGGGTTAAGTTGATGTACAGGGTTGGAAGATGAAATTTTTGATTTTACGGGTTTTGGAAGTTTTAATTTTGAGGGTACAGGTTTGGGAAGGTTTTAATTGTGTAAGGGGGGGAAGGTTTAAGTTGAGTAAGGTTTTTGGAAAAGGTTTTTAGTTTTTAAAAACAGGTGTTTTGGAAGGTTTTTTTGAAAAAATTTTTTAGGTTTACCAGGTGTTAAGGAAAAATTTTTGATTTTAAAGGGTTTAAAATAATTTTTAAGGGTTTTGGGAAGGGAAGGAATGAAAGGGTTGGAAAGGTTAAAGATGGATCCCCCAGGTGTTTAAAATTTTTAAAGTTGAATGGTTAAGTTTTTTGGAAAGGTTTTAAAAAAAAAAATGAAAAAGGGGGTTAAAGGTTTTTTTTCAGGGGGGGGGGAAGGTGAAGTTTAAATTCCCTTTTTTGGAAATTTTGGGTCTTAAATTTTCTTTTTCACGTATTTTTAAAATTTAAAAAAATTTTTTTAAAAAATTTTTTTAAAAATTTTTAAAAAAATTCAAAATCTTAAAAAAATTTAAATTTTTTAAAAAAAATTTTTAAAAAAAATTTTTTAAAAAAAAATTTTACATAAAAAAATTTAAAAATTTATGAAAAAAAATATATTTTATAATTAAATTTTTTTTTTTAAATTTTAAAAAAAATTTTTAATTTTTTTTTAAAAAAATTTTAAATTAAAAAAAAAAAATTTTAAAAAAAAAAAAATTTTTTTTTAAAAATTAATTTTTGTTATTTTTAAAAAATTTTTTTAAAAAATTTAAAAATTTTAAATTTTAAAAAAAAAATTCCCTAAAAATCCGTTTTTAAAGAAAAGTCCTGCATTTTTAAATTTCCGTCCTTTTGAAACTCTTTCCGGGACTATTTCCCTTTTTGTATTCCTTTATTTTTCACATCATGGGACTTGGGTCCCAATTAAAAAAAGGGGTTAGGAAAAATTTTTGTTAGAAAAAACCACGAAATGATAACCCCGACTGTCAGGCTTTTTACATACACAAAGAAACAGTACTGGTTCAATACAACCTCGGGGGGCCCCCCACACGTCACACATACCCATTTTTGACTTTTTCTATCCGGGAACTAACTCTTTTGTTTCCCTTTTCCTGTTAAAGTTTCCCTTCATTCACTTTAGTGTTTTCCCCCCATTATTCTTCCCTGTCCCAAGTTTTGGGTTACCGGCCCTTTTGGGGTGGTATTGAAATGGGCCCCGCCTTTTACTGCCCCGAAATAAACAATACTCCCCCCCCCCCCTCTCCCTCTTCCTCCTAATTTTCGTTCCCTGTGTGTGTGTGTGTGTGGTGTGTGGGGTGTGTGGTGGTGTGTGTGTTTTGGGGTTTGTCTTTTCCCCAAATTAGGGGGGGCTGCGTCATCAGTTGCAGCTTTGTTCTAGTAACAAATATTCGTGTACCTGCGAACATTGTTCTCCCCCCAAAATTTTTCATCTCCTTGCCCAAACCCCTTTTCCCCCTCCCCCAAACCCCAGCACCCATCTCTCCCCCAAGTTTTTTTTCTGTTTGATCTACAAACCCCCATCTCTACCATGTTTTTTTCTGTTTTGGGGTTCTATTCCCCACCATTCAAACCCATTTTTTGTTTCTGTCTTGATTTTTCTACCCAATCACTACCAGTTTTTGTTTCCGCCCCGGGTTTCTACAAACCACCATCTCTCCCAGTGTTGTTTCTGTCTTAAAATTTTACTACCACCATCTTTTTTCCCAGTGGGGTTTTCTGTCTTGATCGCAACCCCCGCTCTACCAGTTTTTTTTTTCCAAATCTTGATCGACAAACCCCAAATCCCCTTACCAGTGTTTTTTTTTCTGTCTTGTTTTCCTACCCCAAACATCCCTCCCAAGTTTTGTTTCTCCCCTTAAAACCCTACTCCCCTCATCCTCCCAAGTGTTGTTTCTGTCTTGATCGTTTCCACCATCTCTACCAGGGGTTTTTTTTTCAAATCTTGATCGACAAACCCCCAATCTCTACCAGTTTTTGTTTAATCTTGATCGCTCCCACCATCCCCTACCAGTGTTTTTTTTCTGCTGATCTCTCCCACCCATCCCTCCCAGTTTTGTTTCTGCCCTTAAAATCTACTACCACCCATCCCCTCCCAAAGGGGTTTTTTCTGTCTTGTTCAAACTCCCACCCTCTCTCCCAGGGGTTTTTTTTCTTTTCTTGATCTCCTCCACCATCTCTACCAGTATTGTTTCCTGTCTTGATTTCCCACCCATCTTACCAGTGTTTTTATCTCTTGATCTACTACCCCCCTATCTCTACCAGTGTTGTTTCTGTCTTTAAATCAATACCCCCAAACTCTCCATTTTTTGTTTCCTCGATCTACTACCCCCAAACTCTACCAGTGTTGTTTCTGTCTTAAACTTTTACCACCAAAAATTTTTCCAGTGTTGTTTCTGTCTTGATTACTCCCCACCATCCCTACCAGTGTTTTTTTCTCTTTTGGGATTCTACCAACATCCCCTACCGTTTTTGGGTTTCCTCTTGATCAATACCCCCATCCCCCTACCAGGGTTGTTTCTCTCTTGATTTTATTTCCCATCTCAAAACCAGTTTTTTTGGTTTCTTTCTTGACCCTTTTTAAACCACCATCTCTCCCAGTGTTTTTTTTCTTTTGATTGTTTACCACTACCCTTTTTCCCCAGTGTTTTTTCTATTTGATCTACTACCCCCATCTTTACCCAAGGGGTTGGGTTTTCTGTTTTGAAAAACTCCATTTACTCTACCAGCGTTTTTTCTTTTTATCCTTAAAAACCACCCCAGTGTGCTAGTGCTCTAGTGTTCTGGGGTAAACCCGCTAAGAACACACCTGGTCTGTTTTCCTGGTGTCCCCCCCACAAAGGAACACACCATGGTCAAATTGTTCCTGGGCCCGGCCCACAAAAACCCCCAAAAAACCCATGGCCCCTTGTGTTTTGGTGTCACCCGCTAAGAGACACCATTGCAAGTTTTTCTGGTGAAAACCACTAAGAAAAACCAGGGGCCCCTGGGTTTTCCTGGTTTCCCCCCCAGCTAAAAAAACACCCCCCAGGGTTTCCAAAGTTTTTTCGTGGTGTCCCCCCCAAAATTAAGAACACCATGTTTCTAGGCCCCTGGGGGGCCCGCCCCCAGCTATAAAAAACACCATGACCCTAGTGTTCCGGGGTTTTCCCCCAACAAAGGGAGCACCCCAAAGGCCCCCTAGTGTTCTGGGGGAACCCAGCTAAGAACACCCCAAATTTCTATTTTTCCAGGTGTCACCCACAAAAACCCATCCCCCCCTAGTGTTCCTGGTGTCGCCCAGCTAAGAACACACCATGGTCTAGTGTTCGTGGTGTCGCCCAACTAAGAACACACATGATCTAGTGTTCCTGGTGTCGCCCAGCTAAGAGCACACCATGATCTAGTGTTCTGGTGTCGCCCAGCTAAGAACACACCATGGTCTAGTGTTCTGGTGTCACCCAGCTAAGAACACACCATGGTCTAGTGTTCTGGTGTCACCCAGCTAAGAACACCATGATCTAGTGTTCCTGGTGTCGCCCAGCTAAGAACACACCATGATCTAGTGTTCTGGTGTCGCCCAGCTAAGAGCACACCATGGTCTAGTGTTCTGGTGTCGCCCAGCTAAGAGCACACCATGATCTAGTGTTCTGGTGTCGCCCAGCTAAGAGCACACCATGATCTAGTGTTCTGGTGTCACCCAGCTAAGAACACACCATGGTCTAGTGTTCTGGTGTCACCCAGCTAAGAACAGACAGACCATGGTCTAGTGTTCCTGGTGTCACCCAGCTGGGATGATATGAGTGTCTTGTGTTTTTGTGTGGCTGGTGTGAGGATGAGAAAGAGCAGAGACACAAGGATAGTGTCTTGCGGAACTGAGCTTTTTACTTTGTTCTGATTGAAGATTGTTTGGTTTACTGTCACTCTTGGCGATACCTTGTTATACCCTTGTGATGCCCTTGTGTTACCCCTTCTGTTACCTTTGTGATGCATTTGTTGCTATCCTTGTGATACCTTTGTGATACTCTTGTGTTACCTTCGTGTCACTCTTATGATACCCTTGTGTTATCTTCGCGATACTCTTGTGTGAAATTTTGTGACACCCTTGTGTTATATTGGTGATACTTTTGTGTTATCTTGGTGATACCCTTGTGTTATCTTTGCGATACTCTTGTGTGAAATTTTGTGACACCCTTGTGTTATATTGGTGATACTTTTGTGTTATCTTGGTGATACTCTTGAGTTATCTTTGTGGTAACCTTGTGTTTTGTGTGTGATACTCTTGTGTTATCTTTGTGATACTCTTGTGTTACTTCATGATACTTTTATGATACCCTTGTGTTATCTTCGTAATACTCTTGTGTTAACTTCGAAATACCCTTGTGTTATCGTTGTGATACCCTTGTGTTGTTTTACCTTTGTGATACTCTTGTTATCTTTGTGATACCCTTGTGTTATCTTTGTGATACCCTTGCGTTACCATTGTGATACCCTTGTGTTATCTTTGTGATACCCTTGCGTTACCGTTGTGATACCCTTGTGTTACCTTTGTGTCACATTATCGTCTCATTTGTTGAGGACCTTTTGCAAATAAAAACACTACATCCTTGTCTTTCAATGTATTTAAGAACATGTAATGTTTTAAAATTTTGGAAGGCAGGAGGGACCTGCTATTAACCCATGCTGATTGCTAATCAACAGGTAGCCCGTGGCCTGGTGGCTAAAGCTCTCGCTTCACACGGCGAGGTGTCCGGGTTTGATTCCCGGCGAGAGTAAAAACATTGGGCGTGTTTCCTTACACTGGTTGTCTGTGTTCTCCATCAGTAAAATAGGTACCTAGGTGTTAGTCGACTGGTGTGGGTAGCATCCTGGGACAAAACTGACCTAGTTTTCCCGAAATGCTCAGCATAACAAGGGGTTTTTCTATATAGTAGTATGTCATTGAGGTCAGCTAGACCTGTATACCTTGTACATGTACTTGTAGAAATGAAGATATTATATTATTATTATTGTTATTATGATTGTTGTTACCCATTCAGAAAACCGCTGTAACATCTTGTTGACAGGCCCTTCTCAAACACAACCCATCTTACCACAGTTGTACTACTACTACTACACCCTCTCGGCTTTCCACCTGACTCCTACCACTATATATACTCCTTAGTTATCTCTGTATTAGGACTGAAGAAGTCACTCATGGCTAAGTGTTTTTTTTAATAAACATCCTGTACTGTACATCAGGAATCAAACTCTACTTGTTACCTAGCAACAACCATCATGAACATCATGAATCAAACTACTACACTTGATACCTAGCAACAACCATCCTGAACATCATGAAACAAACTACTACAGTTGTTACCTAGCAACAACCATCATGAAACAAACTACTACAGTTGTTACCTAGCAACAACCATCATGAATCAAACTACTACAGTTGTTACCTAGCAACAACCATCATGAAACAAACTACTACAGTTGTTACCTAGCAACAACCATCATGAAACAAACTACTACATTGTTACCTAGCAACAACCATCATGAAACAAACTACTACAGTTGTTACCTAGCAACAACCATCATGAAACAAACTACTACACTTGTTACCTAGCAACAACCATCATGAAACAAACTACTACACTTGTTACCTAGCAACAACCATCATGAAACAAACTACTACAGTTGTTACCTAGCAACAACCATCATGAAACAAACTACTACAGTTGTTACTTAGCAACAACCATCATGAAACAAACTACTACAGTTGTTACCTAGCAACAACCATCATGAAACAAACTACTACAGTTGTTACCTAGCAACAACCATCATGAAACAAACTACTACAGTTGTTACTTAGTAACAACCGCTAAATGTTGCCTGACCCACAATAAGTTATATATGCTGTATTCAACTGCATTACTAAGCATTATAGTTGTCAAGTTTACAGGAGAGGCCAGACATACATCCTTACACACAAACACACACACACACACACACAGCTTGTGTAAGGACTTGAGGGACTATGTCCGCATATTTTAAATCTTGCAGGAGGTCTCCTGAAACTACGCTCATTCAGCATCAGGACACTGAGACACTGTGCTGGCAGCACTTAGCTATTATTTGTAAACGCCAATTACCAGGAATCATGACCTTGTCTACACGTGTACTGGCACGTTGTCAGGGTTGTCTTTTTAGCAAGTGGTGAATCACAGTGTAGCCTGTTAGTGGCAAGATGTACAACTCTCCTGCAGTTAGGTTTACACTGTGGGGGTGAAAGTTACCCATAATGTTACCCCATACATGTTATATTTCATCATACGGGATGGGTTTCCCTGATATATTCCATCACACAGGATGGGTTTCCGTTATATTCCATCACACAGGATGGGTTTCCGTTATATTCCATCACACAGGATGGGTTTCCGTTATATTCCATCACACAGGATGGGTCACATAAATGTTGAAGTATGTTAACCTGTGCTGGGAGACTTCCGTAGTTGCAGTGATGATGTTGATAATTAACTTGTGGTTCAGTACACTGGGTGTAGTAGTAGTGAGTTGACTAACTTGTGGTTCAGTACACTGGGTGTAGTAGTAGTGAGTTGACTAACTTGTGGTTCAGTACACTGGGTGTAGTAGTAGTGAGTTGACTAACTTGTGGTTCAGTACACTGGGTGTAGTAGTAGTGAGTTGACTAACTTGTGGTTCAGTACACTGGGTGTAGTAGTAGTGAGTTGACTAACTTGTGGTTCAGTACACTGGGTGTAGTATAGTGATTTTTGTAACTTGTGGTTCATAAGGGGGTTTTTGGGGGTAGTGAGTTTGATAACTTGTGGTTCAGTACACTGGGGTAGTGTAGTGAGTTGACAAAACTGTGGTCGTACCGGGTGTAGTATTGATTTAAAAAACTTGTGGTTCAGTACACGGGGTGTGTAGAGTGATTGACAACTTGTGGTTCAGTACAGGGGTTTAGTAGTAGTAGTTGACTAACTGGGGTTTCAGTACACGGGTGTTTTTAGTGATTGATAATTTTGGTTCAACCTGGGTGTAGTAGGATTGACAACTGTTTTCAGTACAGGGTGAGAAGTAGTATTTACAAACTTGTGGTTCGTACAGGGGGTGTAAAAAGGGTGAGTTGACAACTTGGGTTCAGACACGGGTGTAATAGTAGAGTTAATAACTTGTTTTCCTACACGGGTGTGAGTAGTGAGTTGACTAACTTGTTTTAGTACCGGGGGTAGTAGTGGTTGACTAACTTTGGTTTAGTACACTGGGGTAGTAGTATGATTTGACAACTTGTGGTTAGAACGGGGGTGTATGAGTGAGTTGCAATTGTGGTTCAGTACACGGGTGTGTGTAGTGGTTACAAATTTGGGTTCAGTACACTGGGGGTGTGTAGGAGTGACTAACTTGTGGTTCAGTACCTGGGTGTAGTAGTAGTGAGTTGACTAACTTGTGGTTCAGTACCTGGGTGTAGTAGTGGGAGTTGACTAACTTGGGGTTCAGTAACTGGGTGTAGTTAGTGGTTTTGAAACGGGGTTTCAGTAACGGGGTGTAGTGTATTTGAGTTGAAAAACTTGGGGTTTCAGTACACGGGTGTAGTATGGAGTTGACTAACTTTGGTTCAGACCTGGGGGTATAGTGTGAGTTGCTAACTTGTTTTTCAGAAAACCTGGGTGTAAGTGTTAGTTACTAACTTGGGTTCATACCTGGGTTTTGTTATTTTGATTTTTGACTAACTTGGGGTTCTCAGGGGTGTAGTATGTGGTTGACTAACTTTGGTTCATAAAAGGTTAGTAGTATAGTTGATACTTGTGGTTTCAGTACACTGGGTGTAGTAAAAAGGAGTTGACTAACTGTGGTTCAGTACACTGGGTGTAAATAAGTGAGTTGATCTAACCTTGTGGTTCAGTACACGGGTGTAGTAGTAGTGAGTTGACTAACTTGTAGGTTCAGTACACATGGGTGTATGTAGTGAGTTGACTAACTTGTGGTTCAGTACACTGTGGGTGAGTTATAGAGTTGACAACTGTGGTTCAGATATCAACTGGGTTGTATAGTAAAGTGGAGTTACTCAACTTGTGTTCATACACTGGGTTTCGTGTAGTGAGTTGACTAACTTGTGTAGTTCCAGTACACTGGGTTAGTAGTAGTGAGTTGACTAACTTGGGTTCAGTAACGGGTGTAGTGTATGAGTTGACTAACTGTGGTTCAGTACAACTGGGTGTAGTATAGTGAGTTTACTAACTTGTGGTTCAGTACACTGGGTGTAGTAGTAGTGAGTTGACTAACTTGTGGTTCAGTACACTGGGTGTAGTAGTAGTGAGTTGACTAACTTGTGGTTCAGTACACTGGGTGTAGTAGTAGTGAGTTGACTAAACTTGTGGTTCATTTACACTGGGTGTATGTAGTATGAGTTGACTAACTTGTGGTATATACACTGGTGTAGTAGTAGTGAGTTGACTAACTTGTGGTTCAGTACACTGGGTGTAGTAGTAGTGAGTTGACTAACTTGTGGTTCAGTACACTGGGTGTAGTAGTAGTGAGTTGACTAACTTGTGGTTCAGTACACTGGGTGTAGTAGTAGTGAGTTGACTAACTTGTGGTTCAGTACACTGGGTGTAGTAGTAGTGAGTTGACTAACTTGTGGTTCCAGTACCTGGGTGTAGTAGTAGTGAGTTGACTAACTTGTGGTTCAGTACACGGTGTAGGAGTAGTGAGTTGACTAACTTGTGTTTCAGTACACGTGGGTGTAGTAAGTATGAGATGACTAACTTGTGTTCCGTACACTGTGGGTTAGTAATAGTGAGTTTGACTAACTTGAGGTTCAGTACGACTGTGTAGTAGTAGTGAGTTGACTAACTTGTGGTTCAGTACACTGGGTGTATAGTAGTGAGTTGACTAAACTGTGGTTCAGTAAAACTGGGGTGAAGAGTAGGTGAGCTGAACTAACTTTGGTTACAGTACACTGGGTGTAGTATAAGTGAGCTGACTAAACTTGTGTTCAGTACAATGGGTGTAGTAGTAGTGAGTTGAAAAACTACTTGTGGTCAGTCCACTGGGTGTAGTTGTAAGTGAGTTGACTGAACTGTGGTTCAGTACACTGGGTGTAGTAGTAGTGAGTTTCACTAACTTGTGGTTTCACTACACTGGGTGTAGTAGTAGTGAGTTTGACTAACTTGTGGTTCAGTACACAGGGTGTAGTATAGTGAGTTGACTACTTGTGGTCATACACATGGGTGTAGTAGTGTGAGTTGACTAACTTGTGGTTCAGTACACTGGGTGTAGTCGTAGTGAGATGACTAACTTGTGTGATTCAGGTTACACTGGGTGTATAGTAGTGAGTTGACTAATGCTTTGTGGTTTCAGTACACAGGGTTGTAGTAGTAGTGAGCTGACTAACTTGTGGTTCAGGTACACTGGTGTATAGTAGTGAGCTGACTAAACTTGTGGTTCAGTACAACTGGGTGTAGAGTAGTGAGTTTGACTAACTGTGGGTTCAGTACACTGGGTGTAGTAGTAGTGAGTTATCGTAAGGTTCGGTGAATGGAGAATATCGTAGGTAGACAGAAGACACACTTTGTAGGATGGTAAATATATGTCAGACAGCGAATGAGATATGGAGCCCGGTGCCATGCCTGTTTCACGTTCTGTTAGGTCTGCCGCCGAGTTAAGCGGGACAAAGGGAACACTGCCCATGAGTAGCCATGACGTCACACAAAGCCAAAGGACTTACGAGGGATCTCGTTCTAAATCTACGCACAGGGAATGATACTAATATTGCTATGCTATATAATAACTGGAATAACAAAGTGGATCAGCAACTATGCTGACAGCTCGGTCATGGTTACGTATGTCGTCCCGACATACACACTAATCTATAGGCTGAACAGGCAGGCGGATCTGGGCTGATTCTATCCACTAACAAATCATAAATCGGACTTAAACTAATGGATGGTACAACATGATTTTGACGTAATGGGTGTTAACGTAATCCTCTACAAACCTATAAGTACCAAATCATTAACAATATGGAGGAATTGATCGATCGAATCTGTAATCTGCACTCTACTACGGATTCTGAGAAGAAATAATTATATACAAGAAGTGTTTAACAGTAAAGGCAGATTCGGTGCACGCAAATCTAGACTGTTTAATTCTCAGAAACGCGGGAACGTGACCACGCAAATTTTCTGACAAACTGATCAGGCTAATAATAAAACACACAGTTTTGACAAATTCATTCCATCACGACAGTCCTAATTATGCCGGCTGTTTACACTTAAACAACCCAATCTGCGAGGGTAAGGTTACGTATGCAGAATTGTTTATCGATCTCAGGAGACGAATTCCCCCCTCCCTGCAATGGGCTAACACATGCCTTGACTGAGAGATCTGAACGAGTATCTACAAAAGATAACAACTACAATCACTAGTGACGTGGAATTACTAACTCGTCTGCTAGGATACTCCCAACTCGTCTTACTATTCGATACAAGTATTCTTGCTCATTACAAAGTCACTAATGGGTACTGTGGCTTCACAGTAGAAATAAGCTCTTCTGAGCAGAAATCGAATCACTCCAGAACACAAGGACGGTTCTTTGGGAATTTCTGACAACCTCGACAGTAAATGAGAGGATCTGCAGTAACTACACTAACCGTCGCGATAAAGCCATCTGCTACTACATTTGACTTGCCAGGTAAATTTTCAAAAGTGGGATTGAACTCTGGATAGTCAAGGTCCAACTGGCTAACCTTCCATAGGCTATTTGTTCTGAATAAAGTAACAGTTCTTCCTTACTGGAGGAAAGAACAAAACTCGGTGGGAGTGAGATGACTCCCCCCCGTTTGAAAAAAATTAACGCTAAAACACGCAATATGAGCAAGGGAAACGAATCTACTATCTCAACTAGCAAGCACAGGAGGAAAGAAATGACACGGTGAACAATGCTGAGATTCAATCTGATTCGCACACAGTGACACGAGGTATCAGCTATAAAGAAACTACACTTACAAACTTAACATGTGAAAGTTACTCGAGACAAAAACTTTCTTACAATGCACTGAATTACTGTCAACTAGGAATGGGATCACCATCCTGAAACATTAGAACAACAACAGAACACTCTAGAGAGAGCACTAGCTGTAAACAGAACGTCTTTCTGCAGACAGCATGTCCCACAACAACAGAGATGGCATTTACAAGTTCCAAGTAATCGTTTTCTGACAAGGCATCCCCTGTGAGAAACTACTACTCGAACTAGCAGTCATTGCAGGTAAGATAGGCTGTGCACTCCAGCAGTCCTGGTGTCCCCGGACACTTGAGGCAAACGGAACACTATCCTGCCAGTCTGAAAGTATAGGTGGAACACAGATGGAATGACAAATTACTAAGTGCCTGACCGGCTCGCAACGTTAAAAGTAAATTCATGGATCTAATAGGAACTTAATCTGAACTTCACATTTCGCAGCACTTTAACAAATCCAGATACAAGCTGTGAGAACCAGAACACATTGCTCAAGGGCTAGGTATTGTCTTCAGTCAGTAAGGGAATGTTGTACGTGGACTGATTCATATTGAACTTTGACTGGATGATACACTAAGTGAACGTTCAAAAGTGACTGGGACCTTCTCGTGAAAAATACTGAAGGCATAAGTCAAAGAAAATGGAGAGAATGACACAGTAAGCTTAAATGGAAAAAAATGCTTAACTAATCTGCATATAGTAATTTAAAAATTACAAGTTAACACAGTAAGCAAAGAAGTCCACACAAGAATAATATCAACTTAATCAAACACTGAAAATCAAGAAGAACTTGTTACTTTGCTCAAATCTAATTTTGCTCAACTTTTACTTTAAATGAATATGGCACATGATTTGTCTTACTTTCAATGCAACAAAGGAAAATACCCATAAAATAAAAAAATGACTCCTAAACTTGTGCAAAAATTAAAACAAACACACAATTCACCTGAAATAAAAAATTAAAATGACAGACAGAATAAAATACTATGCAACAGAACAGAGCAATAAGAAACTGCACTGAATAAACTGTATTGCACAACACTGCATAAAATTTCCTGCAAGAAAAAACTTAATAGCAACACAATATTTGCACAAGAATTATTGCAAAATAGTCTATGTGCAATAATAAAAATTATAACACACAAGAAAAGAAAATATATCAAGGACTGAACACTTTAACTCTTAACTGCACTTAAACAACAAGCAAAAGAACAATATTACTTTACAAGGAGACTTAAAAATTGCCACTAAATGAATTTGTATCAATAAAATATAAAAATAATAGGTGCTACAAAAACAACACAACAAAAAGAAATACAACACTTACAGAGATGCAGAGCACAAAACATCAACATAAACTCGTACTAGAATTTTTACTTGCAATGAAAATCTTGATGTTTTTAAAAAAATTTTGTAAACAGATTTCTTGCTGGAGCTTTAAAAATGCACTATTGTCTGTGTGAAATAAGACAAATTAAACACTGCTGGAATGGAAAATATGAACACAAGAATGTCAACAAACAGGGAACAAACAAAAATTCACAATTGCTAGAGAAAAAAAAATAACAACAACACTGAGTTTGATGCTAAATAAGAGGTGAAAAAATTTACTGAGTTTAATTCACTGAATTCTGAAGTTTAAACACAAGTTCTATACTGCTCTATGTTGGCACACACAACAAAGGAAACACTAAGTACTTACTTCAAGTGTGTAAAACAAAAGAAACACAACACACCGAGATATAAAATAATGCACGAAATTAAACACTGAATTAAGGAGATTAAAAGAAATTTATGCAATCATACATGAAAAAACACTGAGTCTGATCAAGAGTCACTGAATGTCACTAAGAGAAAAATTCACTGGGAACACAAAAAAATGTCTCGAACACTCGCAAATGTCTCTATAAAAAAATATTATAGCTGTAACACATGAAAAATGAGATTGATGGATTGTTTTATCGTCTTGCTGCTGTCCTCTGCATCAGATGATCGTAGAATTGCGCTTAAATCGGCGAGAGACAACACATAGTGGCTTTTAAAGTGGCGGCGCGCACTCTCTAGCTCTTGACCCCCTATGTGGTCCTTAAAATATGGTGCTACAACCCTTAGCAGAGCACCAAAACACTGATGAGGTAGGTGAGTTGTAATGGCCGACTGTAGTTGGGTTTGTGGGTGATGGCTGAGCGAGGCGTCTGAGACCGGCAATGATGCGACACACGTGATCGTGAGTGGCTGGGCTTATGGGTTGAACGTCGTAAGCCTCACTGAGAAAACCCACACTGCCGCGAAGATAATTCTAAGCCGGCTGGCTTAGGAGAAACCCACGAAATACTACAACACCACAAGGATGAGAAGGAGCACTCAGAATGCTTGGAACTAGAATCACAAGCGATGAAGACTAGTCACGTGGCTTGCTTGAGTACTGGGGTAAGACACCTGGGTTAGTTGCTAGCTGGCTTATCTTAACCCTTCACACAGAATAGCTTGATAACTTCACACGATGAGCACAGCAGGGGTGGAAGCTGGCTTGGCAGGCAAAATAATTGGAAGGAGTAGGCTAGGCTGGACTGGACTCGGGTGTTCTGACTCCCCCACCACAGACTGGAAGCTGGCTTATTTTGCAAACTCGGGTCGACCCCTCGGGAGTAATGCAAAAAAGCAGGAAACACTAATACAAAGAGACTGACCAGTGAATAATGTAGAAGCTGGTAGAGTAGCTGGCTTGAGGTAGCTGGCTGGGTGAATCTCGGTAGTCGGTAGGCCTACTGGTAACGCGAAATGGCCGTCTTGCTGGTCGACAACTTTATCTCCAGAAATCGCTGTAATCGTCAGAATTACAGGCTCACCGCTGTCACCATTTATCGTAAGGGTTCTTGAATGGAGATATCGTAGGTTGAAAGTAGACACACTTGTAGGATGGTAAATATATTGTCAGACTGAGATGAGAGATGGAGCCCGGTGCCAAGCCTGTTCACGTTCTGTAGGTCTGCCGCCGAGTGAGAGCGGGACAAAGGGATCACTGCCCATGTGTATGCCTATGACGTCACACAAAGCCAAAGGCTTACGAGGGATCTCGTGTCTAAAGCACAGGGATGATACTAATATGCTATGCTATATAATACTGGGAATACAGGGATCAGCAACTATGCTGACAAGTTGACTAACTTGTGGTTCAGTACACTGGGTGTAGTAGTAGTGAGTTGACTAACGTGTGGGTTCGTACAACTGGGGTTGTAGTATAGTGTATTGACTAAATTGTGGTTCAGGTAGCACTGGGTGTATGACTGTAGTGAGTTGACTAACTTGTGGTTCAGTACACTGGGTTTAGTAGTATGTGAGCTGACTAACTTGTGGTTCAGTACACTGGGTGTAGTAGTAGTGAGCTGACTAACTTGTGGTTCAGTACACTGGGTGTAGTAGTAGTGAGCTGACTAACTTGTGGTTCAGTACACTGGGTGTAGTAGTTAAGTGAGTTGAACTAACTGTGAATTCAGTACAACGGGTGTAGTAGTAGTGAGTTGACTAATACATGAGGTTCAGTAACACTGGTGGTAGTAGTAGTGAGTTGACTAACTTGTGGTTCAGTACACTGGGTGTAGTAGTAGTGAGTTGACTAACTTGAGGTTTAGTAGAATTTTCATTCTGTTCATTGCCCTTTTTTTTCTAACATGTTAAACATGATACTGTGTCACTGTAGACTCATCTAACACCACAAACATGATACTGTGCCACTGTAGACTCATCTAACACTACAAACATGATACTGTGTCACTGTAGACTCATCTAACACCCAACAAACATGATTACTGTTCACTGAGTAAGACTCCATCTACCACTACAAACATGACTGTGTCACTGTATAAGACTTCATGTCTAACACGCGTGTAACGCGAGAACATGATACTGTGCCACTGTAGACTCATCTAACACCACAAACATATACTGGTGCCACTGTAGACCTCATCCCGTAACACTACAAACAATGAACGTGCACGTAGACCATCCTAACACCACAAACATGATACTGTGCCACTGTAGACTCATCTAACACCACAAACATGATACTGTGCCACTGTAGACTCATCTAACACTACAAACATGATACTGTGCCACTGTAGACTCATCTAACATCACAAACATGATACTGTGTCACTGTAGACCTCATCTAACACCGAAAAAAAAACAAACATGATACTGTGTCACTGTAGACCATCTAACACCAACAAACATGATACAGAGTGCCATTTTCTGTAGACTCATCCTAACATCACAAACATAATACTGTGTCACTGTAGGACTCATCTAACACCACAAACATGATACTGTGTCACTGTAGACTCATCTAACACCACAAACATGATACTGTGTCACTGTAGACTCATCTAACACCACAAACATGATACTGTGTCACTGTAGACTCATCTAACACCACAAACATGATACTGTGTCACTGTAGACTCATCTAACACCACAAACATGATTACTGTGTCACTGTAGACATCATCTAACATCACACACATGATACAGTGTCACTGTAGACTCATCTAACACCACAAACATGATACTGTGTCACTGTAGACTCATCTAACACTACAAACATGATACTGTGTCACTACCTGGAGTCTAACTACCTGGAGGGTATTCCAGGGATCTACGCCCCCACGGCCCGGTGCACGACCTGGCCTCCTGTAGATCACGGCCTGATAACCAAGCTGTTTACTGACTGGCTGGCCGCACTAAGTTCCCAACGTACGAACCACAGCCCGGCTGCTCTCCGGCAACCGACTTTAATATCAGTCAGCTCCCTCCTTGAAGGCAGCCAGGGCCTAATTGGTAAGTCCTCTTATGCATGTGGGAGGGCTATTTTAACAGGTCTTAGGGCCCCGACTCTTGTGTTTTTCTTTCAAGTGTACCAGTGGTGCTCCTACTTTTCATGGGAGTATTTTTGCACGCCTGCACTAGTCTTTATGCTTTCCGTAAGGAGTGATTTCAGTTGCAGATTTGGGACCATTCTTTAGGAATTTTCCCAATGTAAGATTATGATATATCTCCCGTCGCCTGCGTTCCAGCGAGTAAACAAGTCAAGTGCTAAGAACGTTTCCCCCAGTGGTTGAGGGTGTTTGATGACTTATATTGCATAAAGGTTCTCTGTAGTACATTCTCTAGATCTGCAGTTTCATCCACCCTGCTTTGAACCGAGATTTAATGTACAGCAATAAATCCAGCCTAGAGAGAAGTGATTTAAAAAGGATCATGAATGGCTTGTTGGCATCTCTTGTTTTGAACCGTTTCTTATTATTCATCATATCATTTCTTTGCAGCTGTGATCGTGTCACTGTTTGTGGATCCTTGAAAGTGGAGAATCCTCAGACATTACCACTCCCCACACCACTCCCCAGCCCTCACATTAATTTTCCGCTCTGCTGTTGTATGGGCCAGAGTCTGTAGTATACTCGTACCTCTAGCTATTAACTCCCTCCAGTTACCAAACGGAGTAGTTGGAATTTGTCTTTATTGAACATTATATGTTTCCCGATGCCCATTGGAAAACTTGGTTATATCTTCTTGAGGTAACCCGCGTCCTCAATAGATGGACAGTCTCATGCAGATCCTAGTATCATCTGCAAAGGATGGATACGGTGCTGAGATTACATCTCTGTCTATGCTGATATAAGGATGAGGAACAGATGGGGGCGAGTAACCTGTGCCTTGTGGAAGAGAGCTCATCACTATGGCAGATTCCATTTAACTCTGTTGACCACTACTCTTTTGTGTTTCGATTAGGTTAGGAAGTTGAAGATCCATCTGCCTACTTTGCCAGTTACTCCTTTAGCACGTATTTTGTGCGCTATTACGCCATGATCGCACTTGTCAAGGGCTTTTGCAAAGTCTGTGTATATTACATCTGCATTCTGTTTTTCTTCCAGTGCATCCAAGACCCTATCATAGTGATCCATAGTTTGCGAGAGGCAGGAGCGACCACCTGCCCTGAACCCATGTTTGCCCCGGATTGTGCAGTTTTTTGGGAATCCAAGTGGGTTTTGCAATTATGCTTCTTAGCACTCTTTCAAAGATTTTTTATGTGGGACGTTAGCGCTGTTGGTCTATAGTTCTTAGCTAATGCTTTGCTGCCACCTTTGTGGAGTGGGGCTATATCCGTTATTTTTAGTGACTGGAATTTCACCCAAGTCTAAGCTCCTCCATAGTATACTTAGGCCACGGAAGGGGTTTTCTCGCAGTTCTTAATGAACACAGAGTTCCACGAGTCTGAACCATGGACTGAGTGCATGGGCATGTTTGTCAGTGGCTTTCTCAAAGTCTATCGGAGTTAAGGTAGAGTCGGAAATCTGGCATACATTGATGGAGTTTTGAGGCTCATTCATGAAAAATCAATTGGATTGTCGATCTTTAGACTGATTATGGCTCGCTAAACACGGAGTCGTATTGGGATTTCTGTATCTCACTCGTTCGTTTCTTTTTGTCCATCTGTGTAAGTCCCATATTGTCTGAGCAAGGGCCTGCTACTAGATGTGATATTTGCCTTGTTTTTGGCATGTGAAAAAGAAATATTACGAATTTCTTTCAGTTTCACTAATCGCTTTTAGCTCCTCCTTTCTCTCCTGAATCCTGTAAGAGTCCTTTAACTTAAGTTCGATTCTTTCCACTTCCCTGGTCAGCGCTTCCTTCCGTGTATCCATAATCTACCATTCTGAGGAGCTCAGTGATTCTTCGTCGTCTTCTGTAGAGGGAGCATCTTTCTCCAGTTTACTTTTCTTCTTTCTTAGGGGAATATGCCTTGAACATACTTCAGCTGCCAGAAAGTTGATCCTTTCAAGGCACTGGTTTGGATCCATGTTATTTAAGAGATCTTCCCAACATGTTAATTTAAGAACATGGTTCACCGGCCCAGTTGAATGTTTCTTTTGTTGAAGTTGTATTTGGTGAAGACACCTTCACAGCTACGTGCATTTTGCTGATCAGGACCCCTGTGCATGTAAGTCTGAATTTTGATTAGATTGGGATGGGAATTAGTTGTTTTGATATTATGTGTCTTACCCAGGTCCCAATAAGGTCAATGTGGTTTTCGGTGTTTTGTTGGCTTCACTATCTGCTGACTTAGAGTGTGTTTATCGCAGAGATTTAGTAGCTCATGTGTGTGTGACCTTTCACCTGCGCTGCCTTCAGGGATTGTTTCTGCTATAACATTATTTGCTACATTCTTCAATTTTGTATGACTTAGGTTGAAATCACCAAGCAATAAGATGTTTGGAGTTGGAGCTGGAAGGCTTTCCAGACAGTAATCAATTTTCTGTAGCTGTTCCTTGAAGTGTTTGGAGGTTGCATCTGGTGGCTTATACACAACCACGATAACTAGGTTTTGGTTCTCGATCTTTACTGTTAGAACTTCAACTACATCATTTGTGGTGTTCAGCATCTCCGTGCAGATGAACGACTCTTTGACATGCAGGCCAACCTTCCCTTGTTGTCTGTTCTTTCTGTCACATCTAAAAAAAGTTGTACCCATTTATCCATATTTCGTCGTCAAAGTGATCTTTTGTATGGGTCTCTGTGAAGGCTGACAAGACATCTCATTTGACTCCTCTAGAAAGTCCACTGATAAAAAAGGTTATTAGTTTGTTGGGGAATGGCAAGGTCGCGTATATTAGCAAATATAGGTTGTATTTTTGTTCTTTGTTGGAGGATTTTGTTATTGGCATAAGTAGTTATGGTCTGGAGAGGGCCATGGGGGGGGGGGCCCGGGCCGTGTTCTCCTCTAACAAGCTCCAATGGAGGTGAACTATTTTTTTTATTTTGTTCCATTTTCTTTTTTCGTTTCCTGCCACTAAAAAATCACTTGGAGTGGGGTTGTCGTAACTACTATTGTTTGTCTTGTGAAGTCTGTACCTCCTGGCCCCTTTTAGATGGTATGCTTGGCAGATGGTGTTGCAGAACTGTTTTTGGAGGGCCGAAGAGTGGCACTTTTCTGGGTGAAAAAATTTAAAGGAGGGAGAATGACACGCTTCTTTAGACAGGAGGTCACGACATTTTTTGGGATTCTCAAAGTTGCATGTCCCATTTGTTTTTTTCTGATATTCCATGCTTACAGATGTACCAAACATAAAATTTGCACAATTTCCTTTTTGGTTGGGTAGAAATTTTGTTAGGTATGTTTTCAATTTCTGCAGTTTCTAGGACTGCACTATAATCCTCAGTATCCAAGCCAGGGCCACCCTGTCCTGCTTCCAGGGAACTACTTTCCCCAGAAGAAGACTCCTCCACTACATCTGTAATGTGGGCTATGATCTTGTGCATTGATGGTTGTATATTTAAGGTTTTAGTGGTGACTGTAGTAGAGTCCCTAGCATAGTCTGGACTGGCACTAAGGCTGGGGACTAAGTCTGAGTCAGCACTGGGGCTGGGGTCTGAGCCTGGGCCAGTACCAGCGCTGTGGGCAGTAGTGCTAGGACTGGGGGATTAGTCTGGGTTACCACTATGTGGGGGGGGGGGGTTAACTGACGTTTTTGTTTCCTATGTGTTTCTTTTTTTCAGTGTACTATATAGTTTTCAGAGTTATCTGTTGTGGTATGGGCATTCTGCGGTTTGTGGTTCACTCCTCCTATCTCTTCCATGTTTTATATATCTTTGGTAGACTGTCCAAGAGTTCATCTTTATTTTCTTGCTTATTTTTTATTTATTGCCCTCCTTAGTACCTGTCTGATACCTGTCGGTATTCTCATCAATGCTTTTGAGAGGTTCGAGTATTTGTAGTCCACAATTCATAGATGAAGAAATCTCAAAAATTTTTGAAATAACTAATGATTTAAAATACCCAAGAACCTTTAATAAATCCTTTAGAATTACCAGAAATACTTTTTACAATTAAAAAAGGGACAACCAGCCTTATTCAACTAAAAATATGTTGGTTCTCCCTTACCATGAAAACTTGCTTGATATGCCTTGTCTTCTTAAGATTTTTAATATCAAAGTTGTATTTAAAAATCTTGATACAGTAAAAAAAAACTTTTGATAAAAATTTTTCCCCAAAATGCTGACGGATGTGTCTATAAGATTCCTTGTAAAATATGCGATAAAGTTTATTACAGTCAGACTGGTAAAAGTTTTGAACTAAGATAAAACAACATAAATAAGCAGAACTGACAAATTCCTAAATGGCTCTGTTTTATTCATGTGAAGATTTTAACCATCCCAATTTATATTTCAAAAAGTTGAGAAAGTTGTATCAAGCAAGTCCATGGTCGACAGGAATATACTAGAATCATGTTTCATAAAAAGTAGTTTTGAAAATAATAATATTTCTTTGGTGTATATAAATTGGCCCCCCCATTTTCAAAATTTATATAAAATTTAATAAAATTTTGGAAAGAATTTAAGATACATAGACAAGTAACTAAAATCTTAACGCTTTGGGTAGAATATCATTGTATTTCATTCACAGAGTCAGGTGTTGTGACGCACTGTGAAGGTGTTAGTCCTTGCCCTTATAAGCCTTCCTGTTTGATGTTTTGTTTAATATTCCTTGATAGAGTGAGAAGTCACGACAGCGCTTGGAATTTTCACATTTTTTTAACCACAATGTTGTTCTACATATTGTGATGTCACCTGTTTTATTGTGTGATCTTATTGCATCTTTATTGGCACAACCAGAAGACCTTGCCTAGTTCGAGGTCATTTTTTGAGGCAGTGTTTATTCTTACACAAGAGATTTGATGCTTGGAAAAGCACAGGTTGTATCTTATCCTGGATTTCCTTCCAAGGATTTTTTTACATGTCCCACAGGTATGCTGTAGTGACACCCTGACATCCCGCTAACACCACAAACGTGATGTTTACATCATTCCACACGTTGATTGTCACGAACGCCAAATTAAGTAAGTTTATTCAGGTACAGGTACACATAAATACAGGTACATATATTATCATACATAGCAGCATATATGTGTAGATTACCTAGGATAACCCCCAAAAAATCAGACAAAGTGACTTATTTCCATTCGTTTCCGAATTATTTTCAACGTTGATTTGATCACGATAAATATGCTGTACACACTGGGATGATGATAATGCTGTACTCCCACACACAACACAAACTTCAAGATGAAGAATTAGACATGTGCAACATCTGGGTGTCTTTATTTGTAGACGTTTCGACAATCAGTGGCTCTAGCACTACAGGGCTACATCGTTAAGACTGTAGAATTATATACAAAAGATAAAGTAATTAGTCTGAGTCTTGTAGTTAGTGAAAAGCACCGTAGTCTTGAAGAACCTGCAGCACAGGCCGGTGCTGCAGGTTCTAACTAACATGATTGTGATGCTAAGAGTAGATGTATGTGTGGATATGCTTGGATTTGAGAAGGACCTGCCTAAAATGGGCCAGTAGGCCTGTTCTAACGTTCTTAATTATAGGGCCATCGAAGCTTATATTTTGACTAGTCTTAGTAAGTGCTGAATAGGTAAAATTGGTCAGTTAGCAAGAGCTCATTTAAAATTGTCCTAAAATTTTCTCTTATATGTATAAAGATATTTTTTTTTCATTATGTTGATGTAAAAATTAATAATTTTTTACCAAAAGAACCTTAGAAAACTTACGTAACCTTATTATAACAAGCAAAATTTAATTTAGCCTAATCCAACTAAATATACTTTAGATAAGTTTACAGTAATTTAATAATAAACAAACACAATGAAATATATATTTTTTGTTAGGTTCAGAATGATTTTTGCGAAATTATTGCATACACAAATTTTCACTTGCCTTATTCGGCAAGAAGAGCGTTGCTATTTAAGCAAAAATCACAAGTTTTACCTATTAGGTACGATATATATAATATATAAAATATATAAAAATATATATATATATATATAAATAATATATATATATATAAAACAGTAAAAGAAAGTTTACGCCGCCTTGTTAAGAAACTTAGCCTTGTTTAATGAGGACCTTGCTAAATGATAGATTGGAAAATGAGAGGCTGGGGTTGTTGCTAGGTACCGTGGCGCTGGTTAATTACTGGTTGGACCTGCGAGAAGTCTGGCACTTGTGGGTTAAAAGTCATGTTACGAGGAGTTCACTGTCTGTTGATGGTGTTGGCACTGATGTGCGTGTGTTGTTAGTTGATGACAGGGCGGTGTGTGTGTGTGTGTGTGCGTGTGCGTGTGTGTGTGTGTGTGTGTGTGTGTTAGTGTGTGTGTGTGTTGGTGTGTTAGTGTGTGTGTGGTTATGTGTGTGTGGTGTGGGGTGTGGTGTGTGTGTGTGTGTGTTGTGGGTGTTAGTTTTTGGTTGTTTAGGGTGTGTGTGTGTGTGTGTGTGTGTGTGTGTGTGGTGTTTTGTTGTTGGTGGTGTTGGGTGTGGGGGGGTTGTTTTGTTTGTGGTGGTGGGTGTGTGTGGTTTTTGTGTGTGTGTTTTGGGGGGTGGGGGTGGGGGGTGGGGGTGGGGTGTTGGGGGTGGGGGGGTGGGGGGGGGGGGGGGGGGTGTGTGTGGGGGGTTGTGGGTGGGTTGTGTGTTTTTTGGTGTGTGGTGTGTGGTGTGGTGGGTGTGGGGGGGGGGGGGGGGGTGTGTTGGGGGGAAAAATGGGGAGGGTGGTAGGGGTTTAGTGAAGGGTTTTTTTTCCCTGACTTGTAAACCTCTTTTAAAACATTTTGGGTTCCTGCCTCCACACTTCATTTTGCAGGCTTTTCCATTCCTGACGATATACTGAAAAAAATACTTCCTAACGCCCCTGTGACTCGTCTCTTTGTGTGTTTGTGTTGTTTGTGTGTGTGTGTGTGTGTGTGTGTCATTGCTGCCAAGCTGAAAATTTTAGCTCCGGGCACATTTGCATCCCAATTGATTAATAATAATAATAATATCATCGTTAGTTACCAAAATACATGGACCCCCAGTTTTCTGCCGGTGTGGAAACGACAATTTTGGGTTTTACACTTTTTTTTTAGTGAAATTTTTTCCCCCAGGTTTCATCCATTCCCTTGGAAAATTGTTGGTACAACAGTGCGCCCGGGCCGCTCATACATTTGGGGGGACTTACCTTGGGGGCATTAAATGTTTTTTTAGGTTTAAAATAGAATTTTCTTCAAAATTTTTTCAAAATTATGATAACAAAGGGATAAAACATCCTTTGTTACTCTTCACTCAGTGAATAATTCATAATAAAATCACCTTGGGCACATTAAAGTCTTATTTTACTTTAAAAAAAAGACTTTCTTTTTTTCTTCAACGTACCAGCCTATCCCACTGAAGTAGGGGACCCAAAAGGAAAAAAAGAAAGTTTCTCTTTTTAAAATTTAGTAATTTTACAGGAGAAGAGGGTTACACCTCTTGCTCCCGGCATTTTTTAGTCGCCTCTTACAACCCATGGCTTTTGGGGGAAGAATTTGTTCCACTTTCCCCATGGGGAAAAAGAGGAAATAAAAAAGAACAAGAACGAAAGAAAATAGAAGAAAACCCCAAAGGGGTTATATATATTCTTTTACATGTAGTGTATGTAACCTAAGGGAAGTAAAGAGCAAACGTACCTGAAACCTGCATGTTTTTTGAGACAGAAAAAAAGACACCAGCAATCCTACCATCATGTAAAACAATTACAGGCTCTCGTTTTACACTCACTTGGCAGGACGGTAGTACCTCCCTGGGCAGTTGAAAATATCCATCTATGATATTTTCTTCAAAATTATGTAAGAAACACCTTACATAGCATATAAACATGCAATGTTTATATGCGGTGGAGGGTAAACATTACATTTTCTCTGGTCCAGCATTAGAGAAAACTGTATGAATCTGTGTTGGCCCAGTAACCACCCTTAATACATAAGGTTTTGTTTACAATTCTTGGCATGAATTATTCATTACTTCTCCCTTTTTTTATGATGGCATCTAAAAGTAGTCATCAGAAACGATTAAACTCAGTGAACATGGTATGTCGATGGTAATAATATGGATGTAGGGTGCAGTGTATGTAGCCAGTAGGTACTTACTGGGATGTAGCCAGTAGGTACTCACTGGGATGTAGCCAGTAGGTACTCACTGGGATGTAGCCAGTAGGTACTCACTGGGATGTAGCCAGTAGGTACTTACTGGGATGTAGCCAGTAGGTACTCACTGGGATGTAGCCAGTAGGTACTCACTGGGATGTAGCCAGTAGGTACTCACTGGGATGTAGCCAGTAGGTACTCACTGGGATGTAGCCAGTAGGTACTTACTGGGATGTAGCCAGTAGGTACTCACTGGGATGTAGCCATAGGTACTCACTGGATGTAGCCATAGGTACTCACTGGGATGTAGCCATAGGTACTCACTGGGAATGTAGCCAGTGGGTTTACTAACTGGGATGTAGCCAGTAGGTACTCACTGGATGTAGCCAGTAGGTACTCACTGGGATGTAGCCAGTAGGTACTCACTGGGATGTAGCCAGTAGGTACTTACTGGGATGTAGCCAGAAAGGTACTCACTGGATGTAGCCAGTAGGTACTCACTGGGATGTAGCCAGTAGGTACTCACGGGGATGTAGCCAGTAGGTACTCACTGGGATGTAGCCAGTAGGTACTCACTGGGATTAGCCAGTAGGTACTCACTGGATGTAGCCAGTAGGTACTCACTGGGATGTAGCCAGTAGGTACTCACTGGGATGTAGCCAGTAGGTACTTACTGGATGTAGCCAGTAGGTACTCACGGGGATGTAGCCAGTAGGTACTCACTGGGATGTAGCCAGTAGGTACTCACTGGGATGTAGCCAGTAGGTACTCACTGGGATGTAGCCAGTAGGTACTCACTGGGATGTAGCCAGTAGGTACTCACTGGGATGTAGCCAGTAGGTACTCACTGGGATGTAGCCAGTAGGTACTCACTGGGATGTAGCCAGTAGGTACTCACTGGGATGTAGCCAGTAGGTACTCACTGGGATGTAGCCAGTAGGTACTTACTGGGATGTAGCCAGTAGGTACTTACTGGGATGTAGCCATAGGTACTCACGGGGATGTAGCCAGTAGGTACTTACTGGGATTGTAGCCAGTAGGTACTTACTGGGATGTAGCCAGTAGGTACTTACTGGGATGTAGCCAGTAGTGCTTCACTGGGATGTAGCCAGTAGGTACTTACGGGATGTAGCCAGTAGGTGCTCACTGGATTTTAGCCAGTAGGTACTTACTGGGATGTAGCCAGTAGGTACTTACGGGGATGTAGCCAGTAGGTACTCACTGGGATGTAGCCAGTAGGTACTTACTGGGATGTAGCCAGTAGGTGCTCACTGGGATGTAGCCAGTAGGTACTTACTGGGATGTAGCCAGTAGGTGCTCACTGGGATGTAGCCAGTAGGTACTCACTGGGATTAGCCAGTAGGTACTCACTGGGATGTAGCCAGTAGGTACTCACTGGGATGTAGCCATAGGTACTCACTGGGATGTAGCCAGTAGGTACTCACTGGGATGTAGCCAGTAGGTACTCACTGGGATGTAGCCAGTAGGTACTTACTGGGATGTAGCCAGTAGGTGCTCACTGGGATGTAGCCAGTAGGTGCTCACTGGGATGTAGCCAGTAGGTACTTACTGGGATGTAGCCAGTAGGTACTCACTGGGATGTAGCCAGTAGGTACTCACTGGGATGTACCCCAGTAGGTACTCACTGGGATGTAGCCAGTAGGTACTCACTGGGATGTAGCCAGTAGGTACTCACTGGGATGTAGCCAGTAGGTACTCACTGGGATGTAGCCAGTAGGTACTCACTGGGATGTAGCCAGTAGGTACTCACTGGGATGTAGCCAGTAGGTACTCACTGGGATGTAGCCAGTAGGTACTCACTGGGATGTAGTTCAGCTGGGACTACAAATAAATATTACTCACCAACAAGAGTCTTCAAAAAAAGATATGTAATGTTTATTTATCATTAAAATTAGTCATTTATATTTATTTATCATTGTTCTCTTTATGTAAAACTATAGTTATTCTTTATAAAATGTATTGTTTGCTAATATTTTTGGGTGTCTGAAATGGATTTACATTACAGTGGAGCCCCGGTTAACGATATTTTTTCACTCCAGAAGTATGTTCAGGTGCCAGTACTGACCGAATTTGTTCCCATAAGAAATATTGTGAAGTAGATTAGTCCATTTCAGACCCCCAAACATACACGTACAAACGCACTTACATAAATACACTTACATAATTGGTCACATTCGGGGGTAATCATTATGCGGGGGTCCACTGTATTTCTTACAGGAAATATTACTTCAGTTTTCGGATTTCGGCCAACATTCTGGAACGGATTAATTATGAAAACCGGGGGCCTACTGTATATGTACAAGGTATACAGGCCTAGCTGACATCAGTGACATACTACTATATAGAAAGCTGCTTGTTATGCAGAGCATTTCAGGCAAATTATGTCAGTTTTGTCCCAGGATGCGACCCACACCATGTCAACTAACATCCAGGTACCCATTTTACTTGTGTGTGTGTGTGTGTGTGTGTGTGTGTGTGTGTGTGGTGTGTGTGTGTGTGTGTGTGTGTTTATGTGTGTGTGTTTATGTGTGTGTGTGTGTGTACTCACCTAATTGTGGTTGCAGGGGTCGATTCACAGCTCCTGGCCCTGGCTCCTGGTGTGTGTGTGTATAGTTAGTAGTTACCATCTATTAAAAGCACTTGTCGATAAACACTTAGTCCTCCCTCCTCTGTTTTTAGTGTACTTGTTTTTCTGTTGTACTCGCCCATTTGTGATTGCAGGGGTCTAGTCTCCGCTCCTTACCCAACCTCTTTAACTTGCTTCTTGCCGGGTTTACTACATTCAAGCCTCGTGTTCGCTGCCATACGTATTCTTAAAGCTATGTACGAAGCCTGCCTCCACTAGTTTCTTGTCTACCACGAGGCTGAAGAAATCGTTCCTGACATCCCTGTGACTCGTTTGTTAAAGTTCCACCTGAGCCCTCCAGCAACAGTAGTGGTGGTGTAGGATGATTGGGTATAGAGGTAGGGGGTTTATAAGATGATGAGGGTGGTGGTTGTGGAGGGTGATTGGGATGCTGAATGTAAGTAGGAGTATGCAAGATATACCTGTTATCTTGCATGTTCACGAGACACAAAGAAATGACCAGCAATCTTGGCAGAGTGGAAAACGATGAAAAATTAGACACATGTGCAACATCTGGGTATCTTTATTATAGACGTTTTGCTATCCAGTGGCTTGATCAATACAAATTCAAAGACATAATTGGAAGACAGAACTGTATATAAAAGATGAGGTAATCAGTCCCTCAACCTCGGAGTTGGTGTGAAGACCACCGAGGTCGTAAAGATTCTGGAGCACAGGTTAGGTTAGGTAAGGTTCGTCAGGAAACAGGACAAATGTTTCCTGACGCGGGTCTTAGTCAGATGATGACCCGCCTTTGGAGCTTTTGGTCATCTGACCGAGGCCTTCCGCTGGCTTACCGGTCCACCCCTTTAAAAATTATGGTCATTTATAACCAGTCTTAATTATATTGGAGCACAGGTAAGAAGGTTGGTGCTTATATACTGGCGACAGGTGGAAAGAGGACAGGTAGCAGACGAGGGTATAGTCACTGTTAGGCGGAATTCCCCGGTGGAAGTAGGTCATACCCGAGGCACGGGTTAGTGGTGATAGTAGTAGTAGTAGTAATAGTAGCAGTAGTAGTTGTGAAGAAGGTTATGTACATGTTCTCTGAACAGAGTACAAAACATTAACAATCTTCCGTTCCTGACTCAGCAACAGTAGTACCTCCCTGGAAGCTTGCTGGCTGTCAGTCTCTTACTTGATATAATGAAATCCTAAAATGGTTTAGACCTTCTCTGTAATGTAGGTAAATGGTTCAGAGAATCCACAGGTTGATAAATTAGACACATGTGCAACACTTGGGTATCTTTATTGAGGAAATGTTTCGTCACACAGTGGCTTCATCAGTCTAATACAAAGGAGAATAATAAAGATCAGAAGGAGTTCTAGGTAATCAGTCCTTCAGCCTGGAGTCCATGTAATCAGCTCATGAATCTTGATAGGACTAATGGACTGATTACCCCAGATTCCTGATCTTCACCACTCTCCATTGTATTGGACTGATGAAGCCACTGTGTGGCGAAACGTTTCATCAATAGAGAAGCCCAAGTGTTGCACATGTGTCTAATTTATCAACTTCTCTATATTTTATAACCTCTAGAAATTTGTAGTCTGGTCACTTTCTTTTTTTATCGTCGAGCCTGGCCCATGGCCGGGCTCCGGAAGTAGAAAAACTCTGGAAACTCACTAAAGGTATATCGTTGACCTCCAGTAGTAGTGTGTTTGCTGTCGCTCTAGTTGTTTCAATATCCTCATTTCAGTTTGCTGTTTGGGATACAACTCTGCTGCGTTGAAAATATAACGTAAACAACAGTGTGTGAAACTTGCTGCGCCTCACATATTACCTCTTCCACTACACTGCTTGTCTTCTTCACCCTCATTATTAAACCCAAATGTTAACCCTAATTATTGAAGCTGATTATGAACCCTCGATTATTTTTTATTTTGTCTCACATTTTGTTTACCTTTTATAAATCGAGTGAGAGATCTGTGGCTACATCTTTCCTATTTCTTCGGTGTTTCTTCCTCTCTTTAAATTTGTATAATAATTTCTGTCTTGTTTTATTATCTGGCGAATCAGTAGTCTGGTCTGGGGCCTCATTTTTTTTTTTTGTATATTTCGACGATTCGGTTCAGTTTGAAGTATTTTCTGACATACCTCGTTTTTTTGAGCTAAAATACGTAAATTGTCACACTTCTAATGGAAACTGCTGCTACAAACACATTTTCTGGGATAAAGGAAGAGTGTAATTACCAGCTACATGGCCCACAATCCTCTTGTTGATTTATCATTCATAAATAATAATAATAATAATAATAATAATAATAATAATAAATATTTCTACATGTACAAGGTATACAGGTCTAGCTGACATCAGTGACATACTATATAGAAAGCTCCTTGTTACGCAGAGCATTTCGGGCAAATTAGGTTAATTTTGTCCCCAGGATGCGACCCACACCAGTCGACTAACACCCAGGTACCTATTTTACTGCTAGGTGAACAGGAACAGCAAATTCGATCCCCGGACTACGGACCTCAGTGTGTGAGCTGAGTGCGGTAGCAGCCGAGCTAAGGTACACCTATCTTTCTCTAAACTGTCTACACCTCAGGGTATTTTCCACGTTGTGATTGTATGCCCAGTCGTTCTTCGTTTTTCAGTATACAGTGAAACCCCGGTATTTGAACTTAATTGGTTCATAGGTGGTGTTGGAACTGCGAAAAGTTCGATGTCCGAAACAGTATTTCCCAGGCTTTAATTATCAGCTTCACACACTAGAGGATGTTGAACTGACTCTTCCAAGTCTCTGAGAGTCAGGTCAGTATCAGATGTTACTTCAAAGCACTTTTGAAACTGGACTTTCCTGTATTTTTTTTTTTTACAACTGAATTTTAAAAAAGTCAACGCATTTGGACTCCAGAAAAACGTTCGAAGACCGGGTCAATTTTTTTCTCAACAAAATTGTTCGGACTCCGGTTTATTCGAGGTCCGGTACGTTTGAACACGGAGGTTCCACTGTATATATTTGATTCCAAGTCTGTCTTTCAAGACCATTCAATAAACATTATTATTTCTGCTCGATACTCCTTTTGGAATAAACTGTTTTGTGGTATTTTCATGAACTATTGATATGTCTTGTAATATTATTGTACCTTTGATTTCTCTATTACCATTATTATTATTGTGGGGGAGCGCTAAACCCGGAGGGATTATACAGCGCCTGTGGGGGAAATGGGGAGGATGGGAGGCATTCAGGGAATTGAGCACAGACCCAGTTCCCTAGATCAAGAGCCCCTCAACAGCATCAAGGAACCTTCCTAGTGGTGTTGATTTCTCTAAAAATAGTGTTATAAAGTATCTGGAAGGAGTACGTTAACGTGTTTGTTTGATTCTTGTTTCTCCCTCCAGTGTTTTCGTTTATAACTTCACAACGCCTTACCTGATAGGCTCCAATTTTTTTAATGCCGGTGTACTGTGAATGTGGAAATATTCATGCAAGATTAGGCAGGTGCAGGTCAACTTTATGTAGACCAATACCGATTTTGGTTTCCCTGTGATAACTTGCGAATTCCTCTTCAGATTGGCATCAAATCTTCAGTGCTCGTATTTACCTGCACTGGAAACTTGTGACACACTATGTACTATTCTTTGTTAATTTATTGGGGTGTGAGGATATCTTTATCCATGTAAAGTATTGGGATTTCTTTATCTATTTATTGAGATACTGGGAAGTCTCATGGATCGTGTAAGTCATATTAATAGCGTAAGTTATTTCCTATAGTATATGGTAGATTTTTTTTGCTTGTGAACGTGTGTACTCGCCTGTTTGTGGTTGTACCTATGTATCTTGTCCAAGGCGTTTGTTGATAGACACTGCGTTTGTGTGTGTGAACACTCACCTATTTGTGGTTGCAAGAGTTGAGTCACAGCTCCTGGCTCCTGTGTGTGTGTGTGCGCTCACATTGTGGTTGCAAGGGTCGAGTCATAGTTCCTGGCACCGCCTCTTCATAGGTGTGTGTGTGCATGTGTGTGTGTGTGTGTGTGTGTGTGTGGTGTGTGTGTGTGTGTGTGTGTGTGTGTGTGTGTGTGTGTGTGTGTGTGTGTGTGTGGTGTTGTACACTCCTCCCCTCCTGCACGGTCGTACCTTCCAGCTGAGTGTATGTCCTCGTGTCGCCACTGTCCCAAACCTCATCCATCAGTCTTTCTCCTCATTCATCACCCTCCCTCTACCCTTCCCTTCCTACACTCTCCCCCGGCTCTCCATTTCGTAATATCGCAAGGAAAGCCGTAATGGCGGAAATAATTGCGGTAATTGTATGATGGAAGGAAAACGCGAAGAGGAGACCACGGCTGTGGCAAAACGAAGACGTGAACTAGAGGTCACGTTTGACGTCACGCCTTGACGTCACAGTTGCTATGGCAACCTGACGAGCTGACCAATAAAAAGCCTCGGCGCTCATTTGCCAGCCAAAGAGAGGCGTGTTTACATCTACGGCGGCCAATAGGAAGCCGCCCTCACCCTCCCAGTTAAGCCTGGCTCTTTCTCTCCCACAATGTAAACTGTCGAGCAAAAAATGAAGCCTGGTTACAGTCTCCTCGACTGGATAAATGACTGTAACTTGTGTCTATTTATAAGTTGTCTTATATATTTTAGCTTCGCAGGTCTACAGCTTATATAGCTTTACTGGTTTTGGGAGCGTGCAAACAGAGAGAGATGTTGGCCCTGCACTGACCCGTTCCCAGAGTGGTGTAAAATGTCCCACTCTCTTCCACCTTCCCCACTCTCTCCCCACCTCCCCCGTTCACTCTTCCACCTCTCCCATTCTCTCTTCCGCCTCCCCATTCTCTCTCTCTCTCTTCTAGTAAGTTTATTTAAGTACAGGTACTAAGTACAATTATCATACATAGTACACAAATAACCCGCACATAAAAGAGAGAAGCTAACGACGACGTTTCGGTCCGACTTGGACCATTTACAAAGTCACACTAACCAGAAGTGGAGCAGGACGGCTATATATAGGCAGGAAGAGGTAGTGGTGTAGTGGTAGTAGTAGTAGTCGGACCGAAACGTCGTCGTTAGCTTCTCTCTTCTATGTGCGGGTTATTTGTGTATCGTTCCAGTCACGGTATTGTGCCTTTTTTTATCATACATAGTAATATATGTGTGTAAATTACCAAGGATAACTCAAAAAAAGCCAGACAAAGTAGCTTATTTCCATTGGGGAGCCATCTCTCTCTCTCTCTCTCTCTCTCTCTCTCTCTCATAATGAATATACAATAGGTGATTTACCTGCTAAGATCAGTTGTAATACGTTAACATCAATGTCTAGTACTAGCATTAACATTATTATTCCACTTTAAAACATCAACGTCCAGCACAAACGTTAATATGTAATTTTTTAACATAATAGCCACCAACATGAAAAAGCTTACATATTTTCAAGGGGAAAAAAGATAGCGAGTTCTTCAAGATTTCATATCAGAGATATCTTTCAGGGAGCTTAAGACAACACTCGGGCTGAAATGGAACACTTAAGTATAAATAGAGCAGAGAGCTTTAAATAGAGCACTTAGCATGAAACAGGTCACACAGGTTGCAATAGAGCAGCCAGTTTGGAATAGAGCAGAGGGTCTGGAATAGAGCAGAGAGCCTGGAATGCAACAGAGGGCTTGGAATAGAGCAGACAGCCTGGAATGGAGCAGAAGGCCTGGAATGGAGCAGTGTCTGGAATAGAGCAGAGAGCCTGGCATAAAGCAGAGAGCCTGGAATGGAGCAGAGAGCCTGGAATGGAGCAGAGGGCCTGGAATAGAGCAGAGATCCTGGAATGGAGCAGAGGCCCTAGAATGAAGCAGAGAGCCTGGAATGGAGCAGAGAGAATAGAATGGAGCAGAGAGCCTGGAATGGAGCAGAGGGTCTGGAATGCAGCAGAGAGCCTGGAATGAAGCAAAGAGCCTGGAATGGAACAGAGACCTGAAATGGAGCAGAGAGTCTGGAATGGAGCAGAGAGCCTGGAATGCAGCAGAGAGAGTGGAATGAAGCAGAGTTTGGAATGTAGCAGAGAGCCTGGAATGAAGCAGTCTGGAATGAAACAGTTTGGAATGAAGCAGAGAGCCTGGAATGAAGCAGAGATCTTGATGCGAGAAACTGATGTGGTGTCATTTGTATGGAGGCTGTGACGTGTTGAATGTTTTATAGGGTGGAGTGTACTCTCCTGGTCAAGTGCAGCCCGGCAGTGTACCCCCCTGGTCAGGTGCAGCCCGGCAGTGTACCCCCCTGGTCAGGTGCAGCCCGGCAGTGTACCCCCCTGGTCAGGTGCAGCCCGGCAGTGTACCCCCCTGGTCAAGTGCAGCCCGGCAGTGTACCCCCCTGGTCAGGTGCAGCTCGGCAGTGTACCCCCCTGGTCAGGTGCAGCCCGGCAGTGTACCCCCCTGGTCAGGAGCAGCCCGGCAGTGTACCCCCCTGGTCAGTGCACCCCGGCAGTGTACCTCCTGGTCAGGTGCAGCCCGGCAGTGTACCCCCTGGTCAGGTGCAGTCCGGCAGTGTACCTCCTGGTCAGTGCAGCCCGGCAGTGTACCCTCCTGGTCAGGTGCAGCCCGGCAGTGTACCCCCCTGGTCAGGTGCAGTCCGGCAGTGTACCCTCCTGGTCAGATGCAGCCCGGCAGTGTACCCCCTGGTCAGGTGCAGCCCGGCAGTGTACCCCCTGGTCAGGTGCAGCCCGGCAGTGTACCCCCCTGGTCAGGTGCAGCCCGGCAGTGTACCCCCCTGGTCAGGTGCAGCCCGGCAGTGTACCCCCCTGGTCAGGTGCAGCCGGGCAGTGTACTCTCCTGGTCAGGTGCAGCCCGGCAGTGTACCCCCCTGGTCAGGTGCAGTCCGGCAGTGTACCCTCCTGGTCAGATGCAGCCCGGCAGTGTACCCTCCTGGTCAGGTGCAGCCCGGCAGTGTACCCCCCTGGTCAGGTGCAGCCCGGCAGTGTACCCTCCTGGTCGGGATGCAGCCCGGCAGTGTACCCCCTGGTCAGGTGCAGCCCGGCAGTGTACCCCCCTGGTCAGGTGCAGCCCAGCAGTGTACCCCCCTGGTCAGGTGCAGCCCGGCAGTGTACCCCCCTGGTCAGGTGCAGCCCGGCAGTGTACCCCCCTGGTCAGGTGCAGCCCGGCAGTGTACCCCCCTGGTCAGGTGCAGCCCGGCAGTGTACTCTCCTGGTCAGGTGCAGCCCGCCAGTGTACCCCCCTGGTCAGGTGCAGTCCGGCAGTGTACCCTCCTGGTCAGATGCAGCTCGGCAGTGTACCCTCCTGGTCAGGTGCAGCCCGGCAGTGTACCCTCCTGGTCAGGTCCAGCCCGGCAGTGTACCCTCCTGGTCAGGTGCAGCCCGGCAGTGTACCTTCCTGGTCAGGTGCAGCCCAGCAGTGTACCCTCCTGGTCAGGTGCACCCCGGCAGTGTACCCTCCTGGTCAGGTGCAGCCCGGCAGTGTACCCCCTTGGTCAGGTGCAGCCCGGCAGTGTACCCCTCCTGGTCAGGTGCAGCCCGGCAGTGTACCCTCCTGGTCAGGTGCAGCCCGGCAGTGTACCCCCCTGGTCAGGTGCAGCCCGGCAGTGTACCCTCCTGGTCAGGTGCAGCCCGGCAGTGTACCCTCCTGGTCAGGTGCAGACCGTCAGTGTACCCTCCTGGTCAGGTGCAGCCCGGCAGTGTACCCCCCTGGTCAGGTGCAGCCCGGCGGGTGTACCCCTCCTATCAGGTGCAGCCCGGCAGTGTACCACCCCCTGGTCAGGTGCAGCCCGGCATTGTACCCCCCCTGGTCAGGTGCAGCCCGGCAGTGTACCCCTCCTGGTCAGGTGCAGCCCGGCAGTGTACCCCCTGGTCAGGTGCAGCCCGGCAGTGTACCCCCTCTGGTCTGGTGCAGCCCGGCAATTGTACCCCCCTGGTGAGGTGCAGCCCGGCAGTGTACCCCCCTGGTCAGTGCAGCCCGGCAGTGTACCCCCTGGTCAGTGCAGCCGCGCAGTGTACCCCCTGGTCAGGTGAGCCCGGCAGTGTACCCCCTGGTCAGGTTGCACCCGCAGTGTACCACCTGGTCAGTGCAGCCCGGCAGTTTACCCCCTAGTCAGGTGAGCCCGGCAAGTTGTAACCCCCTGTCAGGTGCAGCCCGGCGTGTACCCCCCTGGTCAGGTGCAGCCCGGCAGTGTACCCCCTGGTCAGGTGCAGCCCGGCAGTGTACCCTCCTGGTCAGGTGCAGCCCGGCAGTGTACCCCCTGTCAGGTGCAGCCCGGCAGTGTACCCCCCTGGTCAGGTGCAGCCCGGCATGTACCCCCCTGGTCAGGTGCAGCCGGCAGTGTACCCCTCCTGGTCAGTGCAGCCCGGCAGTGTACCCCCTGGTCAGGTTGCAGCCCGGCAGTGTACCCCCCCTGGTCAGGTGCAGCCCGGCAGTGTACCCCTCTGAATCAGGTGCAGCCCGGCAGTGTACCCCCTGGTCGGGTGCAGCCCGGCAGTGTACCCCCTAGTCAGGTGCAGCCGGCAGTGTACCCCCCTGGTCAGGTGCAGCCCGCAGTGTACCCCCCTGGTCAGGTGCAGCCCGGCAGTGTACCCCCCTGGTCAGGTGCAGCCGGCAGTGTACCACCCTGGTCAGTGCAGCCCGGCAGTGTACCTCCCTGGTCTAGGTTGCAGCCCGGCAGTGTACCCCTCCTGGTCAGGTGCAGCCCGGCAGTGTACCCCCCTGGTCAGGTGCAGCCCGGCAGTGTACCCCTGGTCAGGTGCAGCCCGGCAGTTTGTACCCCCCTGTTCGGTGCAGCCCGGCAGTGTACCCCTCTCTGAGTCAGGTGCAGCCGGCAGTGTACCCCCTGGTCAGGTGCACCCCGGGCAGTGTACCCCCCTGGTCAGGTGCAGCCCGGCAGTGTACCCCTCCTGGTCAGGTGCAGCCCGGCAGTGTACCCCCCTGGTCAGGTGCAGCCCGGCAGTGTACCCCCCTGGTCAGGTGCAGCCCCAGTGTACCCCCTGGTCAGGTGCAGCCCGGCAGTGTACCCCCCTGGTCAGGTGCAACCCGGCAGTGTACCCCCTGGTCAGGTGCAGCCCGGCAGTGTACCCCCCTGGTCAGGTGCAGCCCGGCAGTGTACCCTTCCTGGTCAGGTGCAGCCCGTCAGTGTACCCCTCCTGGTCAGGTGCAGCCCGGCAGTTACCCTCCTGGTCAGGTGCAGCCCGGCAGTGTACCCCCCTGGTCAGGTGCAGCCCGGCAGTGTACCCCTCCTGGTCAGGTGCAGCCCGGCAGTGTACCCCTCCTGGTCAGGTGCAGCCCGGCAGTGTACCCCCCTGGTCATGTGCAGCCCAGCAGTGTACCCCCCTGGTCAGGTGCAGCCCAGCAGTGTACCCCCTGGTCAGGTGCAGCCTGGCAGTGTACCCCCCTGGTCAGGTGCAGCCCGGCAGTGTACCCCCCTGGTCAGGTGCAGCCTGGCAGTGTACCCCCCTGGTCAGGTGCAGCCCGGCAGTGTACCCCCCCTGGTCAGGTGCAGCCCAGTAGTGTACCCCCCTGGTCAGGTGCAGCCTGGCAGTGTACCCCCTGGTCATGTGCAGCCCAGCAGTGTACCCCCCTGGTCAGGTGCAGCCCGGCAGTGTACCCCCCTGGTCAGGTGCAGCCTGGCAGTGTTACCTCCTGGTCAGGTGCAGCCCGGCAGTGTACCCCCCTGGTCAGGTGCAGCCCGGGCAGGCCATGAAAGAGAAAATTTTCAAGGCGGAACAAGACTGCTTTGTGGTCCCTGGGAACAAGTTGAGGCTTCTCTCAAAATTGAGAATTTGAAGTCCAGTAAAGTGAACTTCCATAAATGCTTTATTTCCTGCGCAGCAGAATGACCAGATTACATATACTTTATAGATTTTGAAAACTTTTGATTTATGGCTATACAAATGCCTAATTAGGTCTCTCAAAGTAAAATAAATTCTTAAAAGTTTAATATTTATTTAGACTACTTAGTTAAATGACTTTTTCTGGACTTTTGTCTGCAAAATTTCTAATAAGATTATCAAAATCAATTTCTCTGGTAATGATTGGATCACCTTGTTGCAGATATCTATTTCAGCCAACACTTTATACAAGACAGCTGACATTGACACAGACAAAATCAAATTGAAAAATCAATATAACACGTCTAGGGCTATGGGGCCCCTTCAGAGATTCACAGCCTGGCCCCGGACCAATGTACCGGTTGAACCCCCCTCCCCCTCTCACAGACCATGGTACAGGGTACAGTTATAGCTATCCGAGAACCAAAGCTTTCATCTGGTCTGGTACATGGTGCCTCCTCTATCTCCTCCTCCTCCTCCTCTTCCTCCTCGTCCTCGTCCTGCTCCTCCTCGTCCTCCTCCTCCTCGTCCTCCTCGTCCTTCTCCTCCTCCTCCTCCTCCTCCTCCTCCTCCTCCTCCTCCTCCTCCTCCTCCTCCTCCTCCTCCTCCTCCTCCTCCTCCTCCTCTTTCTCTCCCATGACCTTTACCTCCTTCCTCCATCTTTCCTTTGAACAGGCGGGAGAGGTGTGTGGTTGGACAGCTGCGAGGCGTGTGAGGACGGGAATATCTGAGATATTCGTGGTGCGTGTCCTTGGCTAGATGGCTAGGGGGACTAATAGGTCAGAAACCTTGGTGATGGATAGGTCAGGCATCTTCTATTGTTGGATAGGTCAGATACTTCCTTGGAAGAACAGGTTTTCTGTACCCGTGCGTAGGTCTGTTGGCAACGGCTGTGACGCTACAGGTAGTTGATGTTCTTGATTAAATAAGAGGAGGACACGTCCGTGGATGGGTAAGTCCGTGGGTGGATAGGTCAGGAATGACATTGTCAAAGCAGGTCGATGACGGCCTTCTAAGCAGTACTAACCACTGTTAGTGACCCAAGGATAAACTCAAGGAACCTAAGTGAATATTCTCAATGCATGAATCTATCTCAGCCTGAGGAAAGCTATTCGCTTATTACTATTATTAATTATTATTATTATTATTATTATTATTATATTATTATTATTATTGTAATATTATATTAATATTTAGAGAAAAGTCTGAGGGTCAACACTGCACAGTGTGTCAGATAATAATAATAATAATAATATTATTATTATTATTTTATTAAAGATATATCTGATGATCACCATTTCAGTGTCAGAGTTCTTTCTGACACTTAGAGACTAGTGCCTCATCAGGCACGTTGTTAGTGCTGCTAGATCACTAACAGCATACCTGATGGGTCCATCAACCCAAGGTAGACGCGAGGTAGATGGTGGAAGATGGCTTGTTAGGTGGCTTGGGGCGGGTGAAGCCATGGGGGATGGCTAGCACATACCGTACAGCCCTGTGTGTGTGCGTCATATTGCGTAGAGAAAAAACTAGCCTGGCAGGCTTTGACGTGGTCAGGCTGGTTGTGTCCTCACCGCCCCTCCTCTCTCCCGTATATATATATAGTCTATCAGTAGGGGTATTAATAGTTCAGATGAATTTAGCAGTCATTGTGTGTGTGTGTGTGTGTGTGTGTGTGTGTGTGTGTGTGTGTGCGTGCGTGCGTGCGTGCGTGCGTGCGTGCGTGTGTGTGTGTGTGTGTGTGTGTGTGTGTGTGTGTGTGTGTGTGTGTGTGTGTGTGTGCGTGTATGCGAGCGTTTGTGTGTATACTCACCTAATTGTATTCACCTAATTGTGGTTGCAGGGGTCGAATCAAAGATCATGGCCCCACCTCTTCACTGATCGCTCCTGGGTACCTATATAACTTAGATATACCTTTGAAGAGTTTCGAGAGTTTCACTATCGGAGCCCGGCCATGGGCCAGGTTCGTCCCGTGCTTGCCTGATCAACCAGGCTGTTGCTGCTGGAGGCCCGCTGCCCCACATATCCATTACAGCCTGGTTTATCTGGCACCTGGTGAAGATACTTGTCCAGTTTCCTCTTGAAAGCTTCTACACTTGTTCCAGCCGTGTTTCTGATATTTTCTGGTAATATTTTAAATAGTGTGGGACCCCAGATGTTGATACAGTGTTTCTTGATTATCCCCCCTGCTCCTCACTGGGTTTATTTTGCACTTCCACTACTCTCTCACTCCAGTATGTTGTTATAGGAGTGTGCAGATTTGGGACCAGGCCCTCGAGTACTTACCAGTAAATATTATCATTATCTCTTTTCTCCGCTCCAATGAGTATATGTTCAAGACTTGAAGGTGTTCCCAGTAATTTTGGTGCTTTACTGGCTCAATGTGAGCCGTAAATGATCTCTGTATTTGTTCCAGCTCCGATATTTCTCCGATATTTTTCACTGAGCAATATTCTATGTGAGGGAGTACTAGCGATTTGAAGAGTGTCACCATCGGCATTATTTTCCTTATTTTGAAAGTTCTCAATACCCATCCCGTCATCTTCCTGGCTGTCGTGATCTTTGTCTTGTTATGGTCTTTAAAAGAATTGGGTGACTCTTTTGAGTTTTGTATATAGTGTATAGTTTTGTGTTCTTCATTCTTTCCATACCTAAGCAGCTGGAACTTATCACCATTGAACGTCATGTTCTCCACTGCTCACTGGAAAACCCTGCTTTTGTCTTCCTGTAATTTTTCAGTGTCCTCTACCCTAGTGACTTTCATGCTTATTTTAGGGTCATCTGCAAAAGTGTGGCGGGTGTTTTAATCTGTGTCTGCTATGAGGATGATAAACAGCAGAGGTGCCAGGACAGTGCCTTGGGGCACTGAGCTTTTGGTCTCGCTGATGCTGGATCTTGCTCTGTTTACTACTACTTTTTGTGTTCTTTGTGTTAGGAGCCCAAAAATCCATCTGCCTACCTTCCCCGTAATGCTCATGGTCCTCACTTTCTGCTCTGTGAACTTTATCATACCTCTTAAAGCTATGTGTGGATCCTGCCTCCACCACCTCACTTTCCAGATTATTCCACTGCCCGACAACTCTGCGACTGAAAAAATGCTTCCTAACATCTCTGTGACTCATCTGAGTCTTCAACTTCCAATTGTGAACACTAGTCGCTGTGTCCCATCTCTGGAACATCTTATCTCTGTCCATCTTGTCGATTGCTCTCAGTATTTTATATGTCGTTATCATGTTCCCCTGTCTCTCCTGTCGTCCAGTGTTGTAAGGTCAATTTCCCTTAACCTCTCCTCGTAGGACATGCCCCTTAGCTCCGCGACTAGTCTCGTTGCAAACCTTTGCACTTCTCTAATTTCCTGATGTGCTTGTCCAGGTGCGGGATCCAAACTGGCGCTGCATACTCTAATATAGGCCTGACGTACACGGTGTACAGAGTCCTGAACGACTCCTTACTGAGATGTCGGAAAGCTATTCTTAGGTATGCTAGTCGCCCATATGCTGCAGCAGTTATTTGGTTGATGTGCGTCTCAGGAGATACGTTTGGTATTATACTCAACCCAAGATCCTTTTCCTTGAGTGAGGTTTGTAGTCTTTGGCCCACTAGGCTGTATTCTGTCTGCGGTCTTCTTTGACCTTCCCTGATCTTCATGACTTTGCACTTGGCGGGGTTGAACCCCCAAGAGCCAGTGGCTAGACCAGGCCTGTGGCCTGTCCAGATCCCTTTGGATCCCTGCCTGGTCCTCCTCCGACTGAATTCTCCTCATTAACTTCATCACAGAGAAACTTCTGAGTCTATTCCTTCCGTCATGTCGTTCACATAAACCAAAAACGTGTATGATACACGTCAGTGTTGTGTATGATACATGTCGGTGTTTTGTATGATACACGTCAGTGTTGTGTGTGATACACGTCAGTGTTGTGTATGATCCACGTCAGTGTTGTGTATGATACATGTCGGTGTTTTGTATGATACACGTCAGTGTTGTGTGTGATACACGTCAGTGTTGTGTATGATACACGTCAGTGTTATGTATGATACACGTCAGTGTTGTGTATGATACACGTCAGTGTTGTGTATGATACACGTCAGTGTTGTGTATGATACACGTCAGTGTTGTGTATGATACACGTCGCTGTTGTGTATGATACACGTCAGTGTTATGTATGATACACGTCAGTGTTGTGTATGATACACGTCAGTGTTGTGTATGATACACGTCAGTGTTGTGTATGATACACGTCAGTTGTGTATGATACACGTCAGTGTTATGTATGATACAGGGTCAGTGTTGTGTATGATACACGCCCAGTGTTGTGTATGAAAACACGTCAGTGTTGTGTATGATACACGTCAGTGTTGTGTATGAATACACGTCAGTGTTGTGTATGATACACGTCAGTGTTATTTTATGTTTACACGTCAGTGTTGTGTATGATACACGTCAGTGTTGTGTATGATACACGTCAGTGTTTGCATGATACACGTCGTGTTGTGTATGATACACGTCAGTGTTATGTATGTTTACACGTCAGTGTTTGTATGATACACGTCAGTGTTGTGTATGATACACGTCAGTGTTATGTATGATACACGTCAGTGTTGTGTATGATACACGTCAGTGTTGTGTATGATACACGCCCAGTGTTATGTATGATACACGTCAGTGTTATGTATGATACACGTCAGTGTTATGTATGATACACGTCAGTGTTATGTATGATACACGTCAGTGTTGTGTATGATACACGTCAGTGTTGTGTATGATACACGTCAGTGTTATGTATGATACACGTCAGTGTTGTGTATGATACACGTCAGTGTTATGTATGATACACGTCAGTGTTGTGTATGATACACGTCAGTGTTGTGTATGATACACGTCAGTGTTGTGTATGATACACGTCAGTGTTATGTATGATACACGTCAGTGTTGTGTATGATACACGTCAGTGTTATGTATGATACACGTCAGTGTTGTGCATGATACACGTCAGTGTTGTGTATGATACACGTCAGTGTTGTGTATGATACACGTCAGTGTTATGTATGATACACGTCAGTGTTGTGTATGATACACGTCAGTGTTGTGTATGATACACGTCAGTGTTGGTATGATACACGTCAGTGTTGTGTATGATACACGTCAGTGTTGTGTATTGATAACACGTCAGTGTTTGTGTATGAATACACGTCAGTGTTGTGTATGATACACGTCGTGGGATTAGTTACCAGTTCATTTTTTTATTTATAACTGAGCGATGTCTTTGTGCACTGGTACCATCAGCCTCTTTTGTCCATTGGTACATCAATCATCTTTTGTTCGCTAGTACCATCCAGCCTCACATTTTTGTCTAGATGGTACCATCAGTCTTCTTTTTTTGTCCAGCTGGTACCATCAGCCTCCTGTTTTTGTCCAGCTGGTATCATCAGCCTCCTGATTTTGTCCAGCTGGTATAATCAGCCTCCTGTTTTTGTCCAGCTGGTACCATCAGCCTCCTGTTTTTGTCCAGCTGGTATAATCAGCCTCCTGTTTTTGTCCAGCTGGTATCATCAGCCTCCTGTTTTTGTCCAGCTGGTACCACCAGCCTCCTGTTTTTGTCCAGCTGGTTCCATCAGCCTCCTGTTTTTGTCCAGCTGGTTCCATCAGCCTCCTGTTTTTGTCCAGCTGGTATCAGCCTCCTGTTTTTGTCCAGCTGGTATCATCAGCCTCCTGTTTTTGTCCAGCTGGTATCATCAGCCTCCTGTTTTTGTCCAGCTGGTATCATCAGCCTCCTGTTTTTGTCCAGCTTGTATCATCAGCCTCCTGTTTTGTCCAGCTGGTATCATCAGCCTCCTGTTTTTGTCCAGCTGGTATCATCAGCCTCCTGTTTTTGTCCAGCTGGTATCATCAGCCTCCTGTTTTTGTCCAGCTGGTATCACCAGCCTCCTGTTTTTGTCCAGCTGGTATCATCAGCCTCCTGTTTTTGTCCAGCTGGTATCATCAGCCTCCTGTTTTTGTCCAGCTGGTATCATCAGCCTCCTGTTTTTGTCCAGCTGGTATCATCAGCCTCCTGTTTTTGTCCAGCTGGTACCATCAGCCTCCTATTTTTGTCCAGCTGGTACCATCAGCCTCCTATTTTTGTCCAGCTGGTACCATCAGCCTCCTGTTTTTGTCCAGCTGGTGTCATCAGCCTCCTGTTTTTGTCCAGCTGGTATCATCAGCCTCCTGTTTTTGTCCAGCTGGTATCATCAGCCTCCTGTTTTTGTCCAGCTGGTATCAGCCTCCTGTTTTTGTCCAGCTGGTATCATCAGCCTCCTGTTTTTGTCCAGCTGGTATCATCAGCCTCCTGTTTTTGTCCAGCTGGTATCATCAGCCTCCTGTTTTTGTCCAGCTGGTATCATCAGCCTCCTGTTTTGTCCAGCTGGTATCATCAGCCTCCTGTTTTTGTCCAGCTGGTACCATCAGCCTCCTATTTTTGTCCAGCTGGTACCATCAGCCTCCTGTTTTTGTCCAGCTGGTATCATCAGCCTCCTGTTTTTGTCCAGCTGGTATCATCAGCCTCCTGTTTTTGTCCAGCTGGTATCATCAGCCTCCTGTTTTTGTCCAGCTGGTATCATCAGCCTCCTGTTTTTGTCCAGCTGGTATCATCAGCCTCCTGTTTTTGTCCAGCTGGTATCATCAGCCTCCTGTTTTTGTCCAGCTGGTATCATCAGCCTCCTGTTTTTGTCCAGCTGGTATCATCAGCCTCCTGTTTTTGTCCAGCTGGTATCATCAGCCTCCTGTTTTTGTCCAGCTGGTATCATCAGCCTCCTGTTTTTGTCCAGCTGGTATCATCAGCCTCCTGTTTTTGTCCAGCTGGTATCATCAGCCTCCTGTTTTTGTCCAGCTGGTATCATCAGCCTCCTGTTTTGTCCAGCTGGTATCATCAGCCTCCTGTTTTTGTCCAGCTGGTATCATCAGCCTCCTGTTTTTGTCCAGCTGGTATCATTAGTTGTCTTTTGTTGAGTCATATTTTGTTTCTTCAATTTATGTAATTCTTCGTTGTTTTGTTTAAGTTGCAGACTACTGCCTCCTCCTCCTCCTCCTCCTCCTCTTACTCTTCTTCTTCCTCTTCCTCTTCCTCCTCCTCCTCCTCTTCCTCCTCCTCCCCTCCTCCTCCTCCTCCTCCTCCTCCTCCTCCTCCTCCTCCTCCTCCTCCTCTTCCTCTCCTCCTCCTCCTCCTCTCCTCCTCTTCCTCCTCTTCCTCTTCCTCTTCCTCCTCTCCTCCTCTTCCTCCTCTTCCTCCTCTTCCTCTTCCTCTTCCTCCTCCTCCTCCTCTTCCTCCTCTTCCTCCTCTTCCTCTTCCTCTCCTCCTCCTCCTCCTCCTCCTCCTCCTCCTCCTCCTCCTCCTCTGCTTTTACCCATTCCTCTGCTTCCTCATCCTCCTCATATGATATATTGCTCATGCGTTGTGTTGCTCCTTGTATATATTGCTCATGTGTTGTGTTACTCCTTGTATTGCTCATGTGTTGTGTTACTCCTTGTATTGTATTGCTCATGTGTTGTGTTGCTCCTTGTATTGCTCATGTGTTGTGTTACTCCTTGTATTGCTCATGTGTTGTGTTGCTCCTTGTATTATATTGCTCATGTGTTGTGTTGCTCCTTGTATTGCTCATGTGTTGTGTTGCTCCTTGTATTGCTCATGTGTTGTGTTGCTCCTTGTATTGCTCATGTGTTGTGTTACTCCTTGTATTGCTCATGTATTGTGTTGCTCCTTGTATTGCTCATGTGTTGTGTTGCTCCTTGTATTGCTCATGTGTTGTGTTACTCCTTGTATTGCTCATGTGTTGTGTTGCTCCTTGTATTGCTCATGTGTTGTGTTACTCCTTGTATTGCTCATATGTTGTGTTACTCCTTGTATTGCTCATGTGTTTGTGTTGCTCCTTGTATTATATTGCTCATGTGTTGTGTTGCTCCTTGTATTGTATTGCTCATGTGTTGTGTTATTCCTTGTATTATATTGCTCATGTGTTGTGTTGCTCCTTGTATTATATTGCTCATGTGTTGTGTTGCTCCTTGTATTATATTGCTCATGTGTTGTGTTACTCCTTGTATTGCTCATGTGTTGTGTTGCTCCTTGTATTATATTGCTCATGTGTTGTGTTGCTCCTTGTATTGTATTGCTCATGTGTTGTGTTATTCCTTGTATTATATTGCTCATGTGTTGTGTTGCTCCTTGTATTATATTGCTCATGTGTTGTGTTGCTCCTTGTATTATATTGCTCATGTGTTGTGTTACTCCTTGTATTATATTGCTCATGTGTTGTGTTGCTCCTTATATTGCTCATGTGTTGTGTTACTCCTTGTATTGCTCATGTGTTGTGTTATTCCTTGTATTATATTGCTCATGTGTTGTGTTGCTCCTTGTATTATATTGCTCATGTGTTGTGTTACTCCTTGTATTGCTCATGTGTTGTGTTACTCCTTGTATTATATTGCTCATGTGTTGTGTTACTCCTTGTATTGCTCATGTGTTGTGTTACTCCTTGTATTATATTGCTCATGTGTTTGTGTTGCTCCTTATATTGCTCATGTGTTGTGTTTACTCCTTGTATTGCTCATGTGTTGTGTTATTCCTTGTATTATATTGCTCATGTGTTGTGTTGCTCCTTGTATATATATTGCTCATGTGTTGTGTTACTCCTTGTATTGCTCATGTGTTGTGTTACTCCTTGTATTATATTGCTCATGCGTTGTGTTGCTCCTTGTATTATATTGCTCATGTGTTGTGTTGCTCCTTGTATTATATTGCTCATGTGTTGTGTTACTCCTTGTATTGCTCATGTGTTGTGTTGCTCCTTGTATTATATTGCTCATGTGTTGTGTTGCTCCTTGTATTGTATTGCTCATGTGTTGTGTTATTCCTTGTATTGCTCATGTGTTGTGTTACTCCTTGTATTATATTGCTCATGTGTTGTGTTGCTCCTTGTATTATATTGCTCATGTGTTTGTGTTATTCCTTGTATTGCTCATGTGTTGTGTTGCTCCTTGTATTATATTGCTCATGTGTTGTGTTTATTCCTTGTATTATATTGCTCATGTGTTGTGTTACTCCTTGTATTATATGCTCATGTGTTGTGTTGCTCCTTGTATTGTATTGCTCATGTGTTGTGTTGCTCCTTGTATTGTATTGCTCATGTGTTGTGTTGCTCCTTGTATTATATTGCTCATGTGTTGTGTTGCTCCTTGTATTATATTGCTCATGTGTTGTGTTATTCCTTGTATTGCTCATGTGTTGTGTTGCTCCTTGTATTATATTGCTCATGTGTTGTGTTATTCCTTGTATTATATTGCTCATGTGTTGTGTTACTCCTTGTATTATATTGCTCATGTGTTGTGTTGCTCCTTGTATTGCTCATGTGTTGTGTTGCTCCTTGTATTGTATTGCTCATGTGTTGTGTTATTCCTTGTATTGCTCATGTGTTGTGTTACTCCTTGTATTATATTGCTCATGTGTTGTGTTACTCCTTGTATTATATTGCTCATGGTTGTGGTTGCTCCTTGTATTGTATTGCTCATGTGTTTGTGTTGCTCCTTGTATTATATTGCTCATGTGTTGTGTTACTCCTTGTATTGCTCATGTGTTGTGTTACTCCTTGTATTATATTGCTCATGTGTTGTGTTACTCCTTGTATTGCTCATGTGTTGTGTTACTCCTTGTATTATATTGCTCATGTGTTGTGTTACTCCTTGTATTGCTCATGTGTTGTGTTATTCCTTGTATTATATTGCTCATGTGTTGTGTTACTCCTTGTATTATATTGCTCATGTGTTGTGTTGCTCCTTGTATTGCTCATGTGTTGTGTTGCTCCTTGTATTGTATTGCTCATGTGTTGTGTTATTCCTTGTATTGCTCATGTGTTGTGTTACTCCTTGTATTATATTGCTCATGTGTTGTGTTACTCCTTGTATTATATTGCTCATGTGTTGTGTTGCTCCTTGTATTGTATTGCTCATGTGTTGTGTTGCTCCTTGTATTGTATTGCTCATGTGTTGTGTTGCTCCTTGTATTGTATTGCTCATGTGTTGTGTTACTCCTTGTATTATATTGCTCATGTGTTGTGTTGCTCCTTGTATTATATTGCTCATGTGTTGTGTTACTCCTTGTATTATATTGCTCATGTGTTGTGTTACTCCTTGTATTATATTGCTCATGTGTTGTGTTGCTCCTTGTATTGTATTGCTCATGTGTTGTGTTGCTCCTTGTATTGTATTGCTCATGTGTTGTGTTGCTCCTTGTATTGTATTGCTCATGTATTGGTCGTCATATATTGTATGTTGTGTTGCGCCACACAACCTTTACCTTTCTCTTATATACGCTCAAGAGTCGATTAGAAAGCATTACTTTCACTTTCTGATATGCTGAAAAGTGGCGTGATATTCCCGTAGACTTTCACATGGTGTGTTGTTGTTGTTGTTGTTGTTGTAAATTTTTACATGGTATGTTGTGGTTGTGAACTTTCACTTGGTGTGTTGTTGTTGTAAACTTTCACTTGGTGTGTTGTGGTTGTAAACTTTCACTTGGTGTGTTGTGGTTGTAAACTTTCACTTGGTGTGTTGTGGTTGTAAACTTTCACTTGGTGTGTTGTGGTTGTAAACTTTCACTTGGTGTGTTGTGGTTGTAAACTTTCACTTGGTGTGTTGTTGTTGTAAACTTTCACTTGGTATGTTGTGGTTGTAAACTTTCACTTGGGTGTTGTTTGGTAAACTTTCACTTGGTGTGTTGTTGTTGTAAACTTTCACTTGGTATGTTGTGGTTGTAAACTTTCACTTGGTGTGTTGTTGTTGTAAACTTTCACTTGGTATGTTGTGGTTGTAAACTTTCACTTGGTATGTTGTGGTTGTAAACTTTCACTTGGTATGTTGCAGTTGTAAACTTTCACTTGGTATGTTGCAGTTGTAAACTTTCACTTGGTATGTTGCAGTTGTAAACTTTCCCTTGGTATGTTGCAGTTGTAAACTTTCCCTTGGTATGTTGCAGTTGTAAACTTTCACTTGGTATGTTGCAGTTGTAAACTTTCCCTTGATATGTTGCAGTTGTAAACTTTCCCTTGGTATGTTGCAGTTGTAAACTTTCCCTTGGTATGTTGCAGTTGTAAACTTTCCCTTGGTATGTTGCAGTTGTAAACTTTCCCTTGATATGTTGCAGTTGTAAACTTTCCCTTGATATGTTGCAGTTGTAAACTTTCCCTTGGTATGTTGCAGTTGTAAACTTTCAGGGGGAAGAAATAAAATTTCCAGGAAAAACTGAAAAACTTTGGGAAAAATGTTTTACAGAAAAATAGTGCATAATTCTGGAAACATGTTGATGCATCAGCTTGTCTCTATCATATTTCTAAATATCTCTTTCCAAAAATGTAATTTTTTTTTTTATTCTTTCTCTCATCATCTCTTTGGGAAGGACCTACTCCCACTGGGGAATCCCGCCTACCAGTGAATTTGCCCTCGTCTGCTTCACCTGACGTTACTATATAAGCGCCAGGATTCTTTCTTCTGTTTCAGAATCTCCACGACTATGGTGCTGTTCGCACCTACTCCTAGGTTGAGGGACTGATTACCTCATCTTCTGTACATAGTTCTACTGTCTTCATGTTATGTCCTGGAATTTGTATTGATAAAGCCACTGGATGGCGAAACGTCTACAATAAAGATACCCAGATGTTGCACAAGTGTCTTACTCTCATCTTGTCGGTATTATATACCATTCGTACACAGGACATATGCCAATTCGTGTTTTTTTTTTTTACTCCAAAAATTACGATTGTTATGATTGTTTCATTCCAAATACACTAAATGGCATTTTCTGTGTGGACTAAATATTAGTGTTCAGAGTAACAGCTGCTTACTCGCCTGTGGGCTGCCGACAAGTGTTAGTGTTGTGGGTCGACAAGTGGCGCGCCGTGACCGTAGACTTTTACAGAGACCGTAATTCTTTTACTGGGCGATAAGTTGAGCTTTCCAGCCACACTCTGCGATAACAAGTTGTAGGAGTGTCAGGATTTTTGCACACGTTATTGATGAATGATGGTTCTATACAATGATAATGGGGATTTGCGATATTTTTTACCATGTTTTTATTTATTCCCCCCACAAAAAAAAAAGAATCCTTAAAACAATCCTCAACATTTTTTTTATGCAATCTACTGACATTTCGCTCAAACGCTGGTAGTTACAAAATTATTTAGACTTCTGTCTTTCATCTGACTTCTACTAGAACATTGTACGTCTTAACAATTATGTAAACGGTGGGGAGTTTTATGCCCAGTGCATTAGGGCACTTAATTTTTTTTTCTATCTTTTAAGGCAAAAATACACTACAGTGTGTAGGTTTCAAATGCTGCTTAAATCACACTAAAAATTCCATTGAAATTGGACAAAATGTAACCAAAAATTTTTATTTCTTCTTCCCCTTCACTTGGTGAGTTGAACTTGTAGACCTTCACCTGGCTTGCTATGTCTCGAAGATTTTCACCTGGCTTGCTATGTCTCGAAGATTTTCACCTGGCTTGCTATGTCTCGAAGATTTTCACCTGGCTTGCTATGTCTCGAAGATTTTCATTTGGCTTGCTATGTCTCGAAGATTTTCACCTGGCTTGCTATGTCTCGAAGATTTTTCACCTGGCTTGCTATGTCTCCAAGATTTTCATTTGGCTTGCTATGTCTCAAGATTTTCACCTGGCTTGCTATGTCTCCAAGATTTTCACCTGGCTTGCTATGTCTCGAAGATTTTCACCTGGCTTGCTATGTCTCGAAGATTTTCACTTGGCTTGCTATGTCTCGAAGATTTTCACTTAGCTTGCTATGTCTCGAAGATTTTCACTTGGCTTGCTATGTCTCGAAGATTTTCACTTGGCTTGCTATGTCTCGAAGATTTTCACCTGGCTTGCTATGTCTCGAAGATTTTCACCTGGCTTGCTATGTCTCGAAGATTTTCACCTGGCTTGCTATGTCTCGAAGATTTTCACCCGGTTGCTTGTCTCGAAGATTTTCACTCGCACTGAGATTTTGTCTATGTCTCGAAGATTTTCACCTGGCTTGCTATGTCTCGAAGATTTTCACCTGGCTTACTATGTCTCGAAGATTTTCACTTGGCTTGCTATGTCTCGAAGATTTTCACTTGGCTTGCTATGTCTCGAAGATTTTCACTTGGCTTGCTATGTCTCGAAGATTTTCACCTGGCTTGCTATGTTTCGAAGATTTTCACCTGGCTTGCTATGTCTCGAAGATTTTTCACCTGGCTTGCTATGTCTCGAAGATTTTCACTGGCTTGCTATGTCTCGAAGATTTTCACTTGGCTTGCTATGCCTCTAGGATTTTCACCTGGCTTGCTATGTCTTCAGCATTTTCACCTGGCTTGCTATGCCTCTGGCATTTTCACCTGGTTTGTTGTGCCTTTGGTTTTTCACCTGGCTTGCTATGCCTCTGGTTTTTCACGTGGCTTGCTGTGCCTTTAGCATTTTCACTTGCTTTGCTATGCCGAAGATTTTCACTTTGGCTTGTTATGCTCCAAGATTTTCACCTTGGCTTACTATGTCTCGAGATTTTCACCTGGCTTCCTATGCCTCGAGATTTTCACTGGCTTGCTATGTCCTCAAGAATTTTCACCTGGCTTGCTTGTCCCCGGATTTTTCACTTGGCTTGCTGTGCTCTGGTTTTTCCCTGGCTTGCTATGTCTGAGTTTTTCACCTGGCTTGCTATGCTGTTTCACTGGCTCTGTTATTTTCACTGGCTTGCTGTGCTCAAGTTTTTCACGTTGCTTGCATGTCCTCGAAGTTTTTCACGTGGCTTGTATGCCTCTGTAGTTTTCACCTGGCTTGCTGTTTCTGGAATTTTCACTTGGGTTGCTTGCTCGGATTTTTACCTGGCTTGCTATGTCTCGAAATTTTTACGTGGCTTGCTGTCTCAGATTTTTCACTGGCTTGTATGCGTCTAGATTTTCACCTGGCTTGCTTGTCTTCAGATTTTCCGTGGCTTGCTATGCCTCTGGTTTTCACCTGTTTGTTGTGCCTTTGGTTTTTTCACGTGGCTTGCTGTGCCTCTGTTTTTCACGTGGCTTGCTGTGCCTCTAGATTTTCACCTGGTTGCTTGCCCTGGATTTCGCCTGGCTTGTATGCCTCGATTTTTCACCTGGCTTGCTGTGCCTCTGGTTTTTCACCTGGCTTGCTGTGCCTCTGGATTTTCACCTGGCTTGCTGTGCCTCTGGATTTTCACGTGGCTTGCTGTGCCTCTGGTTTTTCACGTGGCTTGCTGTGCCTCTGTTTTTTCACGTAGCTTGCTGTGCCTCTGGTTTTTCGCGAAGCTTGCTGTGCCTCTGGTTTTTCACGTGGCTTGCTGTGCCTCTGTTTTTTCACGTGGCTTGCTGTGCCTCTGGTTTTTCGCGTGGCTTGCTGTGCCTCTGTTTTTTCACGTGGCTTGCTGTGCCTCTGGTTTTTCACGTGCTTGCTGTGCCTCTGGTTTTTCACCTGGCTTGCTATGTCCTCTTTTTAACGTGGCTTGCTGTGCCTCTGGTTTTTAACGTGGCTTGCTGTGCCTCTGTTTTTCACGTGGCTTGCTGTGCCTCTGGTTTTTAACGTGGCTTGCTGTGCCTCTGGTTTTTCACCTGGCTTGCTATGTCTCTTTTTCACGTGGCTTGCTGTGCCTCTGATTTTTCACGTGGCTTGTTGTGCCTCTAGTTTTTCACGTGGCTTGATGTGCCTCTGTTTTTTCCGTGGCTTGCTGTGCCTCTGGTTTTTCGCGTGGTTTGCTGTTCCTCTGGTTTTTCACGTGGCTTGCTGTGCCTTTGGGTTTTCACCTGGCTTGCTGTGGCTCTGGTTTTTCACGTGGTTTGCTGTGCCTCTGGTTTTTAACGTGGCTTGCTGTGCCTCTGGATTTTAACGTAGCTTGCTGTGCCTCTGGTTTTTAACGTGGCTTGCTGTGTGTCTGTTTTTTCACGTGGCTTGCTGTGCCTCTGGTTTTTCGCGTTGTTTGCTGTGGCTCTGGTTTTTCACGTGGCTTGCTGTGCCTCTGGTTTTTAACGTGGCTTGCTGTGCCTCTGCTTTTTAACGTGGCTTGCTGTGCCTCTGGCTTTTCACATGGTGTGGCGGCTCCGTAGATTACTTTACTCCGCGGCGTTGAAATCCTTGTGTCTTTGAAGGCCTCTTCTTCCAGGTGAGTTATAGCTCTCTCTCGCCCTCTCTGGGTTTACCACTTCCCATCAATATAATTATAATTATAATAACAGGTATCTATTATTATTATTATTATTATTATTATTATTTATTGTTATTATATTATTTATTATTATTATTATTATTATTATTATTATTATTATTATTTGTGCATGTAGTGTTACGTGTGTGTGGGTTAGTGTCTATGTGTATGTGAGCATATATGTATCAGAGAAAGGAAAAAGAGAGAGAGAGAGAGAGAGGAGGCTGCAGAACAAGTTGTTGTAAGTTCACTCGTGGTTATTATTGCTGTTATCTTTCTAGTGAACGTGTGTGAGTACTCACCTATTTGTACTCACCTATTTGTGGTTGCAGGGGTCAAGTCATAGCTCCTGGCCCCGCCTCTTCACTGATTGCTACTAGGTCCTCTCTCTCCCTGCTCCATGAGCTTTATCATACCTCGCCTTAAAACTATGTATGGTTCCCGCCTCCACTACTTCACTTTCTAGGCTATTCCATGGCCTGACTACTCTATGACTGAAGAAATACTTCCTAACATCCCTTTGATTCATCTGAGTCTTCAAATTCCAATTGTGACCTCTTGTGTCTGTGTCCCATCTCTGGAACATCCCGTCTTTGTCCACCTCGTCTATTCCGCGCAGTATTTTATATGTCGTTATCATGTCTCCCCTGACCCTCCTGTCCTCCAGTGTCGTCAGGCCGATTTCCCTCAACCTTTCTTCGTAGGACAATCCCCGTAGCTCTGGGACTAGTCTTGTTGCAAACCTTTGCACTTTCTCTAATTTCTTGACGTGCTTGACCAGGTGTGGATTCCAAACTGGTGCTGCATACTCCAGTATGGGCGTGTGTGTGTGTGTGTGTGTGTGTGTGTGTGTGTGTGTGTGTGTGTGTGTGTGTGTGTGTGTGTGTGTGTGTGTATGTGCGTGTGTATGTGTGTGTGTATGTATGTGTGTGTGTGTGTGCGTGTGTGTACTCACCTAATTGTGGTTGCAGGGGTCGAGACTCAGCTCCTGGCCCCGCCTCTTCACTGATTGCTACTAGGTCCTCTCTCTGTCTCTCTGCTTCTTGAGCTTTATCATACCTCTTCTTAAAACTATGTATGGTTCCTGCCTCCACTACTTCACTTGCTAGGCTATTCCACTTGCTGACAACTCTATGACTGAAGAAATACTTCCTAACGTCCCTGTGACTCGTCTGAGTCTTCAGCTTCCAGTTGTGACCCCTTGTTCCTGTGGCCCCTCTCTGGAACATCCTATCTCTGTCCACCTTGTCTATTCCCCGCAGTATCTTGTATGTCGTTATCATGTCTCCCCTGACCCTTCTGTCCTCCAGTGTCGTCAGTCCGATTTCCCTCAACCTTTCCTCGTACGACATTCCCCTGAGCTCTGGGACTAGCCTTGTTGCAAACCTTTGTACTTTCCCTAACTTCTTGATGTGCTTGACCAGGTGTGGGTTCCAGACTGGTGCTGCATACTCTAGTATGGGCCTAACATACACAGTGTACAGTGTCTTGAACGATTCCTTATTAAGGTATCGGAACGCTATTCTCAGGTTTGCCAGGCGCCCGTATGCTGCAGCAGTCATTTGGTTGATGTGTGCCTCCGGTGACGTGCTCGGTGTTATGGTCACCCCGAGGTCTTTCTCCCTGAGTGAGGTCTGTAGTCTTTGTCCACCTAGCCTATACTCTGTCTGCGGTCTTCTTTGCCCCTCCCCAATCTTCATGACTTTGCATTTGGCAGGATTGAATTCGAGAAGCCAGTTTCTGGACCACATGTCCAGCCTGTCCAGGTCTCTTTGCAGTCCTGCCTCATCCTCATCCGATTTAATTCTTCTCATCAATTTCACATCATCTGCGAATAGGGACACTTCAGAGTCTATTCCTTCCATCATGTCGTTCGCATATATCAAAAATAGCACTGGCTCTAGAACTGACCCCTGTGGGACCCCGCTCTTCACAGGCGCCCACTGTGATACCCCTTCACGTACCATGACTCGTTGCTGCCTCCCTGTCAGGTATTCCCTGATCCACTGCAGTGCCCTCCCTGTTACATGCGCCTGATCCTCCAGCTTCTGCACTAATCTCTTGTGAGGAACTGTGTCAAAGGCCTTCCTGCAGTCTAGGAAAACGCAATCAACCCACCCATCTCTCTCGTGTCTTACTTCTGTTACCTTGTCATAAAACTCCAGGAGGTTTGTGATACAAGATTTGCCTTCCATGAACCCATGCTGGTTTTCATTTATGATCTTGTTCCGTTCCAGGTGTTCGACCACTCTCCTCCTGATAATCTTCTCCATGACTTTGCACACAATACATGTCAGAGACACAGGTCTGTAGTTTAGCGCCTCGTTTCTGTTTCCTTTCTTAAATATGGGGACTACATTTGCTGTCTTCCATTTCTCAGGTAGTTGCCCAGTTTCAAGGGATGTGTTGAAGATTGTGGCTAGAGGCACGCACAGCATCTCTGCTCCTTCTCTAAGGACCCATGGGGAGATGTCCGGTCCCATCGCCTTTGAGGTATCAAGGTCACTTAGCAGCTTCTTCACCTCCTCCTCGGTTGTTCGTATGTCATCCAACACTTGGTGGTATATTCCCTCTTGATGTTCCCTTCTGTACTGACTTCCCACACCCCTTCCTGTCTCTACTGTAAAAACTTCCTTAAATCTCCTGTTTAGCTCCTCACATACCTCCTGGTCATTTCTTGTGAGTTCTCCCCCTTCTGTCCTTAATCTGATCACCTGATCTTTGACTGTCTTCCTCCTGATGTGGCTATACAACAGTTTCGGGTCAGTCTTGATTTTCGATGCTATGTCATTTTCATACTGTCGCTGGGCCTCCCTCCTTACCTGTGCATACTCGTTCCTGGCTCTGTGACTGATCTCCCTATTTTCGTGTGTTCTCTGCCTTCTGTACTTTTTCCATTCTCTATTGCACTTCGTTTTTGCCTCCTTACACCGTCGGGTAAAAACCAGGGGTTCGTTCTGGTCTTACCGTTGTTTCTGTTTCCCTTCGGAATAAACCTTTCCACTGCCTCCTTGCATTTTGTTGTTAAATATTCCATCATTTCATTTACTGACTTTCCTGCCAGTTCTCTGTCCCATGGGACCTCCTGCAGGAAGTTCCTCAACCCTATGTAGTCCCCTCTTTTATAGTCAGGCTTTTCCCATTCAACTCCTGTTACTCTCTCCACTTGCAGCTCTACTATATATTCAAAGCACAGAACCACGTGGTCGCTAGCTCCTAGGGGACTCTCATACATGATGTCCTCAATGTCTGAACTGCCCAGGGTGAACACAAGGTCCAATCTTGCTGGTTCATCCTCCCCTCTCACTCTGGTAGTGTCCTTAACATGTTGGTGCATGAGGTTTTCCAGCACCACGTCCATCATCTTGGCTCTCCATGTTTCGGTACCCCCATGTGGCTCCAGGTTTTCCCAGTCAATCTCCCTGTGGTTGAAATCCCTCATAACCAGCAACTTTGCTCTGCTGGAGTGAGCTCTTCTTGCCACCTCAGCAAGTGTGTCCACCATTGCTCTGTTGCTCTCTTCATATTCCTCTCTTGGCCTCCTGCAGTTCTGTGGTGGATTATACATCACTGCACACACACATACACTGTGTGTGTATGTGTGTGTGTGTGTGTGTGTGTGTGTGTGTATGTGTGTGTGTGTGTATGTGTGTGTGTGTGTGTGTGTGTGTGAGTGTGTGTGTATGTGTGTGTGTGTGTGTGTGTGTGTGTGTGTGTGTGTGTGTGTGTGTGTGTGTGTGTGTGTGTGTGTGTGTGTTAGTTACCATTTTGTCCTAGGCACATGTCGATTAGACACTAGGCCTGTTGTATGTGTGTACTCACTCACCTAGTTCTCACCTAGTTGAGGTTGCGGGGTTCGAGTCCGAGCTCCTGGCCCCGCCTCTTCACTGATCGCTACTAGGTCACTCTCCCTGAGCCGTGAGCTTTATCATACCTCTGCTTAAAGCTATGTATGGATCCTGCCTCCACTACATCGCTTCCCAAACTATTCCACTTACTGACTACTCTGTGGCTGAAGAAATACTTCCTAACATCCCTGTGATTCATCTGTGTCTTCAGCTTCCAACTGTGTCCCCTTGTTATTGTGTCCAATCTCTGGAACATCCTGTCTTTGTCCACCTTGTCAATTCCTCTCAGTATTTTGTATGTCGTTATCATGTCCCCCCTATCTCTCCTGTCCTCCAGTGTCGTCAGGTTGATTTCCCTGAACCTCTCCTCGTAGGACATACCTCTTAGCTCTGGGACTAGTCTTGTGGCAAACCTTTGCAATTTCTCTAGTTTCATCACATGCTTGGCTAGGTATGGGTTCCAAACTGGTGCCGCATACTCCAATACTGGCCTAACGTACACGGTGTACAGGGTCCTGAACGACTCCTTATTAAGATGTCGGAATGCTGTTCTGAGGTTTGCAAGGCGCCCATATGCTGCAGCAGTTATTTGGTTGATGTGCGCTTCAGGAGATGTGCCTGGTGTTATACTCACCCCAAGATCTTTTTCTTTAAGTGAGGTTTGTAGTCTCTGGCCCCCTAGACTGTACTCTGTCTGCTGTCTTCTTTGCCCTTCCCCAGTCTTCATGACTTTGCACTTGGTGGGATTGAACTCCAGAGCCAATTGCTGGACCAGGTCTGCAAGGCCGTGTTCCAGATCCCTTTGTAGTTCTGCCTGGTCTTCGATCGAATGAATTCTTCTCATCAACTTCACGTCATCTGCAAACAGTGACACCCCAGAGTTTATTCCTTCTGTCATGTCGTTCACAAATACCAGAAACAGCACTGGTCCTAGGACTGACCCCTGTGGGACCCCGCTAGTCACAGGTGCCCACTCTGACACCTCGCCACGTACCATTACTCGCTGCTGTCTTCCTGACAAATATTCCCTGATCCATTGTAGTGCCTTCCCTGTTATCCCTGCTTGGTCCTCCAGTTTTTGCACCAATCTCTTGTGTGGTACTGTGTCAAACGCCTTCTTGCAGTCCAAGAAAATGCAATCCACCCACCCCTCTCTCTCTTGTCTTACTGCTGTTACCTTGTCATAGAACTCCAGTAGGTTTGTGACACAGGATTTCCTATCCCTGAAACCATGTTGGGTGCTGTTGATGAGATCATTCCTTTCTAGGTGTTCCACCACTCTTCTCCTGACAATCTTCTCCATGACTTTGCATACTATACATGTCAGGTGACACTGGTCTGTAGTTTAGTGCTTCATGTCTGTCTCCTTTTTTAAAGATTGGGACTACATTTGCTGTCTTCCATGCCTCAGGCAATCTCCCTGTTTCGATAGATGTATTGAATATTGTTGTTAAGGGTACACATAGTGCCTCTGCTCCCTCTCTCAGGACCCATGGAGAGATGTTATCTGGCCCCATTGCCTTTTGAGGTATCTAGCTCACTCAGAAGCCTCTTCACTTCTTTCCTCGGTTGTGTGTACGTGTCCAGCACCTGTGTGATGTGCCACACCTCTCCATCCCTCTGGAACCCCTTCTGTCTCCTCTGTGAACACTTCTTTGAATCTCTTGTTGAGTTTCCTCACATACTTCACGGTCATTTCTTGTTGTCTCTCCTCCTTCCTTCCTTAGCCTGATTACCTGGTCTTTGACTGTTCCCTTTTTCCTCCTGATGTGGCTGTATAACAGCTTCGGTCAGATTTGGCTTTCGCTGCTAAAGTCGTTTTCATATTGTCGTTGGGCCTCCCCTTCTTTTCTGTGCAATTCGTTTCTGGCTCAACGACTGCTCTCCAAAATTTTCCGGGTCCTTTTGCCTTCTATATTTTCTTCCTTTTCCCTAGCACACTTGGTTTTTGCCCCCTTTGCACCTTGGGTGAACCATGGGCTCATCCTGGCTTTTTCATTATTCCTGTTTCCCTTGGTACAACCTCTCTTCAGCCCCCTTTGCACATTGTTGCTACATAATCCATCATCTAAATTAACTGGCTTCCCTGCCAGTTCTCTGTCCCACTGAACCTCTTCAGGAAGTTCCTCATTCCCGTGTAGTCCCTTTTCCTGTAGTTTGGTTTCATTTGCCCTGGCCTTCCTGCTTCCCCCTCCACTTGTAGCTCTACTGTGTATTCGAAGCTCAAAACCATATATGGGTGGCCCCAAGGGGTCTTTCATATGTGATGTCCTCAATATCTGCACTGCTCAAGGTGAATACTAAGTCCAGTCTTGCTGGCTCATCCTCTCCTCTCTCTCTTGTAGTGTCCCTTTACGTGTTGAAAACATGAAGTTTTCCAGTACCACCCCCCATCATCTTAGCCCTCCATGTATCTTGGCCCCCATTTTGGCTCCAAGTTCTCTCATTTCGATTTCCTTGTGGTTAAAGTCGCCCATATTCAGGAGCTTTGCCCTGAAATGCATGAGCTCTTCTGGCCACTGCAGCCAGTGTGTCAACCATCGCTCTATTGCTCTCGTCATACTCATGCTCGGGCCCTCCTGCTGTTCTGTGGGGGGTTATACATCACTGCTATTACCACCTTGGGAAACCTCCAGAGT
>NC_069454.1:7215929-7235929 GCF_026875155.1 Cherax quadricarinatus | reverse complement strand
TTGGTATGACAGTGTTTGTGTTATCTTGGTATATGTTTGTGTTATCTTGGTATGATAGTGTTTGTGTTATCTTGGTATGACAGTGTTTGCGTTATCTTGGTATGACAGTGTTTGTGTTATCTTGGTATATGTTTGTGTTGTCTTGGTATGATAGTGTTTGTGTTATCTTGGTATGATAGTGTTTGTGTTATCTTGGTATGACAGTGTTTGTGTTATCTTGGTATGATAGTGTTTGTGTTATCTTGGTATGACAGTGTTTGTGTTATCTTGGTTATGATAGTGTTTGTGTTATCTTGGTATGACAGTGTTTGTGTTATCTTGGTATGATGGTGTTTGTGTTATCTTGGTATGACAGTGTTTGTGTTATCTTGGTATGATAGTGTTTGTGTTATCTTGGTATGATAGTGTTTGTGTTATCTTGGTATGACAGTGTTTGTGTTATCTTGATATGACAGTGTTTGTGTTATCTTGGTATGACAGTGTTTGTGTTATCTTGGTATGATAGTGTTTGTGTTATCTTGGTATGATAGTGTTTGTGTTATGATAGTATCTACGTTATCTTGGTATAACATTATGTATTTGCTCTGTTTTTATTCACATCAGTAGTTTTTTCTTTTTTGCTAGTGTTGTCTTTGTTTTTCTTTACGTGCTGTACTTGTTGTTGTTGTTGTTGAATTACCCCCCCCCCCACGGTCAAGTCTGGTTTCCTATATCAAATTTGAAAATCGTCTTAATGACATTTTTGGAGACAATAGATTTTTAACCTTTTTTTTTTTTTTACAAATGTATCAGTTTTCCTTGTTGACTTGAGCTGTACAAGCCTCTAAATACATGTGGAAAGTGTGGTGAAGGTGGTAGTTATTTTGAGCAGCGACCACGAAGAAACAGGTGTGTGTGTGTGTGTGTGTGTGTGTGTGTGGTGTGTGTGTGTGTGTGTGTGTGTGTGTGTGTGTGTGTGTGTACGTGCGTGCTTGTGCGTGCTGGTAGCCGCATCATGCGGAGGGTCGCAGCTAGTCAAGCATTATGACGTCGACTCTAATGTGGAATGACAACACAGTTGACCAAAGAATTAGTGTATTGTACACCCTGCAGTTTGTAACTTGTTGTACGTACACCCTGCAGTTTGTAACTTGTTGTACGTACACCCTGCAGTTTGTAACTTGTTGTACGTACACCCTGCAGTTTGTAACTTGTTGTACGTACACCCTGCAGTTTGTAACTTGTTGTACGTACACCCTGCAGTTTGTAACTTGTTGTACGTACACCCTGCAGTTTGTAACTTGTTGTACGTACACCCTGCAGTTTGTAACTTGTTGTACGTACACCTGCAGTTTGTAACTTTGTTGTATGTACACCCTGCAGTTTGTAACTTGTTGTACGTACACTCTGCAGTTTGTAACTTGTTGTATGTACACCCTGCAGTTTGTAACGTTGTATGTACACCCTGCAGTTTGTAACTTGTTGTACGTACACCCTGCAGTTTGTAACTTGTTGTATGTACACCCTGCAGTTTGTAACGTTGTATGTACACCCTGCAGTTTGTACGTACGTACACCCTGCAGATTGTAACTTGTTGTACGTACACCCTGCAGTTTGTAACTTGTTGTACGTACACCCTGCAGTTTGTAACTTGTATGTACACCCTGCAGTTTGTAACTTGTTGTATGTACACCCTGCAGTTTGTAACTTGTTGTATGTACACCCTGAGGTTTGTAACCTAGTGTATATACACCGTGGGGTTTGTAACTTAGTTTATGTACACCCAGAGGTTTGTATGTCATCATATGTACACACAGAGGTTTTTTCAGGTACATGGAGGCGTGTGTATCTTTGTGTATGTACACCAGGAGGTGTCTCTCAAAGAGTTAATTTTAATCTCTTTCGTTTAGGTATTAAAGTATTCTTAACTAGTGGTGTACAGGTTACACGCAGCCCCAATGACCCTCGTGTGCTCGATACAATCTAAAGTTAATAGATAAGTATTTTGATCAGGTGCCAGATAGCTTGTTAACCAACACTGGTGTGTCACTGTTGTCTTCTGTTTGTTAACCAACACTGGTGTGTCACTGTTGTCTTCTGTTTGTTAACCAACACTGGTGTATCAGTATTGTATGCCGTTCGTTAACGAACACTGGTGTTGTGTACCGTTCGTTAACCAACACTGGTGTACCAATGTTGTGTACCGTTCGTTAACCAACACTGATGTATCAGTGTTGTGTACCATTCGTTAACCAACACTGATGTACCAGTGTTGTGTACCGTTCGTTAACCAACACTGGTATAGCAGAGGTAGTATACCATCCCTCCAATACAACCCAAGATGTATTAGTGAGTGTAGAGCTGAGAGAGATTGCAACATCAACCATTGTCAACATGATGCTTGCAACATAACTTTCAGTGTCACTTATTCCACCTGGAAAAAACAATTATCATATTTTCTGTTGCAAAGAAGAGATGCAGTAAGTTTTAAGTTATCTAAGATAGAAGGATGAGAGACGCAAGGTTGAGCGAATGAAACTCTTGAACGATATATTTACCAATAATAACGTGGGGATCTAAATGACTAAGACATGTGCAACAGTTAGGTGTCTTTATGAAGATACCCAACTGTTGTACATGTGTCTTGATTATCATCTGTTGTACATGTGTCTTGATTATCAACTGTTGTACATGTGTCTTGATTATCATCTGTTGTACATGTGTCTTGATTATCATCTGTTGTACATGTGTCTTGATTATCATCTGTTGTACATGTGTCTTGATTATTATCTGTTGTACATGTGTCTTGATTATCAACTGTTGTACATGTGTCTTGATTATCATCTGTTGTACATGTGTCTTGATTATCATCTGTTGTACATGTGTCTTGATTATCATCTGTTGTACATGTGTCTTGATTATCATCTGTTGTACATGTGTCTTGATTATCATCTGTTGTACATGTGTCTTGATTATTATCTGTTGTACATGTGTCTTGATTATCAACTGTTGTACATGTGTCTTGATTATCATCTGCTGTACATGTGTCTTGATTATCATCTGTTGTACATGTGTCTTGATTATCAACTGTTGTACATGTGTCTTGATTATCATCTGTTGTACATGTGTCTTGATTATCATCTGTTGTACATGTGTCTTGATTATCATCTGTTGTACATGTGTCTTGATTATCAACTGTTGTACATGTATCTTGATTATCATCTGTTGTACATGTGTCTTGATTATCATCTGTTGTACATGTGTCTTGATTATCATCTGTTGTACATGTGTCTTGATTATCAACTGTTGTACATGTGTCTTGATTATCATCTGTTGTACATGTGTCTTGATTATCATCTGTTGTACATGTGTCTTGATTATCATCTGTTGTACATGTGTCTTGATAATCATCTGTTGTACATGTGTCTTGATTATCATCTGTTGTACATGTGTCTTGATTATCAACTGTTGTACATGTGTCTTGATTATCATCTGTTGTACATGTGTCTTGATTATCATCTGTTGTACATGTGTCTTGATTATCTGTTGTACATGTGTCTTGATTATCAACTGTTGTACATGTGTCTTGATTATCATCTGTTGTACATGTGTCTTGATTATCATCTGTTGTACATGTGTCTTGATTATCATCTGTTGTACATGTGTCTTGATTATCATCTGTTGTACATGTGTCTTGATTATCATCTGTTGTACATGTGTCTTGATTATCATCTGTTGTACGTGTCTTGATTATCATCTGTTGTACATGTGTCTTGATTATCATCTGTTGTACATGTGTCTTGATTATCATCTGTTGTACATGTGTCTTGATTATCATCTGTTGTACATGTGTCTTGATTATCAACTGTTGTACATGTGTCTTGATTATCATCTGTTGTACATGTGTCTTGATTATCATCTGTTGTACATGTGTCTTGATTATCAACTGTTGTACATGTGTCTTGATTATCAACTGTTGTACATGTGTCTTGATTATCAACTGTTGTCATGTGTCTTGATTATCAACTGTTGTACATGTGTCTTGATTATCAACTGTTGTACATGTGTCTTAATTATCAACTGTTGTACATGTGTCTTAATTATCAACTGTTGTACATGTGTTTTGATTATCAACTGTTGTACATGTGTCTTGATTATCAACTGTTGTACATGTGTCTTGGTCATCAACTGTTGTACATGTGTCTTGATCATCAACTGTTGTACATGTGTCTTGATCATCAACTGTTGTACATGTGTCTTGATCATCAACTGTTGTACATGTGTCTTGATCATCATCTGTTGTACATGTGTCTTGATCATCAACTGTTGTACATGTGTCTTGATCATCAACTGTTGTACATGTGTCTTGATCATCAACTGTTGTACATGTGTCTTGATCATCAACTGTTGTACATGTGTCTTGATCATCATCTGTTGTACATGTGTCTTGATCATCAACTGTTGTACATGTGTCTTGATCATCAACTGTTGTACATGTGTCTTGATCAACTGTTGTACATGTGTCTTGATCATCAACTGTTGTACATGTGTCTTGATCATCAACTGTTGTACATGTGTCTTGATCATCAACTGTTGTACATGTGTCTTGATCAACTGTTGTACATGTGTCTTGATCATCAACTGTTGTACATGTGTCTTGATCATCAACTGTTGTACATGTGTCTTGATCAACTGTTGTACATGTGTCTTGATCATCAACTGTTGTACATGTGTCTTGATCAACTGTTGTACATGTGTCTTGATCATCAACTGTTGTACATGTGTCTTGATCATCAACTGTTGTACATGTGTCTTGATCAACTGTTGTACATGTGTCTTGATCATCAACTGTTGTACATGTGTCTTGATCAACTGTTGTACATGTGTCTTGATCATCAACTGTTGTACATGTGTCTTGATCAACTGTTGTACATGTGTCTTGATCATCAACTGTTGTACATGTGTCTTGATCATCAACTGTTGTAGATGTGTCTTGATCATCATCTGTTGTACATGTGTCTTGATCAACTGTTGTACATGTGTCTTGATCATCAACTGTTGTACATGTGTCTTGATCAACTGTTGTACATGTGTCTTGATCATCAACTGTTGTACATGTGTCTTGATGATCAACTGTTGTACATGTGTCTTGATCATCAACTGTTGTACATGTGTCTTGATCAACTGTTGTACATGTGTCTTGATCATCAACTGTTGTACATGTGTCTTGATCATCAACTGTTGTACATGTGTCTTGATCATCAAATGTTGTACATGTGTCTTGATCATCAACTGTTGTACATGTGTCTTGATCATCAACTGTTGTACATGTGTCTTGATCATCATCTGTTGTACATGTGTCTTGATCATCAACTGTTGTACATGTGTCTTGATCATCAACTGTTGTACATGTGTCTTGATCAACTGTTGTACATGTGTCTTGATCATCAACTGTTGTACATGTGTCTTGATCATCAACTGTTGTACATGTGTCTTGATCAACTGTTGTACATGTGTCTTGATCATCAACTGTTGTACATGTGTCTTGATCAACTGTTGTACATGTGTCTTGATCAACTGTTGTACATGTGTCTTGATCATCAACTGTTGTACATGTGTCTTGATCATCAACTGTTGTACATGTGTCTTGATCATCATCTGTTGTACATGTGTCTTGATCATCAACTGTTGTACATGTGTCTTGATCATCAACTGTTGTACATGTGTCTTGATCAACTGTTGTACATGTGTCTTGATCATCATCTGTTGTACATGTGTCTTGATCAACTGTTGTACATGTGTCTTGATCATCAACTGTTGTACATGTGTCTTGATCAACTGTTGTACATGTGTCTTGATCATCAACTGTTGTACATGTGTCTTGATCATCAACTGTTGTACATGTGTCTTGATCATCAAATGTTGTACATGTGTCTTGATCATCAACTGTTGTACATGTGTCTTGATCATCAACTGTTGTACATGTGTCTTGATCATCATCTGTTGTACATGTGTCTTGATCATCAACTGTTGTACATGTGTCTTGATCATCAACTGTTGTACATGTGTCTTGATCAACTGTTGTACATGTGTCTTGATCATCAACTGTTGTACATGTGTCTTGATCATCAACTGTTGTACATGTGTCTTGATCAACTGTTGTACATGTGTCTTGATCATCAACTGTTGTACATGTGTCTTGATCATCAACTGTTGTACATGTGTCTTGATCATCAACTGTTGTACATGTGTCTTGATCATCAACTGTTGTACATGTGTCTTGATCAACTGTTGTACATGTGTCTTGATCATCAACTGTTGTACATGTGTCTTGATCATCAACTGTTGTACATGTGTCTTGATCAACTGTTGTACATGTGTCTTGATCATCAACTGTTGTACATGTGTCTTGATCAACTGTTGTACATGTGTCTTGATCATCAACTGTTGTACATGTGTCTTGATCAACTGTTGTACATGTGTCTTGATCATCAACTGTTGTACATGTGTCTTGATTATCAACTGTTGTACATGTGTCTTGATCATCATCTGTTGTACATGTGTCTTGATCATCAACTGTTGTACATGTGTCTTGATCATCAACTGTTGTACATGTGTCTTGATCAACTGTTGTACATGTGTCTTGATCATCAACTGTTGTACATGTGTCTTGATCATCAACTGTTGTACATGTGTCTTGATCATCAACTGTTGTACATGTGTCTTGATCAACTGTTGTACATGTGTCTTGATCATGAACTGTTGTACATGTGTCTTGATCATCAACTGTTGTACATGTGTCTTGATCAACTGTTGTACATGTGTCTTGATCATCAACTGTTGTACATGTGTCTTGATCATCAACTGTTGTACATGTGTCTTGATCAACTGTTGTACATGTGTCTTGATCATCAACTGTTGTACATGTGTCTTGATCAACTGTTGTACATGTGTCTTGATCATCAACTGTTGTACATGTGTCTTGATCATCAACTGTTGTACATGTGTCTTGATCAACTGTTGTACATGTGTCTTGATCATCAACTGTTGTACATGTGTCTTGATCAACTGTTGTACATGTGTCTTGATCATCAACTGTTGTACATGTGTCTTGATCATCAACTGTTGTACATGTGTCTTGATCAACTGTTGTACATGTGTCTTGATCATCAACTGTTGTACATGTGTCTTGATCATCAACTGTTGTACATGTGTCTTGATCAACTGTTGTACATGTGTCTTGATCATCAACTGTTGTACATGTGTCTTGATCAACTGTTGTACATGTGTCTTGATCATCAACTGTTGTACATGTGTCTTAATCATCAACTTGTGGATATTTTATATCGTTTTCAACACTGAAATCTTCATGGGTGTAAAGTTTGTATGTAAGAACATAAGAAAGGAGGAACACTGCAACAGGCCTACTGACCCATACTAGGCAGGTTTTTCTCCAAACCAAACCCACTAACAAAAATATTTGCCCATTAGTCATCATGTGCATCGTAGGTGTGGGGTTGATGAGGGTACTTAGTGTACGTTGATGACACGAAGGTCAGTGCCTCACTCTGGTTGAGTCAACACACCTGTATGTCACACCCAAGTGTAAATACTTTGTCAGGTGTACTGTATAACCCTCTTATATCTTACAAGGGCATCACAAACCCATGTATATATATATATATATATATATATATATATATATATATATATATAAAATATATATATATATATATATATATATATAATGCAAACAACCGCAGACAAGCGATCTTAAGAATGCAAGACAAGGCACGGGGGATGGAAATCGTCAGCTCAGGATCTTTCACACGTCTCCGTGCGTCATCAGGAATTATGCAATTCTGCTAGAGTAGCAACAAGTGGAATGAGAGGAAGTTTTCCTGGAGTACGGAAGCGTGTTTGTGTGTGTGAGTAAAACAGTTTACCAGTCACATGGGATGGGAAAACAGTTAAGTGTTTATAGACTATTTAGGTATGCTCAACTAGAACAAAAAAAAAGGGAAGAAATGTAAGAGTGTTACTTGTTAGCACAAGTTCCAGCCAGTGTGAGCAGCTTTAATATTATTTCTGTCTTATTACGGTAAAACTAAGCACGATACGGGTGGGACTCAAACTCACGGCCGTTGAGTCGTGAAACTCCAGGCCCAGTGGTGCACTGGCCTGGAATTTTACGACTCACTTGCCGTGAGTTCGATCCCCACCCGTACCGGGGTTTGTTTTCAATCTTATTATTATGGTTACTACGGTTTTGTGTTATGACGAAACTAACGTAAATATTAAAGATTATTTCAGCATGACACAGTGTTTGTACAGAAGTGAATGACATTCAGGTGTGCATGAAGAAAGTACCTTAACATGCAGAGCATTGTCGGGACGGTACCAGACTGTTTTATGGCAGATACCGATACTCGTAAATGTAAACATAACACTAGAAAGTCTGAGTTAATTGAACCACAAGATGTATATATCGATGTTTATGGCGAGACAGACACACACACACACACACACACACACGCACCCGCACACGCACACACACACATAACACCACACACACACATACACACACACACACACACACACACACATACACAACACACACACACACACACACACACGACACACGCACACACACACACACACACACACACACACACACACACACACACCACACACACACACACACACACACACACACACACACACACACACACACACACACACACACACACACACCACACACACGCACACACACACACACACACACACACACACACACACACACGCACACGCACACGCAACACGCACACACACACACACACACATACACACACACACACACAACACACACACACCACACACACACACACACACACACACACACAACACATACACATCACACACACACACAACACACACACACACACACACACACACACACACACACACACACACACACCACACACACACTACCACACACACACACACACACTACCACATACACTACACACACACACACGCACACGCACCACGTTGACCTTAGTCCTCTCTCAATACTACCACTACCAGCATTACCACTACTACTACTATCAGCATTACCACTACCACTACTACTTCCACTACCACCATTACCTCTACTACTGCCACTACCAGCATTACCACTACCACCATTACCACTACTACTTCCACTACCACCATTACCTCTACTACTGCCACTACCAGCATTTCCACTACCACCATTACCACTACTAGTACCACTACCACCATTACCACTACCACCATTACTGCCGCTACCATCATTACCACTACCACTACTAGTACCACTACCATCATTACTACTATCATGCATGCAAAGAGTACGTAACCTTTATTCGGCGCATGTACACACCCCCATTTACAGGCTATCTCCCCCAAACAGCAAACCTGTTTACTAGTTGAACGACGGGGCCCCATCGTCAACTCTCAGTCACCTGGTTCGCTGGTTGGGGGAGATAGCCTGTAAATGAGGGTGTATACATGCGCCGAATAAAGGTTACGTACTCTTTGCATGCCATACCCCCACCCCGAGAAGGCTCAGGATTAGGCTGCCACCTTCCAGTGGTGACCGTGCCACCATGGCACAAAATAATGGGACCGCCTTTCCTCTCAACCATCCAACTCTTGAATAGAGCTCAGCTTTTCTCGTGACCCTAAACTCAGAGCGAGACAGCAGACAGTCGGGCTAGCTTAGGTCCAAGATACAGGCGGACGGTAGCCCGCATCCCCTCACTAAAAAAAAACAACCCACACCAGGGCATAAAAAAAAAGAGCATGGAAGGGGTTACCACAAGTAACCTAACATCCTGACCTAATATATATAAGTAAATAATATAGACTCTAGATAAAGAGTCTGCCAACATATTTTCTTTGCCGGCAATATGTAAAATTTTTATATAATAGGGTTGCAGTCGTAAAGCCCAACGCATGAGCCTTGTGTTGTGGTTCTTCATGGCTTGGAGATATACTAGAGGATTGTGATCACTGTAGACTGTGACCACCTGCGATGTCTGGCCCACATAAACATTGAAATGCTCCAAAGCCAGTACCAGCGCAAGGGCTTCTTTTTCAATGGTAGAGTAAGCCCTCTGATGCGGCTGGAACTTTGCCGAGAAGAAGGCTACAGGCTGCAACTCCTCGTTCCCGTTTTACAATAGTACTGCCCCAATCCCAGACTCACAAGCATCAACCTGTAATGAAAAAGGTTTGGAGAAGTCTGGAGACAAAAGAATGGGTGCAGTACACAATAATCTTTTTGCTTTGTCAAAAGCATTTTGACATAATGGGGTCCAATTAAAGGGAACTTTGTGACTGGTAAGAGAGGTAAGAGGGGCTACAATATCTGAAAAATTCTTACAGAATCTTATGTAAAATTCTATCATGCCTAGGAAACGTTGAAGAGATTTCCTATCATGAGGAACTGGATAATCTTTAATAGCAAGAACTTTAGCAAGTTTAGGAGCAACTTTACCACTACCTACTTCATGGCCTAGAAAAGTGACAGTGGCCTGGCCAAAGGAAGATTTAGATAAATTAACAGTTAAATGTAAACTCTGAAAGGCCTCAAAAAGAGCCTTAAGTCTAAGTAGGTGTTGATCCCAAGTATCAGACACCACAACAATATCATCCAGGTACGCTGCCGTGCCTTCAAGTCCTTTAATAGCCTGATGGATAAGTTTCTGGAATGAAGAGGGGGAGTTTTTCATTCTGAAGGGGGTAACTGTGTATTGATGACCTCCTGGAATTACGAAGGCAGAGATTTCCTTCGCCTTATCCGTCAAAGGTACCTGATAGTAACCTTAGTAGCCTTACCCACAAAGTCAGTTACATCATCCAGACGAGGAAGAGAGTAAGCATCTGTGATTGTGACCTCATTCACCTTACGGTAGTCTGTACACATACGAAACCCTCCATCAGCCTTTTTAACAAGGATGCACGGTGAAGCCCATGGACTAGATGACTCCTCCACTAAACCATGCTTTAACAGAAATTCTACTTCCTGCTGAAGTAGCCTCTGCTTTTCAGGATTAGCTCTGCAGGGGGAGAGTTTAATTGGTTTAGAGTTTCCCACATCTACATCATGATAACCTAACGTACATTTTTTCGGCACATCCGAAAAAATATTAGGATGTGACTGTAGAAGCTCAGTTAAACTTGTTGCTTGCGTTTCAGATAATCCCTCCATTAAAGGGCTAGGATCCTTGAGGAGGACAGAATTTGAAAGTTTAACATTAATTTCAGAAATAGAGTGCAAAGAATCAAAGTCGTCCTCAGAGGAAGAGGACAGAGTCATTACTGGGACTTTATCTGGTGTATGAAAAGATTTTAATTGATTAATGTGGTAAGTTTTAGTTTTTGAGGTCTTATCAATGGGAGCTACCACCTAATTTACATCAGATAATTTACTTACAATTTGCATAGGTCCCGTAAATCTAGCTTTCAAGGCGTGGCCAGGTATAGGTTCCTGCACCAACACCTTGTCTCCTGATAAATTAGACACATGTGCAACTCTTGGGTATCTTTATTGAGGAAACGTTTCGCCACACAGTGGCTTCATCAGTCCATACAAAGGAGAATCTTGAAGAACAGGAGGAGAATGAGGTAATCAGTCCCTCAACCTTGAGTTGATGTGGTCAGTCCATCAATCTTGAATAGAATACGGCATACGTGCGGAGAAGGAGCTTATAAACCGTAGGCAGGAGAGATGCAGCAGTCGTAGGTGATGTCACATTTGTTCAATGTGGAAGTAGGTCGTGCCCAAGAATTAGGCAAGCGAAGAATTCCCAAGTATTAAGATCCCAAGAAGTTGCAGTGTCTGACAGGTTTGTAGATGAATGGTTCAGAGAACCGACATGTTGATAAATTAGACACATGTGCAACTCTTGGGTATCTTTATTGAGGAAACTTTTCGCCACACAGTGGCTTCATCAGTCCATACAAAGGAGAATCTTGAAGAACAGGAGGAGAATGAGGTAATCAGTCCCTCAACCTTGATAGTTTTTGCCCTAGCTCCCGTAAAGGGAGGAGTCTGATGTGCCATCTCTTCTTCTCGAAGTTTGTCAGTAATCAGTGAACGCAGTTGCGCAGCTGTGAGAGTACATTTGCAATTAATGCCAATGGAACGAGCAATTTGCCAACAACGCTGTAGGGACAATTTAGGTAGGCTATACAAAGTATATGCCGACACCAGACGTCTGACTCGTCTAGGTGGCATACCACAATGTACAAGTTACTCGCTATGCACAGTACGATTGCAGAATACCCCAACGTAACACGCTAATTTGCAGAACACGCTTAGCTATGCACAGTATGATTGCAGAATACTCATACAAGGTGGATACGCAATAGCAAAGCTGACTGCAAAATTCTTCACACCGAACAGGCTAGTAGCAACTGACACACAAACTTTGTAAAGCAATGCCAGACAGCCAGCTACACACTGTTCTACAAGATTGACCGTAGCGAAGCGAGGACACCGAACAAGCTAGTAGTGAGCTGTTGAACGATCACACAATAGCAAGGCTGACCATAGCAAAGTAACTGACACGCAAAATTTGTAAAGCGTTGGCAAAGCTAATGCAATGCCAGACAGCAAGCTGCACAATGTTCCTGCTACCAGCTTCACCCTAGGCTCAACCCTTTCTCTAAGTCCAGCTCCAGCTCCCGGACAGGCCCCCGTATTACAACCCAGGAGTCCAAATGGCCTGTTATCCTGGGTGAAAAGGGAGCAAAATAAACACAGCAGAAAAGTTTTGGCTTATATTATCCTTCACCAATTTAGAACAGCAATATGTACACTATATACACTATGTACAGTGATAGGTATTAGTGCACTCCACGGTAAGTAAGGCAGAATAGAAGCCACAAGAGAGCAGACCGTGCTTCAACCAGCTCTAGAATGGGAATGACAAGGGCAGACAGGAGATTGGTACCCACATAACCTCTGCGATTGCCAAAACCATCTTCTTATTGGCTGGAACCTGGTTACTAGTTGAACGACGGGGCCCCATCGTCAACTCTCAGTCACCTGGTTCGCTGGTTGGGGGAGATAGCCTGTAAATGAGGGTGTGTACATGCGCCTAATAAAGGTTACGTACTCTTTGCATGCCAAACTACTGCTACCACTACCAGCATTACCACTACCACTACCAGCATCACCACTACCATTACCACTAATAAGAACATAAGAAAGAAGGAATACTGCAACAGGCCTACTGACCCATGTGGAGCAGGTCCATGTCCCCCCTGGATTAGACCAATAACCCCCCCCCGGATTAGCCCAATGACCCACCCAGTCTTGTCACCTCCACTCAAAGATGGAGCACTGCACCAGACCAAGCAGCACAAGCTAGTCAGGTCCAACTCACACCCACCCACACCCACTCATGTATTTATCAAACCTATTTTTAAAACTACACAACGTTTTAGCCTGAATAACTGTGCTCGGGAGTTTGTTCCACTCATCCACAACTCTATTACCAAACCAGTGCTTTCCTATATCCTTCCTGAATCTGAATTTTTCCAACTTGAAACCATTGCTGCGAGTCCTGCCTTGGCTGGAAATTTTCAGCGCACTATTTACATCTTTTTTTATTCCTGTTTTCCATTTATACACCTCGATCATATCCCCCCTAATTCTATGCCTTTCGAGAGAGTGCAGATTCAGGGCCTCAGTCTATCCTCATAGGGAAGATTTCTGATACATGGGATCATCTTTTTCATCCTCCTCTGTACGTTTTCCAGAGCATTTATATCCATTCTGTAATACGGTGACCAGAACTGAGCAGCATAGTCTAAATGAGGCCTAACCAAGGATATATAGAGTTGAAGAACAACCTGAGGACTTCTATTATTTATACTTCTAGATATGAAGCCAAGAATTCTGTTAGCTTTATTGCGAACACTAATGCACTGTTGTCTTGGTTTTAGGTTACTGCTAACCAGAACTCCTAAATCCTTTTCGCAATCGGTAGTATTAAGATCTACATTATTTAGTTTATATGTGGCATGGTTATTTAACTGTCCAACATTTAGAACTTTGCATTTGTCAATATTAAACTGCATCTGCCACTTCTCCGACCATTCCATCAGTCTATTCAAATCATCCTGGAGTGCTCTAGTGTCCTCATTAGAATGAATTGGACGGCCTATTTTGGTGTCATCAGCAAATTTGCTTATGTCGCTATTTATTCCCTCATCTATGTCGTTTATGTAAATTGTGAACAACAACGAGCCCAACACTGACACCTGAGGATCACCGCTTGTGACGTGGCCTAATTCTGATTTCTCCCCATTTATGCAAACTCTCTGCTGTCTATTTGTCAGCCATGCCTCTACCCAGGAAAAAAATTCTCCTCCTATTCCGTGTGCCTTAAGTTTCCTCAATAGCCTCTTGTGTGGAACTCTATCGAAAGCCTTACTGAAGTCCATATACACAATATCATATTCATTACCATGATCTACCTCCTCAAACACCTTAGTGAAAAAAGTTAGTAAATTCGTAAGACAGGAACGCCCCTTTGTAAAACCGTGTTGAAATGCATCAATCTGTGCCTATCAAGATGTCTACGAATTGCTTCAGCAATTATTGATTCCATAAATTTTCCCACTATGGAGGTAAGGCTTATTGGTCTATAGTTTGAAGCCAAGGACCTGTCACCTGCCTTGTAAATAGGTATTACATTTCCCATTTTCCACTTATCAGGCACTATGCCAGTTTGTAGTGATATGTTAAAAAGATTAGCCAAAGGGATGCTAAGTTCCTCTTTACATAACTTTAACACCCTTGCAAACAGTTCATAAGGTCCTGGGGATTTGTTAGGTTTTAGTTTCTCTATTTGTCTGAGGACCATGTCACTAGTTACTGCAATCGTACATAGTTTATTATCATCCTGTTCTACATAATCTATTATTTCAGGAATATCGCTAGTATTTTCCTGGGTGAAAACTGAGAGGAAGTAGGTATTGAGAATTTCACACATATCCTTATCACTTATTCTTCCTCTCTATCTCCTGTGCCTGTCCTCGCCTATATGTATTGACTCGCTCATTCTCTTCTGTCACTGGACTTGTAAATGTACCAAGTTGGACCAAAACGTCGTCGTACGTTTCTCTCTCCTGTGTGCCGGGTTATTTGTGTATTGTAATAGTCACAGTATTATGCCTTTTTGTTCTTCTAATTGGAACTACTCTTCACCCATGATCCCTACGGCTTTAGCGCTTCCCATTGACTGTAAGAATGACGGAGGATGGGGTGGGTAAACGATGTGTGCATCAGTCAGGACCAACATTTGTTGCGTTTATGAGGAAATACTGACCACGTGAAGTGTTCTACATCACCTAGGTAATGCGATGGTTGTGAGGGTATGATTCCAAGGTGGAGAGTAGCTCAAATTCCTTGGATCAAGAACATTTCGGCAGCATCAATGCGCCTCCACCCCTCCTGGAAGGGATTGAAAATCACAGGATATACTATCCAACAGGATGTGTAGGATGATGTCAGTATGTGTGTGTTATGGGGCAGGTTCCCTCAGCTGGCGGGGTAGTGTTGGAGGCAGGTTCCCTCAGCTGGCGGGGTAGTGTTGGAGACAGGTTCCCTCAGCTGGTGGGGTAGTGTTGGAGACAGGTTCCCTCAGCTGGTGGGGTAGTGTTGGAGACAGGTTCCCTCAGCTGGTGGGGTAGTGTTGGAGACAGGTTCCCTCAGCTGGTGGGGTAGTGTTGGAGACAGGTTCCCTCAGCTGGTGGGGTAGTGTTGGAGACAGGTTCCCTCAGCTGGCGGGGTAGTGTTGGAGGCAGGTTCCCTCAGCTGGCGGGGTAGTGTTGGAGACAGGTTCCCTCAGCTGGTGGGGTAGTGTTGGAGACAGGTTCCCTCAGCTGGTGGGGTAGTGTTGGAGACAGGTTCCCTCAGCTGGTGGGGTAGTGTTGGAGACAGGTTCCCTCAGCTGGCGGGGTAGTGTTGGAGACAGGTTCCCTCAGCTGGTGGGGTAGTGTTGGAGACAGGTTCCCTCAGCTGGTGGGGTAGTGTTGGAGACAGGTTCCCTCAGCTGGCGGGGTAGTGTTGGAGACAGGTTCCCTCAGCTGGCGGGGTAGTGTTGGAGACAGGTTCCCTCAGCTGGTGGGGTAGTGTTGGAGACAGGTTCCCTCAGCTGGCGGGGTAGTGTTGGAGACAGGTTCCCTCAGCTGGCGGGGTAGTGTTGGAGACAGGTTCCCTCAGCTGGTGGGGTAGTGTTGGAGACAGGTTCCCTCAGCTGGTGGGGTAGTGTTGGAGGCAGGTTCCCTCAGCTGGCGGGGTAGTGTTGGAGACAGGTTCCCTCAGCTGGCGGGGTAGTGTTGGAGACAGGTTCCCTCAGCTGGTGGGGTAGTGTTGGAGGCAGGTTCCCTCAGCTGGCGGGGTAGTGTTGGAGACAGGTTCCCTCAGCTGGCGGGGTAGTGTTGGAGGCAGGTTCCCTCAGCTGGCGGGGTAGTGTTGGAGGCAGGTTCCCTCAGCTGGCGGGGTAGTGTTGGAGACAGGTTCCCTCAGCTGGTGGGGTAGTGTTGGAGGCAGGTTCCCTCAGCTGGTGGGGTAGTGTTGGAGACAGGTTCCCTCAGCTGGTGGGGTAGTGTTGGAGACAGGTCCCCTCAGCTGGTGGGGTAGTGTTGGAGGCAGGTTCCCTCAGCTGGTGGGGTAGTGTTGGAGACAGGTTCCCTCAGCTGGTGAGGTAGTGTTGGAGACAGGTTCCCTCAGCTGGTGGGATAGTGTAGGAGGCAGGTTCCCTCAACTGGTGGGGTAGTGTTGGAGACAGGTTCCCTCAGCTGGTGGGATAGTGTTGGAGGCACGTTCCCTCAGCTGGTGGGGTAGTGTTGGGGCAGGTTCCCTCAGCTGGTGGGGTAGTGTTGGAGACAGGTTCCCTCAACTGGTGGGATAGTGTTGGAGGCAGGTTCCCTCAGCTGGTGGGGTAGTGTTGGAGACAGGTTCCCTCAGCTGGTGGGGTAGTGTTGGAGGCAGGTTCCCTCGGCTGGTGGGGGAGTGTTGGAGGCAGGTTCCCTCAGCTGGTGGGGTAGTGTTGGGGCAGGTTCCCTCAGCAGGTGGGGTAGTGTTAAGGCAGGTTCAGTTAGCCGGTGGGGTAGTGTTGGAGGCAGATTCCCTCAGCTGGTGGGGTAGTGTTGGAGACAGGTTCCCTCAGCTGGTGGGGTAGTGTTTGAGGCAGGTTCCCTCAGCTGGTGGGGTAGTGTTGGAGGCAGGTTCGCTCAGCTGGTGGGGTAGTGTTGGAGGCAGGTTCCCTCAGCTGGTGGGGTAGTGTTGGAGACAGGTTCCTTCACCTGGTGGGGTAGTGTTGGAGGTAGGTTCCCTCAGCTGGTGGGGTAGTGTTGGGGCAGGTTCCCTCAGCTGGTAGGGTAGTGTTAAGGCAGGTTCAGTTAGCCGGTGGGGTAGTGTTGGAGGCAGGTTCCCTCAACTGGTGGGGTAGTGTTGGAGACAGGTTCCCTCAGCTGGTGGGGTAGTGTTGGAGACAGGTTCCCTCAGCTTGTGGGGTAGTGTTGGGGTAGGTTCCCTCAGCTGGTGGGGTAGTGTTGGGGCAGGTTCCCTCAGCTGGTGGGGTAGTGTTGGAGGCAGGTTCCCTCAGCTGGTGGGGTAGTGTTGGAGGCAGGTTCCTCTCAGCCACTGTAGTGGTGTTGGAAGCAGGCATCTCACCACTGGAGTGGTGTTGGAAGCAGGCATCTCACCACTGGAGTGGTGTTGGAAGCAGGCATCTCACCACTGGAGTGGTGTTGGAAGCAGACATCTCACCACTGGAGTTGTGTTGGAAGCAGGCATCTCACCACTGGAGTGGTGTTGGAAGCAGGCATGTCACCACTTGAATGGTGTTGGAAGAAGGCATGTCACCACTGGAGTGGTGTTGGAAGCAGGCATCTCACCACTGGAGTGGTGTTGGGAGCAGGCATCTCACCATTGGAGTGGTGTTGGGAGCAGGCATCTCACCACTGGAGTGGTGTTGGAAGCAGGCATGTCACCACTGGAGTGGTGTTGGAAGCAGGCATCTCACTACTGGAGTGGTTTTGGAAGCAGGCATCTCACCACTGGAGTTGTGTTGGAAGCAGGCATCTCACCACTGGAGTGGTGTTGGAAGCAGGCATGTCACCACTGGAGTGGTGTTGGAAGCAGGCATCTCACCACTGGAGTTGTGTTAGAAGCAGGCATGTCACCACTGGAGTGGTGTTGGAAGCAGGCATGTCACCACTGGAGTGGTGTTGGAAGCAGGCATCTCACCACTGGAGTGGTGTTGGAAGCAGGCATGTCACAACTGGAGTTGTGTTGGAAGCAGGCATGTCACCACTGGAGTTGTGTTGGAAGCAGGCATGTCACCACTGGAGTTGTGTTGGAAGCAGGCATCTCACCACTGGAGTGGTGTTGGAAGCAGGCATGTCACCACTGGAGTTGTGTTGGAAGCAGGCATCTCACCACTGGAGTGGTGTTGGAAGCAGGCATGTCACCACTGGAGTTGTGTTGAAAGCAGGCATCTCACCACTGCAGTGGTGTTGGAAGCAGGCATGTCACCACTGGAGTGGTGTTGGAAACAGGCATCTCACCACTGGAGTGGTGTTGGAAGCAGGCATCTCACCACTGGAGTGGTGTTGGAAGCAGGCATGTCGCCACTGGAGTGGTGTTGGAAGCAGGCATGTCACCACTTGAGTGGTGTTGGAAGCAGGCATCTCACCACTGGAGTGGTGTTGGAAGCAGGCATCTCACCACTGGAGTTGTGTTGAAAGCAGGCATCTCACCACTGCAGTGGTGTTGGAAGCAGGCATGTCACCACTGGAGTGGTGTTGGAAACAGGCATCTCACCATTGGAGTGGTGTTGGAAGCAGGCATCTCACCACTGGAGTGGTGTTGGAAGCAGGCATGTCGCCACTGGAGTGGTGTTGGAAGCAGGCATGTCACCACTTGAGTGGTGTTGGAAGCATGCATGTCACCACTGGAGTTGTGTTGGAAGCAGGCATGTCACCACTGGAGTGGTGTTGGAAGCAGGCATGTCACCACTGGAGTGGTGTTGGAAGCAGGCATCTCACCACTGGAGTGGTGTTGGAAGCAGGCATGTCGCCACTAGAGTGGTGTTGGAAGCAGGCATCTCAGCAAGTGGAGGACGCCAAGGTGCTAGTGATATACACCATAGTGATCACGTCGCATCCTCTTGTTATTCCTCAAGGATAATCCTATGACACGAGTCTTTGTATTAAGCTGAGCCGGGGTGCAGCAAGACCTTGTGACCACGTGCAGGTGTGTTACCAGATGACACTGCTGCAGGGAAAGTGCTTGTGGGCTTTTATTCTTCAGAGAACAAGTGCTTTACTGACCTGAGTCTCTTGTGTTGTGATGATCTTATAACTAGAGTATTTGTTTATTATATTATTGATGAATATGACACATGTGCAGTTCTTTTGGTCACATGGCTTAAGCCTTCTGCTGGCTTAACGGGTCCATCCTGTACATACCTTAAGCTCACGTTGTTTACGTAATGCGTGTGTGTGGTGAGGTGGTTCAAGGCATCAACAACCCTTGACTACCCCTTCTACCCACGTACTCAGTGGGTAGAAGATGGGATAGGTATCCCGAGAGATGATACTTTAAAAGTGATATTAACTCCATTTCTGCCGGATCAACAGACTTAATTAAAGCTTCTCTAGCTGTTCAACCTTTAGTGGAATACTTGACCATGTCCTCAGTGTACCATAGCTGGCTTGTGTTCCTACAGTGTAACTATCACATACAACAGTGTTCCTACAGTGTAACTATCACATACAACAGTGTTCCCACAGTGTAACTATCACATACAACAGTGTTCCCACAGTGTAACTATCACATACAACAGTGTTCTACAGTGTAACTATCACATACAACAGTGTTCCCACAGTGTAACTATCACATACAACAGTGTTCCCACAGTGTAACTATCACATACAACAGTGTTCCCACAGTGTAACTATCACATACA
>NC_069454.1:7168429-7213429 GCF_026875155.1 Cherax quadricarinatus | reverse complement strand
ACACACACACACAGACACATACACACACACACACACACACACACACACACACACACACACACACACACACATATATATATATATATATATATATATATATATATATATATATATATATATATATACAAAAATGGGGAAGAAGCGATACAAGATGTGAAAGAAGCGCAGGTGGACTTGAATGATAGCATACACTTGAGAGTTAACTTCAGTCACTGTTTTAGGTATTATTCTTGTCTGGTGGTGAAAAATGTTACGTGCAGTCTTAATGACCCTAGTGTAGTCGATAGGCTTTAAACCCCATTATCTTACCAACATCCAAATTTTGACTCAAAGTTCACGCTCATCATGTATTTTCGGTATAAAAAAGCGACAAGCAGGTGAATAAGATACATGTATGACACTTATGTGTCTTTATTACAGTAAAGGTAACCGAGTGTTGAACATTGTCTTGTCAAAGTGTTTTTTTATTTTTAATTTATACAGAAGTGTTGTTCAAAATCCTCTGAGGTTGTGGTGTTTGCAGCAGTGTTGTGCGTGGTCATTTATTAGTCTCAGTTAGTATTTTAAGAGCTGAACTGGATGTAGTTCTTATTGTGATTATCCTTATTACTTCCAGGTGTGCCTCAAAATCTGTCGTAGTCTTAGACTCCTTTATTGCGTTGCACGCTATCAAGAAATTTAATTCGCCTCATCCCCTAGTTCTTCCTGCACAACTTTGGTTGCGCCACATTTCTAGCAGAAACAAAGAAATCGTTTTCTGCTGGGTCTCAGGTCTTGTTGACGTTCAGGGCAACGAGCAGGAGGACTCTGCTGCGCAGTCACTTATACAAGACCTTCCAGTTTCATATAGAGGTATTCCATTCTCAGACTATTTGTTGTAATCTCTAGCCACCCTCGCAACCGTTGGCAACAACGTTGGTCTCATTTGTTTCATAACAAATTATATTGTCAGCCGATTTTAAAGGATTCGGGTTCCTTCTTATCACCCGTTTTGTCATGGTTGCGAAAACTACGCTCTCCTGTCTTTGCTTTGGGTCACACAACTCTAAAGGGAAATTTATGGAGAACGCAAATCGGGTTCCCCAATTTCCCCCTTTGCCATATTCTTTTATACGTCCTGTCTACCACGAGAAATGCAAAATTTTCCCCTCCGACGTCGTCCCCCTCTAAATTTCTTACTGAAATTTTCCCCCCCCCGCTGACGGCCCCCCCCTTTGACACGGGACTCAGTCTTTAAACCTTTTTTTTTACGGGAAAAACAGTTTTTCCCTTTTTTTCTTGTATTAATCCCTGGTAGAATTACCGACACTATTTTAAGAAAAAAGGGGAAACAAAAATTTACAACTAATGTGCCCAATTTTTTTGGGGCCCCAACAAATAAAATATAAAAATTAAATTTGCACTTGGGGTCTTTTTAATTTTCTTTTTTTTCCTTCACTTTTTTGGGAAATAGGGCAAAAAAGGACCCTTTTTTAAAAGAATAAATAATAATAAAACATTTTAATAATAATAATAATGGAAATTGGGTTCCAAATACCATGGCTGGAAAAATTTACAAATCTTTCCAAAAATTAAAAAAAATAATAATAATAGGAATTCGATATCATAAAGAGAGGTCCCTCAGGTGTTAAATAAGACGTGCAGGTTGATAAAAAGTTGGAAAGTTTACAACACACACAACCACAACACAACAACACACACACACACAAAACACACACACACACACCAAAACACACACCCCAACACACACACACACACACACCACACAAACACAAAACACACACACCACACCCCCCAACACACACACACACACACACACACACACACACACACACAACACACACACACCACACCCCAAAAACACACACACACCCACACAACAAAACCACACACAACCACACACCACAACACACTCTCCCACCCCACACACACACACACACACACACACACACACACAAAAACCACAAACACCCCCACCCCAAACACACACCCACACACACACACACCCACAACACACACCCACCCAAAACACACACCACACCCCACACAACACACATACCACACAAAACACACACACAAAACACACACACACAAAAAAACCCCCCCACACACACACACACACACAAAACACACACACACACAAAAACATACCCACACACACAACACACCCCCACACACACACACACACAAAAAACCCCACACACACACACACAACACACACACACACATAACACACCACACACACACACACAACACACACACAAAACACACACACACACCAAAACCAAAACACCACACACACACACACAAAACCAAACACACCCCACACACACAAAACCACACACACACACACACACAAAACACGGGCCCAAAATCAAAACTAAGGAAGGAAGGAGGAAGACAACAGGAAATAAACCGGTGAATTTGTGAAGAACTAAAACCAAGAATTAAAAAGAAGGGGTTCACAGAGGAAAACAAAAAGGGGACCCAGAAAGACGGGGGAGGGGGGCAACCACCAAGGCGGACAAAAGTGCACAAAACCCGAGGAAGAATGAAGAGGCTTCTAAATTGAGCTAAAATCCCTAAAAGGCAAGGGGGGCCAGAAAACACCCCCCGGGTATTGAGAGAGGGAGCAGAGGGCACTATTTTGTACCCCAAACCAAAAAATTTCAATACTTTACGAAACAGGGAAAGTTTGGGCCTGGGGGCTGGAAGAACAAATGTAGCCCCCAAATTTTTAAAAAAGGAGAAAAACCTAAAGCTTTAAAACTACCCCCGGTCACTGACAGGTATAGTATGCAAAATCAGGGGGGATTAATCAGGAAAAAGAGTGGTGAACACCTAAAAAGGAATGTTCTCATAAAACAGCACCCCAGCATGGTTTTAAAGGGAAAGGGGAAATCCTGTGTCACAAACCCACGGGAGTTCAAAGACATGTGACAGCAGAAAACCCAAGAGAGAAGGGGTGGTGGTTTGGCATTTTTTTGGGACTCCCCAAGAAAGGCGTTTGACACATTTCCCCAACACAAGAGATTGGGGGCAAAAACTGGGGACCAAGCAGGATAACAGGAAAGCCACTACAATGGATCAGGAAATACTTGTCGGGGAAAACAGCAGCGAGTCATGGTACGGGGGCGGGGGTGTAAAGGGGTGGGAAACCTTTGCCCCACGGGTCCCGCGGGGGTCAGTCCTGGGGACCATTTCGTTTCGGTTTTTGGGTAAACGACATGAGGGAAGGAATAGCCCTCTGGGGTTCCCTTTTTTTGCAAAAATGAGTAATTTTTATGAGAAAAATACACTCGATCGAAGACCAGGCAGAACTACAAAGGGATCGGGAAACAGGCTGCAGACCTGGTCCAGCAATTGGCTCCGGGAGAATTCAACCCCACCAAGTGCAAAGCCCATGAAAAATTGGGGAAGGGCAAAAAAAGGCCCGGGAAAGACGGATAAATCAAGGGGGTCAGAGACTACAAACCTCACTCAAGGAAAAAGGGGGAAACCCGGGGGGAGTAAACACCAGGGACATTTTTCCTGAAGCGCACATCAAACCAAAAAACTGCTGCAGGGTATGGGCGCCTACAAACCTCAGAACAGCAAATTTCCCACATCTTAATAAGGAAAACGTTCAGGAAACCCCGTAAAACCGTATAAAGGTTTTGGGGGCCCCTAATTTTAGTATGGGCGGGACCAGTTTGGGCCCCCCAACCCAGCCCAAACACTAAAAAAAACTAGAGAAAGTCAAAAATTTTTCAACAAGAAATATTTCCCAGAGCTAAGGGGGGTAAAAGTCCTACGAAGGGGAAAGGGTTTAAGGGGAAAACACCTGACACCCGGAGGAAAAGGGGAGATAGGGGGGACATGTAACGACTACAAAAAACCCGAGGGGAATTGACAAGGGTGGACAAAGACGGAGTTCCAGAATTGGACACAGTAACAAGGGGGCACATTTTGGGAAACTGAAGAAAACAGATGAAACACAGGGAAGTTTTGGAAGTATTTCTTCACCACAGAGTAGTCATAAAAATGGAATAGTTTTTGGGGAAACGATGTAGTGGGGGGCAGGATCCCCTAAAATAGCTTTAAAAAACAGAGGTATGATTAAAAGCTCACGGCCGGGAGAGTGACCTAGTCGATCAGGAAGAGGGGGGGCCCCGGAGCTTTGGGGCTCGACCCCCGCAACCCCAACAAAGGGGAGTACAACAAAGGGGAGTACACACCCCACACACACAACCACACACACAACACCACACACCACACAACCTTTCACATAAACCACACAAAACACACAACACACACACACCCCACACACACACACACAAAACCCCACCACACACACATACAAAACACACACACACACACACACATACCACACACCACAAAACACACACACACACACCCCCAAAAACCACACACACACAACCCCACAACCACACAACCACACCACAGCACACACAAAAACACACACACACAACACACACACACACAACACACACACAACCCCACACCCCCATACCCCCAACCACAAACCCCAAAAACCCCAAACCCACACCACACACACCCCACACCCAAAAACCAACACAAAAACAATTCCACACAACCCAAAAAACCTACACCACACACACACACACACACCCCCACACACACACACACACACACAACACCCCCCAAACCACACACCACCCCACACACACACAACACAAAACAACCCCACACACACACACACAAAACACACCACAAAAACCCCTCCCACACACACACCCCACACAAACCCACAAACAAACCCCACCCCCACCCCCCACACACCCCACACCCCCACCACACGCCCCAACACACCCGCCCCCACCCACCCAAAAAACCCACCCCCCACAAAACACCCCACACACCCCCCAACCCCAACCCCAAAACCCCAACACACCCCCACACAACCCCACAAAAACACACAACACACACGCCACACAACACACCCACCACACACCCCACACAACCACACACAACCCCACAACACACCACACACCCCCACACCCTACACCACCCACAACACACACACCCCCCCACACCAAACCCCCACACAACCACCCCAAAACCACAACAAAACCCAAAACACAACACCCCCACCAACACACACACAAAAACCCACACACACACCCCACACACACCACACACACACCAACACAAAAACACACACAACTACCCCACACAACCCCAAAAAAAAAACCCACACCCCACGACACACACCACACAACCCACACACACCCCACCCCCAACACAACCCCCACACCACACCCACACACACAAACCCCACACACACCAAAACACAACAAAACACACACACACCAAAACAACCCAAAACCCCACACAAACCCCCACACACCACACACCCCCCAAAAGACACACACCACAAACACACACACGGGACACACACCCAAAAACACACCCCCAAAACAAAACCCCCAACCCAAACACCCCACACACACAAACACACACACACACACACACACACACACTCACACACACACACCCCAAAAAACACACACACCCCCCACACACCCCAAAACACACCGCCCCAAAACCCCCCAAAACCCCCCGCACCCCACAACCCCAAAAACACACCCTACACATACACCCACACCCCCCCCACCCCAACCCACACACACCCAAAACAACACACCCCACACAAAACCCCCCCCCCCCCCTTGAACCCACCCCCCCCCCCCCCCACCCCTCCGCCCCCCCCACCCCCCCACACCCCTTTCCCCCCCCCCCCCTAAACAAACACCCCCCACCTCCCACACACCCAAACCCAAAACCTACAAACACCACCCACACAACTCACACTCCCCACCCCCCTCCGACCCCCCCCCCCCCCCCCCCCCCACTTTCCCCCAACCTTTTACAAAACCCTTACCCCCCGGAAAAAGGTTCCAAAAAAAATTTTCCCCCTTTTAAACCCCAAAAAAAACAATCCCAAAAAAACAAAACACATGCCAAAAAAAATTAAATACCCAAAAAAAAAAAAAAACTCAAACCCCCAAAAACAACAAAAGAGAGCTCCCCAAAAAAAAACACAAAATCCAAACAACAAGGGAACCGAAAACACATCCAAAGACACGGGGAAAAAATTGGGTTGCCAAAGAGCAGGATGGAGAAGCAGGAGACTGGTGGATAAACCTGGAAGGGAAAATTGGGTGGCAGAGCTCACCAAAAGGAGGAAGAGTGGGGAAGGAAGCTACAAGTGCTTAGTAAGAAAATGGAGGAGATGATAGCTGCAGAGAGTAGGAAATAGGAGCTACAATCCAAAGCAGCAGTAGCTAAGATAGAGAGCTTAAAAGAGGAACTAAAAAATCTGAAACAATCTAAGGAACCGAAGAGCAGTACAGATGTGACATCAGGAACTGCTACTTTAGTCACAGACGAGGGGACTGTTGAAAACAAAGGAGCTATACTGCATGTGTATGGCCTATCAGACCACTGTGGAGCCCAGGAAAAGACGAGTAGCACACCAGGAACACATTAGAGGACTTAAGAAAATGAAGGAGCTAAACTGTATGCAGAGTCTCTAACAGACCACAACAGTGCCCAGGAAAAACTGAGAAGGAAAAATGACAAACCACTGAGCACAGGGACATGAGCTAGAGAAGAGATTGAAGGAAATGCTACAATGGAGGCAACTAAATCATCTCAGGGGATGCAAAGGGAAATGCAGTAGGAGGATGAGAGGGAGAGGTCAGTTTTTTGTTTATGGGCTCCAGGAAGTTGAAAGGGAAACTTATGAAGCAAAAAGACAGGAGAAAAAAGTGATTGAAACTATCCTGAAAGCAATAGGAGAGGATGACACAACCCAGTTGACAAATTTTCTGAGAACATGGTGGTTTGCAACAGGAAAAAAACGGCATTCAAAGTGATTTTCAAGGCAGAATCACCTCGAAGCAGGATCCTGGAAGAGAAAGCACGACTAAGGGACATACTGAAGTACCAGATGGTGTATGTCGACCGTGATAGAACACATGAATAAAGGCAGTAACTGTAAGAGAGGGTACAAGGATGCAAGGAGAAACAAGAGGCAAAGATGGAAATGAGCAAGAGAATCCAGACTCAGGAGGAAGAGCAAATGCAACCTCCCTCAGAACCACCCACACAAGGACCTCAACCATGACACCCCTAATGCACCCAAAAAAATCTAACCCAAAAATCACACACTGTACCCTCCGCCCTTGCCCTTCTCATCACAAACTCCACCTTCACAGCAACCCACCCCCCATCCCCATAGTTCCCTGCCAGATCTCCTCCCCCAACCTGAACGTTTCCTCCCAGACATCATTTTTAGAAAAGAAGTTGAAGGTTTGGTATACAGATACAGATGGAATAACAAATAAATGTGAGGAGTGGCATTAGAGAATGAAGGAGACAAAAGTTAACCAATGCTTGATAAATCACTCTCCATGATAAGTGTAAGGCACTTAAAAGAATGGTGAGGATTTAAAAGCAAGATGTTACACCTGAATTGGTTAAAAGTGAAACTTTTAACCAATATATCCACTAAAATAGGAGCAGAGGCTTTCACTTAGTCATGTTGGGAGCTGTGGCCGGAGCCCCACACGTCACCTTTCTGGGTGGAAAAAACTGGGGGGGGGATAGCGGGAGCTAGACACTGACCTTACCTTAACAAGCAGACTGGCAATCAAACTATCGTCACCATATATTCGCTGGCTACTCCTATCTGTTGAACTTTTCCCTCACACTCCCCCATACCAAGACTTATAGTCAAGGAAAAAGTTCTAACCCGGGAAAGTCGTGTAAGGTACCAAATCTTCTACTGACTGTTAACCAGTCAGAGAAATAATTGGATGAACCAATGATATACACAATATGGAACTTAAAAGCTTGGAGTGCCAATGTCCACCTCAAGAGGCAACTGTTGGTTCCCTTAAAAGTTTCTAGGTATATCAAAGGTTTGTGATCCATCTCTAAAATTAATCTTTTCCCAGCAAATAAAATTTAAGTTTGGAGATACCCCACACGAGGGCTAAACATCCCTTTTGTATGGTGGAGTATCTCGTTTCTGCAAGAGGGAAGTTTTAGATTTAATAAAATATACAGGAAATAGGAGTGTGTATTTTGTCCAGTAAGCACCTGACACCTATTGCAAGAACTATACTTCTTTGTAAATTCTGAGTACATGCTTGGCCAGAAATAAGTGTGCTTGAGTTTATGCCACGTATTACGATGGGTCAAGTGTTTGGTCACTGGCAAATCATGAGCCATTTGAAGAACAGTCTCCCGGCATGGGGTAGGAACAACAAGGAGGGAATAATCTATCGCTGAAGAATAAGATTTAAACACAGATTTATATAAGATACCATTAATATATTCAAACTTATGTGATATGTCTCTCCCGTGGATAACTTTGTTGTTAAAAGCATGATTATGACAATCCCAAAGTGAAGGGCAATCCCACTGTAAATTGACAAAGTCATCCTTGGACATAAAATCTGGGAAAATGAAAGGACTTACGGTGGGAGAAGAGGAGGTAGGAGAAGCCGGGGTTATGGTCTGAGCCTAAGTCAAGACATTGAGAGCGCCGGAGGCAATACCCTTACTTTCACCTGAAGAGTGAACAGGTGATCCTGCTACCTCACTATGGAGAGCAGTATCATCTGTTTCTACCCCAAATGAACCGTATGAGACAATGCAGCTTCTGGTGCGGAATTGTTAAGGGGCTTATTTAATTTGCAAGGAAGAGGAGCTGAAAACTTAGGTCCATGGGTGGTGACGAAAGATCTGCCTCCGAAGGAAGAATGGCACCTTTAACGTTACCCACTATTATAGAACAAGTAGTAATTGGGGCTAGAACCGCATTAGTCTAGCCTGTGAACCATTAGTTTTCAAGTAACAACGTATTGTAGGAAAAGTATTTTCACGGCCCAAGTGGTCTGAAAGAATAGAGGACACACGAGAGGTTTTAAAGTTAGGGAACAGTTTGTCCAAAATTAAGATGCACATACATCCAGTGTCACATAGTATGGCTGAGACTTTTATACCATTAACTTTTCCCAAACAGAAGGGTGCCTGTCATTACCGTCAACAAAACATCTGCCAACTTTCTCTATTTTCTTGGAAGGACAATCTGGATGTTTATGTCTGATACCACCACACTGATGACATGTTGGTATAATAGCTGGTGACTCTTTCTACTCTAGGTTTCTTAACCTTTGGTTCAGGTGAACCATTGCCCTTAGGGATCGATCCCTTTAGGTCTTTATAGGAACTGTGAGCCTCAGCATACAAGTCAGCAACCTCAGCAACTTCCTCAGTTTTAATCAGATTACATTCTCTAATGAATGTTCGTATCTGGTGGGGAAGAGCTGTCAGGAACTGGTCAGCAACCATGAAGTTTCTAAGAGATTCATAACTGTGATCAATTTCTGAGCTCCCTATCCAGAAATCGAACAAACGAAAGAGTGTTACCTGTAACTGCTGAAAGTTTTGGCCAGGCTGTTAGGTGGCATACCTGAAATCTTTCCTATAAGAATTTGTGGTCTTTTGGTATGCTTTAAGCATTGCCTTCTTCAGTAGGTTATAATTACATATGATATCCTGCGACAAAGTTGCATAGATATTCAAAGCTGTACCGGAAAATAACATACCTAACCTGGTAGCCCAGGTGTCAGATGGCCATTCACAGAGGTAGCGGTATTTTTCAAACCTAATAATGTATGAAGTTATGTCTTCACCCTCTGTGAAGGGAGGTAAATTAGGTGTTGCACATTTGCACTAGCTGCATGATGTTCAATTACTCCTTCCCTTAATTGCTGTTGTGAAAAAGTTAACTTTTTATTTTCTAATTCAAGGCGTGCTTTCTCTACCTCACGATCTTTTCTCTCTCTTAACTCATTTTCTTTAGCTCATTCCTCACGTTCTCTAGCTTTTTCCTCAAGTTCTCTATCTTTTGCCCTTCCTCAGGTTCTCTTAATTTAGCTTGTTCCTCATGTATTTTAGCTCTCTCTTCACGATCAAGTCTATCACGCTCCTTTTTGTCTTCTCTCTAACTGTCTATCTTGATTTTCTCTTTCAATTTGATCTTGCTCCTTTTTCTCCTCTCTCTCAATTCTCTCTCTCCTTTTTCTCTCTCTTTCTATTCTTTCTCTTTCAATTCTTTCCTGGATCTTAGCGCTAATGATAGCTTCTAAAATTTTCTCCGTTATTCATAACTTACTCTCAGTGTTCATCCAAAATTGGTATTCCTCCATACTTGCAAGAATAACTTAAACTACCAGGGGAAAGTGAAACTTGTATCAAAGAAAACAGAGGGTTCAATTCCTGCTCCACTCAAACTGTAAACAAGTTGGAGGGTTCTATCCCTGCTTTGATTGAACATTATGTATGAATGAAAACAGAGGGTTCTGTGCCGGCTCCGACCAAACAGTAAGTAGTATGGGGTCCCTTGACCATCCAATCTTCTCACCAACAAATCAAGAGTGTCCTACAACAGTTCCCTTGATATAATAAATAGAGCTCTGCGAAACAATTTGTCACTGGAAAATCTCGGGTCCCTAGAGTCTATTTCTCCAAATCGCTTCAAGCTCCAAAACAAAAGGTGACAGAATTAACTTGTATATCCTGCCTTGACTTGACTTACAATAAATTGAGACTATAACAATCACCAAATCTTTTAAATACCTGTACTGTAGTCCTACCATAGAGAATGATTACTCATGGCTGGTGGTAACCGTCTATGGTATGCAGCGTTGAAGGTCCAATGGTAGATTCGAGATGGAGTCGAATCTTGATTCAGTCGAGTGATCCTGGCAAGGTTGCCACTTGTGAAGGCTTACTCAACCCTGTAAGATCTTAAGTATTACCAAGGCTGGCTTCTCCTTAGGAAAATTAATGAATAGAAAAAGAATAATAACATACAAATATAAACACTTTATTGTTATAATTGAAAACATAAAACATTTAAATATTCCTTGTATCAAGAGTCACCGGCATCAAGGCTTGAAGGAACGTATTAAAATAGCTGTCTCCTGCTGCCGAGGCGAGACAAATCTGAACTGTAAGTTTACAGCAACACAAAGCCTTTAAAGCTGAATAATGTATTGAATAATAATCCCATGTATCAGAAACCTTCCCTATCAGGATAGACTGAGGGCCCAGAATCTGCACTCTCTAGAAAGGCGTAGAATTAGGGGGGATGTGATTGAGGTGTATAAACGGAAGACAGGAATAAATAAAGGGGATGTAAATAGCGTGCTGAAAATATCTTTTATCCTATGTGAAAGAGAAATGAAAAATGAAATATAAAAATAATATTTTAATTCAACGCTAATATGTACATTAGACTGGGGTGTCTTGGTTGATGTTGACACTGCGCCTTGTAGAAAATTGTAGCCATTGCTGATGATGTGGGGGGTCACAGCTGTTGAGTGACAACCCAACGACTAGTTCATCACAGTGTCTCTAGCCTTGAATAATCCGTCAAGATGATAGGAACGCAGGTCCTTCACCACTGCAAAGATGAGGGTAGTTGTCTGGGGTTGGCTACACCCAGGTGTGTAGATAAAAAGTGACGTCCCAGAACTCCTGTGAAGTTCGTCTCCTTCAGCACTGTTTCTGTGGTTGCCTGTGAAGGCTTACTCATCCCTGTAACAACTTCAGTCAATATTACTAAGGCTGGCTCCTCCTCAGGAAAATTAATGTATAGAAAAAGAATAAAAACTGACAAACATAAACACTTTATTATTTAGAAAATATAAAATATAAAGCACTTAAATATGAAGTATTAATCCTACATTAAAGAAAATGAAAAATGAAAAATATAAATGATAATTTAATTAAAACGCTAATAAAAATTTTAAATATAAAACTGGGGGGGCTGGTTTTGGGTTTAAACACGCGTTTTTGTTGAAATCGTAGCCTTTTGTTTGATGAGGGGGGGGGGGAGGGGCAGGTGTTATGAAAAACCCCCCGGGCTTGTTTTTCACAGTTTTTAAAAAGTTTTAAAAAAAATCCTTCCAGATGACAGGAAAGCACTTTTTTCCCCTTCCACTCCCAATATGAGGGGGTTATAACCCCTATTTGAAATTCACAAACAGGTAATTTGGGCCAAAAATTTTCGGGACATCTCAGAAGGGTTAGTCCGTCCCCTTTCAATTCTATTTCTTTGTTTTGGGCAGGAAACCCCCTTTTTCACCAAGCGGAAAGATAGACAATTTACCCATTTCTTAAAAAAATCACTCTCCAAAAGGGGAAATACAATACCTAAGAGATGGGTGAAAATTACAAAAACAACTTAGAGCAAGACTAAAAAGGACTAATTTATTTTTGGTGAAAAGTGAAGTTTTCAACCAAAAAATCCATAGAAAAAAAGGAAAGGCATGTACTTACAGTATTTCGGGGGCTTTGAGCCCTAGTGATTACTTTTTGGGACCGGCCCCCCCAAAACGCACCTTTGGGGGGGGGGAAGAAGGAGGGAAGGGATAGCGGGAGCAAACTGACCCACCTTAAACCAAGCAGGGGGCAATCAAACAATCACTTTCGGGGGGGGGGAAAAAAGGGCAGGAAAAAGCGGGATTTGACCTTACCTCCCCTTTAACAAGTACCCGGCAAGCAAACATCATTTTCCCGGGAGGGTGAAAAGGGGGGGGGGGGGGGAATACCCGCCCCCCTGGACTTACCCCCCTTTTAAAAAAGTAGCGCAATAAAACAAATTGTTACTATATACTCCCATCGCTATTTCCTATCTATTGAATTTTTTCCCTCCACTCACCCATACCAAGACTTATAGTAAAGGAGTATAAGAAAAAAGGGGCCGAGGAAAAAGTTCTAATATGGGAAGTCGCGTAAGGCAACAAATCTTCTACTACTGTAACGATTTAACCAGTCAAGAAATAATTGGATAAAACCATTTATATACACAATTTTAAAATTTAAAACCCGGATGCCAAGTCCACCTAAAAGAGGCAACGGGTTGGGTTCCCCCTTAAAAGTTTCTGGGGTATATCAAAGGTTTTTTGTCCGTTTCTAAAATGAATTTTTTTCCCAGCAAAAAAAATTTTTAATTTTGGAGATACCCCACAAAAGGGGCAAAACTTTCCCTTTTCAATTGTGGATGTTTTCGTTTCTCCCGGAAGGATTTTCCCGGGTTTGGGGGAACCCATACGGGGAAAAGGGGGGTACCATCATGGTATTGAAAGTAACACCCGCACCTAAGCCAGTATTGGGGGCATCAGTTTTTAAGCTAAATGTTTTATTAATATCTGGAATCTTAAGATAGGGTCTTTCGAAAAAAATATTTAAAAATTTTCTTTAAACTTTTCCCAAAGCTACGTCGGAAATTTAAAGAGGTCCTTCACAGACTTTTTAAGGAAGGGGGGATAAATCCCTGTAAGATCAGTAAGGTTGGGGAATAAACCATGCAAAAAAATTTAAGAACCAAAAAAAGCTACACTTTAGCTTTTTGGGTTTTTGGGGGGAATTTAAAAAAATTCTAATAAAGTTTTGATCTTAGGGGGAAGGCTGCAGGAGATTTATTAAAAGAATCAGTCCAAGATATTAATTTTGTTATACCCAAGGAACATTTTTTTCCGTTTGGGGCATGGGGCCAGTGAGCGTAACCTAGGGAAAAAAACTGAGTTAATGTTTGGATATGCTTGCCCCACGTGGATGTCATTCGTAAATGTTATAAAAAATAAACTGAAACATTTGGCAAAATTCCCCAAAGGGACCTTTCCCATCAGTTTCACTTGGGGTAGCACAGGCAGTTACCAAACCGAAGGGCATTATTTTCTATATTGCACCCATTTCCTTTGGGTGTGTGGGAAAATTTTTTTGTACTGCTTGGGAAAAAGGGAAATTTTAACTTTAACTTAAATACCGGGGGCAATACCCAATCCCCCCCTAAAAAAAAAAAGTTAAGCGTCAAAAAATTTGGGGAAATTTTGCTACTTTTAAGGGCATAGGCTCAAAAATCCCACCGATTTTATAGCATTAACCTCTGAAGTCAAAAAGCAAGTCTAAAAAATTTTATCCCCTTTTAAAACCATGACAAACGGGTTGAGAAAAAAAAAAAATTTCAATACTAACTAAAGGGTTTCCCAATAAACTTTATTTTTTAATACTTTGTCTACCCTCTCGGTCAAATCACCCCAAAGGGGTGAACTGGAACTGGGTAAAATTTTTAATTTTGATAGGATTGTCCGCCCAAAAAAGTCAGTCTTAGGGAATACCGGGAGGTAACCCCTGGAAAAACGGGAAAAAGAATCTGAAAAGTTACTCACACATTGAAGTAGTTAAATGTTTTTTTATGGTAAACCAAAGATTCTTTTAAATTTTAAATTGTTGGTTGCCCGAGTGGTCAAGAGTCACCAATCATGAATTTCTTCATCAAACCCAAAATTTAAAGGTTAAATTTACGCAAAACCCTTACATTCTTCAGTTGCCCAAATTCAATTTCTTTGGGAAAAACTAAGTCAAAGTTTTTAAAGGGCCCAATTTAAACTGAATTTCTTCGGAAATTTTTTTCTTAAGGATTTTGATATGAAAAAGCTTGGGTTTTTCCCCTTGATTTTTGGGAGGTACCCAAACTTTCCCACAAATTTTTAATACTTTATAGGGTTTCCTTTCCATGCACTAAAAATTTTATTTGATTTGATGGGCAAAAATAAAGAATTTCATCCCCTTTTTTAAAATTTCCTGATTTTTGGAATCAAAAAAAGGTTTTGTTTTGGTCCTTGCAAGTGTAAGGTTTTCAAACTATGTCAGAGGCTCCTCAATTTTGGGATCTAAGGCAAGGAGAAACGGGTTTAAAAAAAATAAAACCTCAGAAATTTACCTCCTCATTATTCCATAAGTAAAGGAAGGATGGACAAGGGAGCTTTTGGCCGTTTTCCATAGAGAATTAAAAAAGGTAAAAACCCCCCAAAGAGCCCATTTGGAACTTCCGCATGGCAAACAAAGCACGGGGTTTGGGAAACGATGCCATTTTCCTTGGGTTTTAAAGGGGACCCAAATTTTTTCCTTAAAAGGGACTTGAGAATCGAATGCTGGTGCTAAAACCCTTTCCTTTTAACAGCTGGGGTGATAGGGTGTGGTGAAAGGGGAGGCTTCACTCCCAAAAAAAGTTGGTATAATGTTGCTTAAAATCAGATTTGAATTGGGGTCCCACGGTCAGAAAAAAATTTCTCCAGGGGTCCCACTCTGGAGGGAAAATGGACAAAAGGGCTTTTTAGCCACCTCTTTTAGTGGTTAGGTCTTCAAGGTATGGCTTCAGGGAAACTTGAAGCATAATCAAACTAATGTTAAAAATATATCTATGTCCCCCATATGAAAAGTGGAGATAAAGGGCCAAAAGATGTCAATAGCTAAATCTTTCAAACAGAACCCGAAAAATAGGCCCTTTTGACCATAGGAACCTTTGCCTGGTACCTTAGGAGGATGACAGTTGGCAAACTTTACACGATCTACAATAGGGAGTGACATCTGAGGACATTTTTTGGGCCCAAAAAAAGGGTTTTCCCCAATTTTATTTAAAATTTTAAACGAGCGAGAAAGTCCGGGGCCCCTGGGAGGTCAAGAGCCATTAAAGAACAACTCCTGCCCTTTTACTTGGGGAAAAACTAAGATGGAAAAGTCTATCTCATCTGAATTTTAAAAAATTTTAATACTTTACTTGGGGACAAGATACCTTTTAATATTCCCAAAAAATTTTATGAAAAGTTTTTTCCCTTTTGGGTAACTATTTTGTTTTTGCGGCATTATGGCAATTCTGAAAGAAGGGCAATTACGTTTTTAACCCTTTACAAAGGGGTCCTTCGAAAATCTAAAGGCTTTTAAAACCAGGGAAAAAAAAGGATGTACAGTAGGGGAACCCCGGGTTTTGGGCTGGCCCTAAATCAAGACTTTTTTGGTTTTCGGGGGTGAATTCTTTACTTTTTATCTAACAAGTGAACAGGTATCCTACAAACCCCTTTCGAGAGTAGCAAACAATGGTTTTTTAAAACCCACTGAATCCAAAGAGACATTGCCTCTCTGAACTTTCGAGGGCCTTCTCTGACTCTACAGGAAGAGGATCTAAACACTTAATTTCCCTCTTTTGGGGATTAAAGGTCAATCTCATAGGAAGAATGGCAAACCCTTTTTCATTACCTATTTGCAAAGGAAACAAGAAAATGATGGGGGCTAGTACGGCTTCAGACCAACCTGTTAACCAAATTTGACCTAAGTAAAAACGGATGGTAGGGAAAAATACCGTACGGGCCCCAATATCTGAAAAATATACAAGGAAAGAGTTTTTTTTAAAGGGTTTGAAGGGGAAAAGCTTAAACCAAAAAAGACTAAACATTGCATCCCTTGGGCCGTAAAAAGGTAGATAAATTAAGTCCCCCTTAACTGTTCCTGAACAAAGGGTGCTTGGGGCATTACGCTTTAAAAAAAATCTTTTAACTTTTTTTGGGCCTTTTTAGAAGGACAATCTGGGCGTTTATGTCCCTTAACACCACAAAAAATGACACCAGGAATGAAAGAAGTCAAAATTTTCTTTCCACTAAGGGGTTTTTTTCTTAAGGGCTGATGAACCCTTGCCCTTTGGGTTCGATCCCTTTTTGGCTTTATAGGAATTGGGAGCCCTCACATACAGGTCCCGCAGCCTCAACAACTTCCCACTTTTAAACAAATTACGTTCTCTAATGAATGTTTTTTATCTGGTAGGAAGACTGTCAGGAACTGGTCAGCCAAAACCCTGAAAACCCCTTTAAAAATTCATAACTGGAACAATTCCGAACTCTAAACCAAAAGTTGAACCAAAAAAAGGGAAAAAGTGTTACCTGTAACTCTGAAAAATTTTGGCCAGGGTTAAAGGGGGGCATACCTGAAATCTTTCCTTTAAAAATTAGTGGTTTTTTGATTAACTTTAAGGATTGCCTTTCTTCAGTAGGGTTTTAATTTCATATATATCCGCGACAAAGTTTTCTTTGATATTCAAACGTCCCAAAAAAAAAAACATTCCTAACCATTTGCCCAGGGTCAGAGGGCCCTTCACAGAGGGGAGTGGTATTCCAAAAACCCATTATTTGGGAAATAATTTTCTTCACCCCTGTGAAGGGGGGTAAATTAGGTATTGGAATATTTGCACAAAAATTTCATGAAGTTCAAAATTTCTCCTTCCCCCAAATTGTTGTTGTGTAAAAATTAACTTTTTTATTCCCCTAAATTTAAAAGGGGAGCTTTTTTGAGCTCGGGTATCCTTTTCTTCTCTAATTTAATCCAAATTTTTCTATCCTTTTTCTCTTTTCCCCAAGTTTTTCTTAATTTAACTTGGTTTCCCACGAAACTTAGCTTGTCCTCACTTTTTTTACTTTTTCCCTTCACGTTCCCCTAGTCTTTTCCTCATGATCAAGTCTGTCCCCCTCTTTTTTTTTGCTTCTATTTCTCTTTCAAACCCCCCTTTTTTGGAAATTTTTCTTTTCAAATTTTCCCCTATCCCTTTTCCCCTTCTCTTTCAATTCTCTCTCCTTTTTCTCTTCTCTTTTGATTCTCTCCCTTTTCCTTTTCCCTTTTTTCTGTCCCCTCTTTTCTCCAATTCTCTCTCTTTCAAAGTTTTTTCCCGGGTCTTAAACACTAATGAAAGATTCTAAATTTTTCCCCCGTTTTTCCCAACTTACTTTCAGCGTTCATCCAAAACTTTGGGATTCCCCCATACTTGCAAGAAAACTTTAAAAACAGGGGGGAAAAGAAACGGGGATTAAAAAAAACGGAGGGTTCAATTCCCGGGTCCGCTCAAACTGTAAATAACCCGAGGGCTCCCATCCCTACTTCAATTAAGCAATAATATTAATGAAAAAAAAGGGTTCTTTTCCGGGTCCGAGCCAAAAAATTAAAATAAATGGGGGCACTTTTACCATCCAAACTTCTCACCAAAAAAATCAAGAGTGTCCTACGACAGTCCCTTGATAAAATAAAGAGCCAATGAAAAAAATTGTCACTGGAAAATCTGGGGTCCCTAGAGTCTAATCCTCCAAAGGGTTTTCAAGCTCGAACAAAAGGTGGCAAATTAAATATTTGCCCCCTGACTTGCCCTTACAAAAAATTTGGGAACTAAAAAAAACACCAAATTTTTTAAAACCTTACTGTAGTCCTACCTAAAAAAGATTACTCGGGCGGGGGTAACCGTCGTGGTATGCGGCGTTGAATTTCCAAGGTAGATTCGAGAGGGGGTTGAATCTTAAATTGTAGAGTTACCGGGCAGGTCGCCACTTGTGAAGGCTTACTCACCCTGTAGCAACTTCAATCAGTTTTTCCTAAGGCGGGGGCTCCTCCTCAGGAAAATTTAATGTATAGAAAAAGAATAAAAACTGAAAAACAAAAACACTTATTATTTAAAAAAATAAAATAAAAGCTTAAAAATAAAAGTATAATCCTACTTAAAGAAAATAAAAATGAAAAATAAAATATAACTGAATTCAACGCTAATAAAAATTATAAAAAAACGTGATGTCTGGTGTTGGTGCACTGCGGTTTTTGAAATCGTAGCCTTTGCGATGATTGGGGGGGTCGCAGTGGGTGAAAAACCCCCCGGGCTCTTTTCTTCACAGTTTTTTCTAGTTTTCAAAATCCTTCCAATACGGGAAAAGCAGGTTTCCCACGCAATGAGAGGGTTTAACCTGCACTTGCATACACAAACAGGTAAGTGGACCAAAATTTGGGACATCTCAGAACATTTTCCCTCCCCTTTAATTCTAAACCCTTGATTGGGAGGGGACCCTCTCTGTCATCCCAAACTGGGAAAATGACAGGTTACCCCCGCTTAAGAAATCATCCATGATAAGAAAAATCCTAAAAAACATGGGGATTTTTACAACATCAACTTAGAGCAAACTGAAAGGACTAATTTTTTTATTGGGCAAAAAGTGAACTTTCAACCCAAAAAATCCACTAAATACAAGGGAGGCATGACTTACAGTATGCGGGGGCTTGAGTCTAGTATTACGTTTGGGCCGGGGCCCCACATCACCTTTCGGGGGGGGGGGGGGGAAGAAAGAGGGGAAAGGGGTAGCGGGGGGGTGACGACCCTACCTTAACAAGCACCGGGAATCAAAAAATCACTTTGGGGTGGGGGAAAAAAGGCGGAAAGCGGAGCTAGACTTACCCCCACCTTAACAAGAGCCGGCAAGCAAAAACTATCACTTTCGGGGAGGGGGAAATAGCGGGGCTGGACTTACCCTACCTTAACAAGTACCGGGCAATGAAACTATTGTTACTATATACTCCATCGCTACTCCTATCTATTGAACTTTTCCCTCACATTGCCAATGACCCAAGCTGACATTCCAACTAGAAAAGAGACAGAAGTTAACCACTGCTTGATGAATCACTCTCCATGATAAGTGTAAGGTACTTAAAAGAATGGTGAGGATTTAAAAGCAAGATGTTACACCTGAATTGGTTAAAATTGAAGTTTTTAAAACCAATATATCCACTAAAATAGGAGCAGAGGCTTTTACTTACAGTCGTGTTGGGAGCTGTGAGTCAAATGATTATCCAAATTGGTCGGAGCTCCACCGTCACCTTTTCCCGGGGTAGAACAAAGGGGGGGATAGCAGGAGCTAGACCTGACCTTACCTTAACAAGCAGACTGGCAATTAAACTATCATCCCCTTTATATTCGCTCGCTACTCCTATCTTTTAAACTTTCCCTCACAATCACATATGAAAAAACGCCTTGGAGCTAGTGATCACGTGGTTATGGGCTTTGAATACATAGAGTTACAAGTGGAGGGGATATAGGAGTAAATGGGAAAAGTCAAACTACAAAAGGGGACTACCCCGGTAGGAAGTTCAGTGGGAAAGAAAATTGGTAGGAAAGTCAGTAAATGAAATGGACTACGTAACAACAAAATGCAAGGAGCAGAGGAAAGGTTTGTTCCCAGGGGCAACAGAAATAGTTTAAATGAACCCTTGGTTAGCTAAAGTGTAGGGAGGCAAAAAACTAAGTACACTAGAGAATGGAAAAAGTACAGAAGACAAAGGACCCAGGAAAATAAAGAGTTTTAGTTGATGAGCCAGAGACGAGAAATTCCCAGATAAGGAGGGAGGTCCAGCGACAGTATGAAAACGACATAGCATCAAAAGTCGTCTAACCCGAATCTATTGTATACCACATCAGGAAGAAGACAACAGTCAAGGAATAGGTAATTAGGCTGAGGAAAGAAGGTGGGGAACTCCAAGAAATGACCAAGAAGTATGTGAGGAGCTCAACATGAGATTTAAGGAAGTATTTACATGGGAGACAAAAAGGACTCCAGGAAGTCAGAACAGAGGGGTACCCAACAGGGATATACCAACAAGTATTTGGATGAAATGACACAACCGAGGAGGTGAAGAAACTGCTAAATGGCCTTGATACTTCAAAGTGGTGTGACTGGGCATCTCTGTAGGTCCTTAGAGAGGGAACAGAAACACTGTGTGTGCCACTAACAACAATCTTGAACACATTCCTGAAACTGAGCAACTACCTGAGGTAAAGGAAACGGCAAATGTAGTCCCCCATTTTTAAGAAAGGGGGCAGACACGAGGCAAATAAACTATAGACCAGTGTTACTGACCCTGTATAGTATACAAAGTCATGGAGATTATCAGGAGGAGAGTGGTGAAGCACCTAGAATGGAACAAGCTTATAAACGACAACCAGCATGGATTCATGGAAGGCAAATACTGGTCACAAACCTACTGGAGTTTTAAAGAGAAGGTAACGGAAGTAAGACATGAGTGGAGAGGGGTGGGTAGAATGCATTTTTTTTGGACCTCAAGAAAGCCTTTGACACAGTTCCCCACAAGAGAGAGGTGCAAAAGCTAGGGGGTCAGGCTTTTACAAAACGGGGAAGGGGGCACTGCAATGGATCAGAAAATATCTGACGGGGAGGAAAAACAGCGAGTCATGGTATGTGATGGGGGTATCGGAGTGGGCTTTTCTGTGCCCGAGCGGGGTTCCACGGGGCCCCCGGGGGTCCTAAAACCGGTCCCTTTTTTAATATATATATTTAAAATATATATATGAATGAATGACAGAAGGGTTTAGACTCAAAAGTGTCCCATTTTTGGCAGATGTAAATTTAAATTTGAAAATTTTAAAAATCAAAATGAGGATCAGGCAGTACTCCCCCAAAGAAACCCAATGGGCGGGAAAAAGTCCTGAAATTTAACCCCGCTAAATGCAAATTCATGAAGTTTGGGGGGAAGGGCAAAAAAAGACTGCAGTAGAGTACAGTTTAGGTAAACCAAAGACGGGAAAAAACCTCACTAAAGGAAAAGGTTCTTGGTGGGGGTATAATACAGACCCACATCTCCTGGGGCCCTCGAAATGAACCAAAATAACACTCCCAAGCAATGGGGCGCCTGGCAAACCTGGGGAATTTGCTTTCCCGAGGGCCTCTGTAAAAGTGCCCCTTTTGAAGACTCGTGCCCCCTTTGTAAGTAAGGCCTATTCTGAGTAAAATGCAAAACTACTAAACCCCCCTCCCAAATTTTGGGAAAATCAGGAAAAATAAAAGCACAAATGATGCAATTAAAAATTAAGCAAAGACCTGCTTTACTACAGTTTTTGGGAAAAAAAAGGAATATCCACTGGAATTTTTATTGCCCCAAAGAAAAGGTTTGACACAGTGACCACGGCACCCTTACCCACAAATTTTGACCACTAGGGTATAAGGGGCCATGCCTTGCATATTTTAAATTCTACCTTTCTAATAGGTTCATAGGGTCCCCATTAAAGACACAGCCTCATCAATACGGCCACTTGAAAAGGATTTCCCGCAGGGAATTGTCCTTGGACCCCTGCCTTCCTCATTTAATCAATGTCTTCCCAAAAAATTTTCCCAACACCTAAACCCATTTCTTTGCTGACACCGACTTATGTCTCTTCCCCCCCTAAATTTCCACCCTCAACACCATTGTTAACGAGGAGCTGCTCAAAATATCGACTTGGATGACAGCCAATAAACTTACACTTAACACTGGCAAAACCTACTACATTATGTTTGGTAGCAGAGCAGCTGTTGTGCAACTTAACATTAAGATCGACAACACTCTAACTGCCAGACATAATGAGGGCAAATTCCTTGGCCTATACCTCGACAACAACCTAAATTTCAGCACCCATATCCAACACATAACAAAAGAAGTATCCAAAACGGTGGGGATCCTCTCCAAGATACGATACTACGTGCCACAAACTGCCCTTCTCACACTATACCATTCACTTATATATCCATACCTCACCTATGCTATCTGTGCTTGGGGTTCAACTGCAGCAACACACCTAAAGCCAATAATAACCCAACAAAAAGCCGCAGTAAGAATAATCACTAAATCCCATCCCTGGCAAAAACCCCCCCCCCCATCTTCATAGATCTAAACTTACTCCCTGTTCAGTACATCCACACTTACTACTGTGCAATCTATATCTACAGGACCTTAAATTCCAATATTAACCTTGACCTAAAATGTTTTTCTTGATAGTTGTAACAGGATCCGCAGGCATACACCAGACACAAACATCTCTATGACATTCCCCGTGTTCAACTAAACCTTTACAAAAATTCAATGTATTTCAAAGGACCTAAAATCTGGAACACCCTACCTGAAAACTCGAGAACTGCAGACACATTCATCATTTTCAAAACTACAGTTAGAAAACATCATATCCCCCTTATACACCCCGACAACTAACTACATGTGATGAATGGTTTTGAAAACCGACAAGTTGAAGAATTGAGACACTTATGCAACACATGGGAATCTTTATTGAAGAAACGTTTCGCCACACAGTGGCTTCATCAGTCCAATACAAAGTAGAAATGGGTAAGAAGAGTAGAAGTTTGAGGTAATCAGTCCCTCTTCAATAAAGATTCCATGTGTTGCATAAGTGTCTCAATTCTTCAACTTGTCGGTTTTCAAAACCATTCATTACATTGTCAGACACTGCAACATCATGGGATCTTGGTACAAAGACTTCAACGCTTGCCCAACTTTGGACGACGACCTACTTACACTAGTGGCAGGTCCCACTGTGATCCGCCTCCTCCTGCTTTGACTCATCTGACTACAGTATATAAGCCACCTCTCTGGCCCTATGCTGCACTTCCTACAGAGTGATGGACTGAACAATCGATTCAGGTTTTAGGGACTGATTACCTCAAACTCCTCCTCTCCTTACCCATTTCTACTTTGTATTGGTCTGATGAAGCCACTGTGTGGCGAAACGTTTCTTCAATAAAGATTCCCATTAGTGTTGCTTAGTGTCTCAATTCTTCAAAAATAATCTACTTGATACAACCTGGTGAGTTCACAATTACACTCACTCACCCACTGACTATAACCCAGAAGAAATACTAATACTTAATCTTAAACATAATAAATCCTAACTAGTCATAAGTTTGCCTATGATACTCCAATATGGACACTTTGTATTGTGCCAAAACAAAAGCATTCACATTGCTAAACTCACAAATTATGATGTGGTCACTTAGTCTTAATACCATAATCTGTAAGGATTTAATGTTAAGAATTAATCTAAGTCTGCCCGAAATGCCTAGCCATGCTAGGTGTCCTAGTGGCCCCCTCTGTAATTAGTATTTTATAACATGGAAACCACACAATACCCAAAACCTGTAAACCCCACATTGTAACCCTTATAGAGAATATGCAGCACTAGTTTGGAACCCACACCTGATGAAGCACGTCAAGAAATTAAAGAAAAGTGCAAAGGTTTGCAGCAACGCTAGTTCCAGAGCTAAGGGGAATATCCTACAGAGATATGTTAAGGGAAATCGGCCTGACGTCACTGGAGGACAAGAAGGTTAGGGGAAACATGACAACGACATACAAAATACTGAGTGGAATTGACAAGGTGGAAAGAGACAGGATGTTCCAGAGATGGGACACAGAAACAAGGGATCACAGTTGGAAGTTGAAGTCTCAGATGAATCACAAGGATGTTAGGAAGCATTTTTTCAGTCACAGAGTTGTTAGGAAGTGGGTTAGTCTGGGAAGTGATGTAGTGGAGGTAGGATCCATACTTAGCTTTAAAAAGAGGTATGATAAAACTCATGGAGCAGGAAGAGTGACCTAGTAGCGAGCAGTGAAGAGACGGGGGGGGGGGAGGAAAGGGGCTGGAACTGTGAATCGACCCCTGCAACCACAACTAGGTGAGTACACACCTGAGGGACGGGACATGTATTGTTCTCAGACGGTGAGGTAAACACCACAACTCTACCTACATCCCATACCTCTCAACTTTTCATAATTATTATTGTAACTATTATTATTAGCTATATTATTATTATAGTTGTTTTATTATTATTATTATCGCTGGAGAGGGTGAGAGGTCCTAAAGGAAGGTAATGAGGTGTGATCCAAGGGAAGGGCATCATAGTCAACGAGGCTGCTGGTGCCAGCGACCAGTAGGCTACTCATGTCTCTTGAAAATTGCCCTTAATATAGTGATTTATTAATCCAGTGTACTAACCTTTTTTGTGGTTGTTAGGGTCAAGCCTTAGCTCTTGGCTGTGCTTCTTCACCAGCTGTGACTGGGTTCTGTCTTCTTAAAACTATGTATGGTACCTGCCTCCACTACATCACTTTGAAGACTCTTTCACTTCCTGACAACTCTATGGCTGAAAAAAATACTTCCTAACATCCCTGTGACTCATCGGAGTTTTTAGCTTCCAATTGTGACTCTTTGTTGCTGTGTCCCATCTCTATAACAATCTGTCTCTGTCCACCTTGCCAATTCCTCTCAGTATTTTATGTTATGTCCTCACTGTCCCTCCTGTCTTCTAGTGTTGTCAGGTTTAGTTCCCTTAACCTCTCCTCGTAGGAAAACCTCTCAGTTCCGGGATTAGTCTTGTTGCACTTTCTCTAATTTCTTCACGTGCTTGACCAGGTGTGGGTTCCATACTGGTGCTGCGTACTCCAATATGGGCCTGATGTACACAGTGTACAGTGTCATGATCTTTTTCCTTGAATGACTTTTGCAGCCTTTGACCTCTTAGGCTGTACTCCGTCTGCGGTCTCGTTTGTCCTTCCCCAATCTTCATAACTTTGCACTTGCTGGAGTTAAACTCCAGGAGCTATTTGTCAGACCAGGCTTGCAGCCCATCCAGATCCCCTTGTAGGCTTTCCATATCCTCTTCCTACCTCAACCTGATTACCTGATTCCTTGACAGTTGCTTTCCTTCTGATTGGTTGTATAACAACATTAGGTCAGATTTGGCTTTTAATGTTAAGTCATTCTCGTATTGACGCTGGGCTTCTCTCCTTAGCCATCCATATTCATTTCTGGCTCTTCGACTCATCTCCCAGTTTTCCTGGGTCCTTTGCATGCTATACGTTTTCCATGCTCTTGTACACTTGGCTTTGGCCTCTCCACACCTCTTGGTAAAGCATGGGCTCACTCTGGTCTTCCCGTTGTTTCTGTTGCCCTTTGGTACGAACTTCTCTATTGCCTCCCTGCACTTTGTGGTCACGTGTTCCATCATTTCAATTACTGTCTTTCTTTCTAGCTCGCCTACCCACTGAACCTCATGAAGGAATTGTCTCATTCTTGTGTAGTCCCCCTCCTTGGAAGTTTTGCTTCTCTCGTCCTTCTCATGCTGTTTCACTTTCCATTGTTAACACCACTTGTATCAAAATTCAAGACCACGTGGTCACTAGCACCTAGGGGCCTTTCGTGTGTGATATTTTCTATGTCTGATCTACTCACTGTGAATATGAGGTCTAGCCTTGCTGGTTCATCGTCTTCTCTCTCTCTGGTTGTGTCCTTAACATGTTGGTACATGGGGTTTTCTAGTACTGCCTTCAGCATCTTGGCTCTCCATGTCTCTGGTGTCCCATTTGGCTCCAGATTCTTCCAGTCAATTTCCTTATGGTTGAAATCCCCTCATGATGAGTAAGGTTCCCCCTGCTTATATGGGGCTCCTCTGGCAGTGTCAGTTGTGTGTCCACCATCACTCTCTAGTGTGATGCACTGTATATGTGTTTACTTACCTATTTGTGATTGCAGGGGTCGATTCGTAGCTCCTGGCCCCGCCTCTTCGCTGGTAGCTACTAGGGCCACTCTCTCCTTGCTCCACGAGCTTGATCATGAGAGAGAGAGAGGAGAGAGAGAGTGAGAGAGAGAGAGAGAGATGAGTGAGACTGTTCTCGTAAATAAAGTTAGAATCTAAACCTAACCTTGTAAACCTTCCCTGTTGTAGGAGAGCGGGAGAGAGGAATGAAAGAGAGAGAGGAGAGAGAGAGAGAGTTGGGTAAAGAAAGGACAGTGTGCCCACTCAGCTGAGCGTGCGCTCTCACCTTACCGTACAAGAGAGGAAGGGAGGGCGGGGGGCTCGAGTCACTAAAGAAGGGGAGGAAGGGGGAGGGGAGTTATTAGAGATAGGGGTGGGAGGGGGGGGTTGTCACTAGAGAGGGGGAGGGAGGGAGTTATAGAGAAGGGGAGGGAGGGCTGGTGTTGTCACTAGAGAGGGGGAGGGAGGGGGAGTTACTAGAGAAGGGGAGGGAGGGGGTGTCACTAGAGAGGGGGAGGGAGGAGGGGGAGAGTCACTAGAGAGGGGGAGGGTAGGGGGAGTCACTAGAGAGGGGAAGGGAGGGGGGAGTCACTAGAGAGAGAGAGGTAGCAGGAAGCCTGCAGTGTGCCAGGCAGGGAACACCACAGCCTGCAGTGTGCCAAGCAGGGAACACCTTAGCCTGCAGTGTGCCAGGTAGGGAACACCACAACCTGCAGTGTGCCAGGCAGGGAACACCACAGCCTGCAGTGTGCCAGGCAGGGAACACCACAGCCTGCAGTGTGCCAGGCAGGGAACACCACAGCCTGCAGTGTGCCAGGCAGGGAACACCACAGCCTGCAGCGTGCCAGGCAGGGAAACACCACAGCCTGCATTGTGCCAGGCAGGGAAACACCACAACCTGCAGTGTGCCAGGCAGGGAACACCACAGCCTGCAGTGTGCCAGGCAGGGAACACCACAACCTGCAGTGTGCCAGGCAGGGAACACCACAGCCTGCAGTGTGCCAGGCAGGGAACACCACAGCCTGCAGTGTGCCAGGCAGGGAACACCACAGCCTGCATTGTGCCAGGCAGGGAACACCACAACCTGCAGTGTGCCAGGCAGGGAACACCACAGCCTGCAGTGTGCCAGGCAGGGAACACCACAACCTGCAGTGTGCCAGGCAGGGAACACCACAGCCTGCAGTGTGCCAGGCAGGGAACACCACAGCCTGCAGTGTGCCAGGCAGGGAACACCACAGCCTGCATTGTGCCAGGCAGGGAACACCACAACTTGCAGTGTGCCAGGCAGGGAACACCACAGCCTGCAGTGTGCCAGGCAGGGAACACCACAGCCTGCAGTGTGCCAGGCAGGGAACACCACAGCCTGCAGTGTGCCAGGCAGGGAACACCACAGCCTGCAGTGTGCCAGGCAGGGAACACCACAGCCTGCAGTGTGCCAGGCAGGGAACACCACAGCCTGCAGTGTGCCAGGCAGGGAACACCACAGCCTACAGTGTGCCAGGCAGGGAACACCACAACCTGCAGTGTGCCAGGCAGGGAACACCACAACCTGCAGTGTGCAAGGCAGGGAACACCACAACCTGCAGTGTGCCAGGCAGGGAACACCACAACCTGCAGTGTGCCAGGCAGGGAATACCACAGCCTGCAGTGTGCTAGGCAGGGAACACCACAACCTGCAGTGTGCCAGGCAGGGAACACCACAACCTGCAGTGTGCAAGGCAGGGAACACCACAACCTGCAGTGTGCAAGGCAGGGAACACCACAACCTGCAGTGTGCAAGGCAGGGAACACCACAACCCTCAGTGTGCAAGGCAGGGAACACCACAGCCTGCATTGTGCCAGGCAGGGAACACCACAACCTGCAGTGTGCTAGGCAGGGAACACCACAGCCTGCATTGTGCCAGGCAGGGAACACCACAACCTGCAGTGTGCAAGGCAGGGAACACCACAACCCTCAGTGTGCCAGGCAGGGAACACCACAGCCTGCAGTGTGCAAGGCAGGGAACACCACAGCCTGCAATGTGCCAGGCAGGGAACACCACAACCTTCAGTGTGCCAGGCAGGGAACACCACAGCCTGCAGTGTGCCAGGCAGGGAACACCACAGCCTGCAGTGTGCCAGGCAGGGAACACCATAACCTGCAGTGTGCCAGGCAGGGAACACCACAGCCTGCAATGTGCCAGGCAGGGAACACCACAACCTTCAGTGTGCAAGGCAGGGAACACCACAGCCTGCAGTGTGCAAGGCAGGGAACACCACAGCCTGCAGTGTGCCAGGCAGGGAACACCACAACCTGCAGTGTGCAAGGCAGGGAACACCACAACCTGCAGTGTGCAAGGCAGGGAACACCACAACCTGCAGTGTGCAAGGCAGGGAACACCACAACCTGCAGTGTGCAAGGCAGGGAACACCACAACCTGCAGTGTGTAAGGCAGGGAACACCACAACCTGCAGTGTGCAAGGCAGTGAACACCACAACCTGCAGTGTGCAAGGCAGGGAACACCACAGCCTGCAGTGTGCAAGGCAGAGAACACCACAGCCTGCAGTGTGCAAGGCAGGGAACACCACAACCTGCAGTGTGCAAGGCAGGGAACACCACAACCTGCAGTGTGCAAGGCAGAGAACACCACAACCTGCAGTGTGCAAGGCAGGGAACACCACAGCCTGCAGTGTGCAAGGCAGGGAACACCACAGCCTGCAGTGTGCAAGGCAGGGAACACCGCAACCTGCAGTGTGCAAGGCAGGGAACACCACAACCTGCAGTGTGCAAGGCAGGGAACACCACAACCTGCAGTGTGCAAGGCAGGGAACACTACAGCCTGCAGTGTGCAAGGCAGGGAACACCACAGCCTGCATTGTGCCAGGCAGGGAACACCACAACTTGCAGTGTGCCAGGCAGGGAACACCACAGCCTGCATTGTGCCAGGCAGGGAACACCACAACTTGCAGTGTGCCAGGCAGGGAACACCACAGCCTGCAGTGTGCCAGGCAGGGAACACCACAGCCTGCAATGTGCCAGGCAGGGAACACCACAACCTTCAGTGTGCAAGGCAGGGAACACTACAGCCTGCAGTGTGCAAGGCAGGGAACACCACAGCCTGCAGTGTGCAAGGCAGGGAACACCACAGCCTGCAGTGTGCTAGGCAGGGAACACCACAACCTGCAGTGTGCCAGGCAGGGAACACCACAGCCTGCAGTGTGCAAGGCAGGGAACACCACAACCTGCAGTGTGCAAGGCAGGGAACACCACAGCCTGCAGTGTGCCAGGCAGGGAACACCACAGCCTGCAGTGTGCCAGGCAGGGAACACCATAACCTGCAGTGTGCCAGGCAGGGAACACCACAGCCTGCAATGTGCCAGGCAGGGAACACCACAACCTTCAGTGTGCCAGGCAGGGAACACCACAGCCTGCAGTGTGCCAGGCAAGGAACACCACAACCTGCAGTGTGCCAGGCAGGGAACACCACAGCCTGCAGTGTGCCAGGCAGGGAACACCACAGCCTGCAGTGTACCAGGCAGGGAACACCACAGCCTACAGTGTGCCAGGCAGGGAACACCACAGCCTGCAGTGTGCCAGGCAGGGAACACCACAGCCTGCAATGTGCCAGGCAGGGAACACCACAGCCTGCAGTGTGCCAGGCAAGGAACACCACAGCCTGCAGTGTGCCAGGCAAGGAACACCACAGCCTGCAGTGTGCCAGGCAGGGAACACCACAACCTTCAGTGTGCCAGGCAGGGAACACCACAGCCTGTTTAAACACTTCTGTTACCTCGCGAAAAAAAAATCTTTGACTATTTCATATATTAATGGGACAAGTCTTAACACAGTGTTGTGTAGTAGTGTCTGTCACGCATCTGCTCTCCAGTGACCTCCCTTCAGTTCACAGGCTCTTGATGCAAGGAATTGGAGCTCCAATTGCCTTGAATCAGCGCTCATTACCTCCCAGACACTTTGTGATCCATAAGTGGTTAGTAATTCCTTAACGATTTACTTGAATTTTTCTCTGGTTTGTAAGACATGGAAAAATATGAGACAGACGAAATGTAATGGAAACCTTTATCGACGATGTTTCGCTCACACGTTGCTGCAAGATTCCTGAAATTTTCACCTCATTTTTCCCGCTTCGTGTTGAAAGCTTCTGATGAAGGACTGTCAGTTCAGAAAGGCCTTCAGCTTCATTTCCATATGTATATGTATATTTTTTCAACAAACCGGCCGTATCCCACCGAGGCAGGGCGGCCCAAGAAGAAAAACGAAAGTTTCTCTTTTTAAATTTAGTAATTTATACAGGAGAAGGGGTTACTAGCCCCTTGCTCCCGGCATTTTAGTCGCCTCTTGCAACACGCATGGCTTACGGAGGAAGAATTCTGTTCCACTTCCCCATGGAAATAAGAGGAAATAAGAACAAGAACTAGCAAGAAAATAGAAGAAAATCCAGAGGGGTGTGCATATATATGCTTGTACATGTATGTGTAGTGTGACCTAAGTGTAAGTAGAAGTAGCAAGACGTACCTGAAACCTTGCATGTTTATGAGACAGACAAGACACCAGCAATCCTACCATCATGTAAAACAATTACAGGATTTTGTTTTCCAGAGTGTTGTAAGAGTGTAGTAACGTAAGACATTACCAGTGTGTTGTCAGAGTGTAGTAACGTAAGACATTACCAGAGTGTTGTAAGAGTGTAGTAACGTAAGACATTACCAGTGTGTTGTCAGAGTGTAGTAACGTAAGACATTACCAGAGTGTTGTAAGAGTGTAGTAACGTAAGACATTACCAGAGTGTTGTAAGAGTGTAGTAACGTAAGATATTACCAGAGTGTTGTCAGAGTGTAGTAACGTAAGATATTACCAGAGTGTTGTAAGAGTGTAGTAACGTAAGATATTACCAGAGTGTTGTAAGAGTGTAGTAACGTAAGATATTACCAGAGTGTTGTAAGAGTGTAGTAACGTAAGACATTACCAGAGTGTTGTAAGAGTGTAGTAACGTAACATATAACCAGAGTGTTGTCAGAGTGTAGTAACGTAACATATAACCAGAGTGTTGTCAGAGTGTAGTAACGTAACATATAACCAGAGTGTTGTCAGAGTGTAGTAACGTAACATATAACCAGAGTGTTGTCAGAGTGTAGTAACGTAACATATAACCAGAGTGTTGTCAGAGTGTTATAATATAACCAATAAGGTCAACAGGATATTGTGTGTCTTGTTTACAAGAGTATGAAAGTATTACTGATGCAGCAGCTGTACTTAACTTTTGCTCTTTGTATGATATTAAGTATATAAGATAATTATTGTATATATACTTTATCAAAAATATACAAGAAGATATTTCTCTCACCTTGATGCTGGCTTCTTGATAAGAGGAATTATAGCATCTTTTTCTTTCCCTGTTCTTGGCCTTAGACTTACTCCACTTCTGCTACTACTGCCTCGCTTCACTTCCCTTTCTGGCTTTTGTGCCACTATTATTACTCTCCCGACTTTCTCCTTTCCCTACCAGCATTACGTCCATTACTACTTCCCCACTTCCTTTCTTCTCTTTTTCCCGTCCTTGGCTCCCTCGACTTTGTGTGTTAATGTGACTTGTCAGTGGTCCAAGCCGTACTGAAATGTCGGCTTAAGCTTCTATATGAAGTTTACTTGAATAACTGTAATTATCTCAGGCCCCAGGTGATGTATAACACTTAAACGTTTAGTGTTGCCCATGAATATATTGTTGAAAGGGGGGGGGCAGTCAGTTCGTGTATTGAGCAAGGGAGGTGCACCATCTGGTGAGGAAGAGCCAGGGATGAGTGTTGAGGAGGTGCTGGAGGCAGTTGGTACAGTGAAATAGGGTAACAGACAGTTTTATGACAGATGTTTTAGGCAAGTGAGGTGTATACTTTTTAAGTGGTTGGTGTATAAATTTGGTATATTCATGAGAGAAGGGGAGGTAACCCAAGGATTTGCAGAGAGCTTGCATAGTTTTCTAGTATAAGGGAAAGTGGAACAAGAGAGAGCGTAAGAAAAAAGAGAGAGAGTGTAGGAATAATCCTCTTGAGTATCCTGATTAAAGTGTATGTAAGGATTATTAGTGAAAGAATTAAGGATAAGACAGAAAGTAAAATGGCAGAGGAACAAGGAGGATTTAGGTAGGGTAGAGGATGTGCAGAACAAGTGTTGACATTGAAACATATAAGTAAATACTTGAATAAGGTTAACGAGTTGTTTGCTCAGTTTTGGACTTAGGAAAGGCTCATGTTAGGGCATGTAGGAGAAGGTGATTATTTAGTAGTAAAAACAGACCTTCGACAGGTCTAATGTCTGATGTCTTACGTCACCATGGTTATTTAACATACTGATTGATATGATTGTGAACGAAGTGACTGCTAAGATTTTGGGGAGAGATGTGGAATAAACAATAATGAATTTTATACAAAGTGAGAGTTGTCACAGTTGCTCTTTGCTGATGACACAGTTCTTCTGGGAGTTTCTGAAGAGAAGTTGTAAAGTTTGGTGCAGTTTATGAGGGTATGTAGAAGTAAAAGAGAACATTGAGAAAAGCAAGGTAATGAAAGTAACTACGAATTTAAGCAATAAAAAGATTGGATACCAGATTCTAGGGAGTAAATGTGTTAAGATATTGTTAGAAGACATGGCGGTAGACAGACAGCCCAGTAAGAGTCAAGGTGATTCTTAGAATGAGGGAGAAAAAGATGTCGTGGGGAGCACTAACCCCGTAGGGATTATACAGGCTTAATTCAGGGAATTGGCGCACATACCCAATTCCCTAGAAAGAGCCCCTCACTAGCATCAAGGAACCTTTCTTGAGGGATGGAGAAGAAGATAGATGGAGTGTTGAGGCGTTGGTGGGAAGATAGAAGTTTGTGGAGGCATAAAAGAGGAGTTCTCCAGAGTTTAATAATAACACTTTTATAAGGATGTGAGGCATATGTGAGGGTGTGAGGCATATGTGAGGGTGTGAGGCATAAGCTTGAAGCCCATGCTTCACACCCTCACATATCTGTAGCGAGTAGGCTACAGGCAATGTAGTTATGTCACAATGTGTGGTGTGAATATTATGCAGAGCATTCTGAGCGCAGAAATTGGAAGCTGGTGTGGGATTATGAAAGGTATAACTCAGAGGATAGAGGATGGGTGGTTGATGGGATTTAAACTTTGGAGAGAATGGAGCAGAATATGATCACCAAGAGGGTGAATAAAATATGGTTTGAAGAAAGGAAGGGCATGGGTTGTCACAGGAAGGGTTGGAGGAAGGGTGTGAAAAATATTTTAAGTGTAGGTTCCTGAGCATTCAGCAGGTTTGTGTGATCTTGTTAAATCGGAATGAATGATGAAGAGTAGCTTTTATGACTTGACGGACTGTTGTAGTATGAACAAGTTACTTATTAAGGGCTTGAGGGAAACTGGTTAACTGAATTTGAGTTCTGGAGCTGTGAAGTACAGTGCCTGCACTCTGGATGATAGTTTTAGATACCGCAGTTCGGAGGGTCATATGAATTGTGACCTCTGCATGTTTCTCACAAGGCCACTATTAAATAATTGATGGTAAATGTGTTTCCTTTTCACCCCAGTGGGATATTTGAATGATGCTTCCGAGGGTCATCGTCCCCGGGGCTCGGTCACAGACTAGACCTCCTGGTGGATCAAGGCCTGATCACCCAGGATGTTACTGCTGGCCGCAGTAGTCCAACGTGCGACCCACATCCCGGCTGGTCAGGAACTGATTTAAGGAACTTGTCAAGTTCCTTTTTGAAGGCAGTCAGAGGTTTGTTGATAACTCCACTTATGCACGAAGGAAAGGCGTTGAAAAGTCGGGGACTTCTGGCACTCTTCAAGTTCTCTCTTAGCGTACTCGTGGCGTCCCTGCTTTTTACTGGATGTACTAAGCACAGTCTACCAAGTCTCTTGTTTCCAAATGGAGTGGTTTTTGGTGTGCCGGCTTTGGACCATCCCCGTCAAGATTTTCAAGGTATAAATTATGATGTGCCTTTCTCGCGTACATTCCAAGGAATACATTCAACTGTATTCCAATGTGATAAAATATAAATGGGCTGTGAGATTTAGTGTGGATGAGTGGTGAGAGAGGATGCAAGAAGGCGTTTGTAACACGTAACCAGGTGAGTTTATGAAGTTATGTTATAGAACAGTGTAACTTAGTGAGTTACGTAATAGAACAGTGTAACGATGTAAGTTATTGTAGTTACGTTACAGAACAGTCTAACGAAGTTAGTGTAGTTATATAATAAAACATGTGTGAGAGTGTGTGCGTGTGTCATGGGAGCGTATGTCACGGGAATGTGTCATGGGAATGTGTGTCATGGGAGTGTGTCATGGGAATGTGTGTCATGGGAGTGTGTGTCATGGGAATGTGTCATAGAAGTGTGTGTCATGGGAGTGTATGTGTCATGGGAATGTGTATGTCATGGGAGTGTGTGTCATGCGAGTGTGTGTCATGGGAATGTGTGTCATGGGAGTGTCATGGGAATGTGTGTCATGGGAGTGTGTGTGTGTCATGGGAGTGTGTGTGTCATGGGAATGAGTCATGGAAATGTGTGTCATGGGAGTATGTGTGTGTCATGGGAGTGTCATGGGAATGTGTGTGTCATGGGAGTGTGTGTCATGTGTGTGTGTGTCATGGGAGTGTGTGTCATGGGTGTGTGTGTGTCATGGGAGTGTGTCATGGGAGTGTATGTCATGGGAGTGTGTGTCATGGGAGTGTATGTGTCATGGGAATATTTATGTCATGGGAGTGTGTCATGGGAATATGTATGTCATGGGAGTGTGTCATGGGAATATGTATGTCATGGTAGTGTGTGTGGGAACAGCAGCAGCAACGGTGAAAGGTTACGAGCATAGTACAGGTAAGGTTGCTCAGGACATGAGGAGCATGGGACGGAGCAGAGTACACGAGAGTCACTTAGCGCTTTTTTTAGTGCAATGTTTCGCCCTGTGCAGAGCTTTATCATAAAACTAAACAATGTCTTTTATTCATCAGTGGCATTTCTGTTACCCTGATGAGGTTAAGTTTATGTTAGTGTATGTATAGTGGTGTTGGTTTTTAAGAACTGCAACGGCTCATGTACAGTGGTTGTAGTCTCGCTGTTGATGGTTTATAGGGCCACATATAAGCTGCACCGTACCTATTGGTTGTGTAGTTTGTTGTTGATGGTTGTAGTGCCACAAATAACTTGCACTGTATCTAGTACGTGTGTAGCTTAATGTTGTTGTTGGTTGTAGGGTCACAGATAAATTGCATTGTATCTAGTGCGTGTAATTTGTTAGTGTTGTTGATTGTAGGGCCACAGAATGCACCGTATCTAGTGGGTGTGTTCTTGTTGTTGGTTGTAGGGCCACGTCTATTCTGCAACCTATCTAGTGAGGGTGTTCTTGTTGGTTGTAGTGCCACAGATAACCTGCACCGTACCTAGTGGTTGTGCTGCTTGTTGTTGGTTGTAGGGCCACAGATAACCTGCACCGTATCTAGTGGTTGTGTTGCTTGTTGTTGGATGTAGGGTCACAGATAACCTGCACCGTACCTAGTGGTTGTGTTGCTTGTTGTTGGTTGTAGGGTCACAGATATCTCTCACCGTATCTAGTAATGTAGCTTATTGTTGTTGGTTGTAGGGCCACATATAACCTGCACTGTATCTAGTGGTTGTGTAGCTTATTGTTGTTGGTTGTAGGGCCACAGATAGCTTACACCTTATGTAGTAGGTGTGTATTAGTGTAGAATAGTGAAAAAGTGTGCACGGGGGCGGGTTAGTGGACCGTCTCCACTCTTACCACCACCATCGCCCTCAAGGAGAACGTGACGTCACTCTGACGTCAATGCAGATGCCGAAGCTTGCTAGCCAGATAAACTGTTTCTCTTACAATGCCCCAAAAGAATCAGTGGTTTTCCTTGTTTTGTTGTAAGTGATGGATGTAGCTCATTGGAGTGCTTGTTTGGTCAATGTTTTTGTAAGCTTGGTGTGGGTAATGGCGATAGATTTTTAGATAAGAATGGTAGTTGGTGGTGGTGGTGGCAGCAGTGCCAGGTCTTAGACAAGAGGTCGACCAAACTCTCTCGTTCTCCTAGTTGTAATGATGGTTTTTATGTCTATACTCTCTTGATTTGTTGCTCTCTCTCTCTCTCTCTCTCTCTCTCTCTCTCTCTCTCTCTCTCTCTCTCTCTCTCATACACACAAAAGAGAGAGGGGCTCAGAGTAGCTAGACGAGAGGAATTTATTAAGATAATAAATTTTTCAGTATTTTTCTGGGAAGGTAAAAATCCGTGTGGGTCGTTCATCGTAAGGTGTGGAGGCTCGACCCTCCGGCACCTACCTGAACAACCACAAGAAACCCTGGCTAGAGAAATAGATGACTTTGGGAATAAATTTAACAAATTGTGTACAGAATCCGTCGGAGATGAGCGGGCGGAGCAAAACAAGTTATCAATGAAGTTGAAATAAATCCATAATGCTTACCTCATATGGAAAATCCCAGGACAACATCCCGTATCGGGCTTTTGCTTAAGGCTGAAACTTTGACTTCATCGAAAAGCTGAAGTCACAATACGATTATCTAGTGAGTCATTAATCAGACTAAAGACAATCCATATGAATTTTTCATTGATAAGACTCGAAATTTTGCCGACATCTCCAAAATTTTCCATATAACTCCACTCGGCTTCAAAAGAAGCCAGGGACAGCATACCCATGCACTCAGACCCAGACTCATGAAACTCCACAGATTGATTTTGCCACCCAAGTGGCTAGATTATTGTGCACCTCATATCCATCCTGTGGACGGTAGCTCAATTATTATTATTATTATAATCAAGGGGAAGAGCTAAACCCGGAGGATTATACAGCGCCTGGGGGGGGGATGTGGAAGGCATTCAGGCTTAATTCGGGGAACTGAAGCACAGATCCAGTTCCCTAAATCAAGAGCCCCTCACCAACATCAAGGAACCTTCCTTGAGGGGGACGGTAGCTCAAAAGAATATGGATACACAAAAGGCCTAGGAACTAGGCCCCAAAAGGGTTAACAGGTGTACATTTGGATTTATATCTACAGTTCACTTATCTGTTACAAACAAATTTAGGAAATGTGCTTAGTTTATCTGGTATCTTATATTCTTAATAAGATATCTTGACATGTAACATAGATTATTATGCTATCTATCTTTATATTCCTCAATAAGTGGACAATTAAGCACAGTCATCAAGAATTGCAAGAAAGCGCTACCACAGCCCCAGGACCTGTGATCTTACATTTGTTATCATTCCCGCCAAAGCTGTGAAAGGCGCCGCGAAAAACTTCTCTGAAACTATATTAAAAAAAAGAGTGAAACTTCAACACAGATGCTGGGAGTGTTCTGTGGAGATGGAATATTAAGAAAGCGATCATCCCAGTTATTAAAAACAATATTGTGTACCACGCCATTAGGTGGACGCAACTCATTTACACACAAAAAATAAACTTTACACCGATAGCATTTATGTCCTCACATTGTTAAAATCCTTGACAGATTGTTTTTTTTAAACAAGATTGCTAATCGCATGAATTCCCAACAGTTGCACAAGCCCGGCAACTTGGGTTTAGAGGAGGAGGTCGCTCCTGCCTCCCACAGCTACTGTTACGACACGATCTTGGGTGCACTGGAAGACATACATAAATTGCAGATAACAATAAAAATGGTTATAACTGTGACCATAATTTTTAAAGGGGTAGACCGGTAAGCCAGCGGAAGGCCTCGGTCAGATGACCAAAAGCTCCAGCTGCGGGTCATCTGACTGAGACCCGAGTCAGAAAACACTTAACCTAACCTAAATTGCAGATAAAGAACAAAAACTCACAATACCGTGACTGGAACAATACACAAATAACCCACGCATAGAGAAGCTGACAACGACGTTTCTGTCTGACTTGGAACATTTACAAAGTCACAGACCAAAACGTCGTCGTAAGCTTTTCTCTCCCATGTGCAGGTTATTTGTAAATTACAGATGTGTTGTACAGTCACTTCGTAAAGGCGAACATGGCGTAATAGTGCGCTAAAAAGCGTGCAAAATAAATAACAGTAAAAGTTCTCATATGGAATTTTATTTTCTAATAAATAGAATTCAGAGTGAAAACCTGTGTTCCCCAAGGCACAGTTCTTGCCCCAGTTTGTTTTTTCTCATCTTCATAGCCGACACACAGACGTGAATCGTTGTACCATATCACAGTGTCATTATTTTGCAAATGATATTACAATTTGTAAGAGAGAGACATCCACTGAGGAAAATAACAGGTCCCCAAGCTGATGTAATCTGAGTGTTTCAGTGGGACGCAGAAAACAATTCGACGTTCAGTATGTACAGATTTTAGTTACTTCATTATGGAACATTTGAGGAAATAACACCTGAAACGGAGTTTAAAACAAATTCAGACTACATAGTAGAGTTAAATACTAAGTAAAGACTAAGTTAAAGACTTTAATAGTGGCAATATCTGAAGTTCTTATTTTCACGGAACATAATGTAATTATCACAACATCAAGGAAGATGATAATATAGATAGCCAGAAGTTTCAACACAGGAGATGCCGGTCTCTCTCTCTCTCTCTCTCTCTCTCTCTCTCTCTCTCTCTCTCTCTCTCTCTCTCTCTCTCTCTCTCTCTCTCTCTCTCTCTCTCTCTCTCTCTTTCTCTCTCTCTCTCTCACCTTCCTGGAATATTGCTGTGCTCTTACAACTCTTTTAAGGCAGCAAAATTTACAGATCTGAAAAAATGCACAGAGAACCTTCACTGCGTAGGTAAGAATGATGTTTCACAATTTTCTCCTGGAAAATTGTAGACGCATTGACTCTAAATTTACAAGCAAATAACGACTCTCTTAATAGACTTGACGGATGGTGAGAAATATTTTAAGTTTGGCAGTACTAAGTGTCTGTTTATAGTGTTGTATCCTGGTAGTGATACAGTATGCCGGAAAGTGTAATTTGGTGAATGCTTGTTATATTGGATGGCTGAATACTCTTAATATACTCTGCTAGACATACTGTTGACTCTGAGCAAGAATGCAATTAGCACCCCACACTTCGTTTTGGTGTCATGGCTGGAATAAGAATGAAAGAAGTAGTCTGCATGTGTAAGCTTTTCCTCTTCTTCTCTACACAAAATATCACATACTCACATGGGCGTTTGTTTTCAGCTTCCTTCTCCTGTGTGAATTTGATTGCTGGTTCTACTTGATTGAAGTCTTGCTGTAGTTTCTTGATATACACCTGGGTTGATCATCAAGTTGTCATTTACATAATGGAGCCAAGTGATGTTGCTTGGGAATGATGCTAGGATATCTCTCTGCTTGATGGTAAATAAGTTAGCAAGTAGTGCGCTAATTGGGCTATCCGTTGGCATACCTGATTTCTACCTAAAGAGTAAATCTTTGAAGGAGAGGCAGTTGTACAGGATACAAATAATTAAGGTTGACAGTCTTAGCAGGGAAGGGTGAGTCAGAACTGTCTCCACTATGTATTGTGAGAGTTCAATGACTTCCGTGGTGGGCACTTGGGTGAAAGGCATTTAACAGTCAAGCTGGTTATTTTTTTGTTGCATGTTGATGTCTTTAACTCAGTTAAGTCGCCTGAATACGAGGAGTGCTGTACTAATAGTGACCAGTAATGCAGAAAAAATGTCCGGTTAACATGTCTGCCTGACTGCCTGCCTGGGGTGGTACACTTCCCATTCTTCAAGTAATGGTCTGAGTCAGACCTTTGGTTTGTTACTGGTAATCCGCACATATGTGCAGGTTTGGGGTTAAAAGGGATCACTTAGAGGAGTCTTTTCACCATTTCAGTACCTGCTGGTTTTAAAAAGAAAGTCGTGAAAATACTGTACGTTTTCACATGCTTCAGGATCACTTAAGAAGTTCCTTATTTTGGCGTCGTAATTAACCCGATTGAGAATTATGACTCCACCAACCTTATCAGTGGCTACAAGAATACTTGGGTCTTTGACGAGGTCAGTAAAGGTTTGTGTGTAGCATCTGGGTAGAGAAGGAGCAGCAGCGTCAGAGACGGCTACGTTGGTAAGGCCTTCAACGAAGATTTCTGGAAGTAGCCATCTTGATATCTGTAGTTGCTGGTGACCGTGCTGAGTATATCTTCCCTCTTGCTAATTTGAGATTTGGTTTTACTGCTTCTATTTCCGCTGTGCAAAGAATTTTCAAGAGATTGTTTATGAAAATTACGAGACTACAGGTATGATGTCGAGTGAGAGTACAGTTGTTCACTTGCTATTAGTGGTGAGATACTGTTTGGTTTTTCAAAACCATTTTCATCACATACACTCATGTGCGGTGTGTTTAGGTAGATCTGTTTGTAACTTGATAAAGCCCACTGTGTGGGCGAAACGTAGTCAATAAAGATCGCTGTATACTGCATTTGTGTTTTATTTTTCTACTTTGTTGAATGTTAGCTATGGAAGCTGTGATAGATCTTACACTGGGAAGAATTCTAAATATTTGAACACCAGAGTTACGTAAAAAAAGGCAACAGGACCACATAGAGAGAGCTCACATGGACACATTACGAATTGGAAAGGTGTGTCAGCACCAACATCATCATAAAGGAAAAACTCCAGTAATGTTGATGTCTAGAATCATCTGTTATTGTTGGCCCACACCATAGTATAAAATGCATATTCTCAGTATCTCACAAATTCTGGCTGAGATAATATAACACAAAGACACAACCATCAAATAAATTACTTCCCCACTATTAAACCCTGGGGAAGGGGGTGCTGTGGGAGTGGTGGAGAGGGATTGTTGTGGGAGTGGTGGAGAGGGAGTGTTGTGGGAGTGGTGGAGAGGGAGTGTTGTGGGAGTGGTGGAGAGGGAGTGTTGTGGGAGTGGTGGAGAGGGAGTGTTGTGGGAGTGGTGGAGAGGGAGTGTTGTGGGAGTGGTGGAGAGGGAGTGTTGTGGGAGTGGTGGAGAGGGAGTGTTGTGGGAGTGGTGGAGAGGGAGTGTTGTGGGAGTGGTGGAGAGGGAGTGTTGTGGGAGTGGTGGAGAGGGAGTGTTGTGGGAGTGGTGGAGAGGGAGTGTTGTGGGAGTGGTGGAGAGGGAGTGTTGTGGGAGTGGTGGAGAGGGAGTGTTGTGGGAGTGGTGGAGAGGGAGTGTTGTGGGAGTGGTGGAGAGGGAGTGTTGTGGGAGAGGGGGTGTTGTGGGAGTGGTGGAGAGGGAGTGTTGTGGGAGTGGTGGAGAGGGAGATGTTGTGGGAGAGGGGGTGTTGTGGGAGAGGGGGTGTTGTGGGAGTGGTGGAGAGGGAGTGTTGTGGGAGTGGTGGAGAGGGAGTGTTGTGGGAGAGGGGGTGATGTGGGAGAGGGGGTGTTGTGGGAGTGGTGGAGGGGAGTGTTGTGGGAGAGGGGGTGTTGTGGGAGTAGTGGAAGAGGTGTGTTGTGGGAATGGTGGGAGAGGTGTGTGTGGAGTATGGGAGGGTTGTTGTGGGAGTGGTGGAGAGGGGGTGTTGTGGAAGTGGTGGAGACGGGGGTATTGTGGGACTGGTGGAGAGGGGTGATAGTGGTGGAGAGGAGTGTCGGTGCAGAAACAGCCTGGTTGATCTGGCATTAATTTGCCTGGTCAACCAGGCTGTTGCTGCTGCTGGTGTGCTGACTATACATCCATCACAACCTGGTTGATCTGGCACCAACATTCTCGCCCTTGATTCCTTCACAGAGAGTACTGCTTCTTGTGCTCGCCTGTCTTTGTCCCGTGCTCCATACTTATCTTGTTTCTTCTTTGTTTTGACTCATTCATTCCTGCCCCTGCCTGCCCCTGCCTGCCTGCCCCTGCCTGCCTGCCCCTGCCTGCCTGCCCCTGCCTGCCCCTGCCAGCCTGCCTGCCTGCCCCTGCCTGCCCCTGCCTGCCTGCCTGCCCCTGCCTGCCCCTGCCTGCCTGCCCCTGCCTGCCTGCCCCTGCCTGCCCCTGCCAGCCTGCCTGCCTGCCCCTGCCTGCCCCTGCCTGCCTGCCTGCCCCTGCCTGCCCCGGCCTGCTTGCCCTAGCCTGCCTGCCTGCATGCCCCTGCCTGCCTGCCCTAGCCTGCCTGCCCCTCCCTGCCTGCCCCTGCCTGCGCTAGCCTGCCTGCCTGCCTGCCCCTGCCTGCCCCTGCCCCTGCCTGCCCCTGCCTGCGCTAGCCTGCTTGCCTGCCCCTGCCTGCCTGCCCTAGCCTGCCTGCCCCTCCCTGCCTGCCCCTGCCTGCCTGCCTACCTGCCTGCCCCTGCCTGCCTGCCCCTGCCTGCCTGTCCCTGCCTGCCTCTGCCTGCCTGCCCTAGCCTGCCTGCCTGCCCCTGCGTGCCTGCCTGCCCCTCCCTGCCTGCCCTAGCCTGCCTGCCCCTGCCTACCCCTGCCTGCCTGCCCCTCCTTGCCTGCCCTAGCCTGCCTGCCTGCCTGCCCCTGCCTGCCTGCCCCAGCCTGCCTGCCATAGCCTGCCTGCCCCTCCCTGCCCCTGCCTGCCCCTGCCTGCCCTAGCCTGCCTGCCTGCCCCTGCCTGCCCCTGCCTGCCTGCCCTAGCCTGCCTGCCTGCCCCTGCCTGCCTGTCCTAGCTTGCCTGCCCCTGCCTGCCCTAGCCTGCCTGCCTGCCTGCCTGCCTGCCCCTGCCTGCCTGCCCCAGCCTGCCTGCCATAGCCTGCCTGCCCCTCCCTGCCTCTGCCTGCCCCTGCCTGCCCTAGCCTGCCTGCCTGCCCCTGCCTGCCCCTGCCTGCCTGCCCTAGCCTGCCTGCCTGCCCCTGCCTGCCTGCCCTAGCTTGCCTGCCCCTGCCTGCCCTAGCCTGCCTGCCTGCCCCGGCCTGCTTGCCCTAGCCTGCCTGCCTGCATGCCCCTGCCTGCCTGCCCTAGCCTGCCTGCCCCTCCCTGCCTGCCCCTGCCTGCGCTAGCCTGCCTGCCTGCCTGCCCCTGCCTCCCCCTGCCCCTGCCTGCCCCTGCCTGCGCTAGCCTGCTTGCCTGCCCCTGCCTGCCTGCCCTAGCCTGCCTGCCCCTCCCTGCCTGCCCCTGCCTGCCTGCCTACCTGCCTGCCCCTGCCTACCTGCCCCTGCTGCCTGTCCCTGCCTGCCTCTGCCTGCCTGCCCTTGCCTGCCTGCCTGCCCCTCCCTGCCTGCCCCTCCCTGCCTGCCCCTCCCTGCCTGCTGCCCCTCCCTGCCTGCCCTCCCTGCCTGCCTGCCCCTCCCTGCCTGCCTCCTCTGCCTGCCTGCCTGCCTCCTCTGCCTGCCTGCCTGCCTGCCTGCTCCCCTGCGTGCCTGCCTCCCTGCCTGCCTGCCTGCCTTCCTGCCCCTGCCTGCCTGCCTGCTCCTGCCTGCCTGCCCCTACCTGCCCCTGCCTGCCTGCCTGCCCCTGATTGCCTGTCTGCCTGCCTGCCCTTGCCTGCCAGCCTGCCTGCCCCTCCCTTCCCTGCCTGCCCCTCCCTGCCTGCCTGCCTCTGCCTGCCTGCCTCCCCTGCCTGCCTGCCTGCCCCTGCCTGCCTGCCTGCCTGCCTGCCCCTGCCTGCCTGCCTGCCCCTGCCTGCCTGTCCCTGCCTGCCTGCCCCTGCCTGCCTGCCTGCCCCTGCCTGCCTGTCTGCCCCTGCCTGCCTGTCTGCCTGCCTGCCTGCCGCTCCCTTCCCCTCCCTGCCTGCATCTCCCTGCCTGCATGCCCCTGCCTGCCTGCCCCTGCCAGCCTGCCTCCCCCTGCCTGCCTACCTGCCTGCCCCTGCCTGCCCCTGCCTGCCTCCACCTGCCTGCCTGCCTCCCCCTGCCTGCCTGCCCGCCCCTTCCTGCCTGCCCCTGCCTGCCTTCTCGCCCCTGCCTGCCTGCCCGCCCCTGCCTGCCTGTCTGCCTGCTCTCCTGCCCCTACCTGCCTTCCTGCCTGTATCTGCCTGCCTGCCTACCTTCTTGCCTGCCTGACTGACTGACTGCCTTCCTGACTGCTTGCCTGCTTGCCTGCCTTCCTGCCCGCCTGCCCCTACCTGCCTTCCTGCCTGCCTCTGCCTGTCTGCCTGCCTGCCTGCCTGACTGCTTGCCTGCCTGCCTGCCTGCCTGCCTGTCTGCCTGACTGCTTGCCTGTCTGCCTATCTGCCTGCTTGCCTGTCTACCTATCTGCCTGCCTGCCTGACTGCCTGCCTGACTGCTTGCCTGCCTGCCTGCCCGCCTGCCCCTACCTGCCTTCCTGCCTGCCGCTGTCTGTCTGCCTGACTGCCTGCCTGCCTGACTGTTTGCCTGCCTGCCGGTCTGCCTGCCCGCCTGCCCCTACCTGCCTCTGCCTATCTGCCTGCCTGCCTGACTGCTTACCTGCCTGTCTGACTGCTTACCTGCCTGCCTGCCTGCCTCCCTGCCTGCATGCCTCCGCCTGTCTTCCTGCCTGACTGCTTGCCTGCCTGCCTGCCTGCCTGCCTGCCTGCCTGCCTGCCTGCCTGCCTGCCTGCCTGACTGCCTGCCTGCCTGACTGCTTGCCTGCCTGCCTGACTGCTTGCCTGCCTGACTGCCTGCCTGCTTGCCTGCCTGTCTGTCTCTGCCTGTCTCTGCCTGTCTGCCTGCCTGCCTAACTGCCTGCTTGCCTGCCTGCCTGGCTACCTGCCTGCCTCCCTGCCCCCATCTGCCTGCCTCTGCCTGCCTGTCTGCCTCTGCATGCCTCTGCCTGCCTGCCCGCCTGCCTCTACCTGCCTCTGCCTATCTGCCTGCCTGCCTGACTGCTTGCCTGCCTGCTTGCCTGCCTGCCTGCCTGCCTGCCCCTACCTGCGTTCCTGCCTGCCTCTGCTTGTCTGCCTGCCTGCGTGACTGCCTGCCTGAATGCCTGCCTGACTGCTTCCCTGCCTGCCTGTCTGACTGCCCCTACCTGCCTCTGTCTGCATATCTGCCTGCCTGCCTGACTGACCGCTTGCCTGCCTGCCTGACTGCTTACCTGCCTGCCTCCCCGGGCCTGCCTTTTCCGCCTGCCTCCTGCTGCT
>NC_069454.1:7147230-7167929 GCF_026875155.1 Cherax quadricarinatus | reverse complement strand
CAAAAACAAACAAACCCCCACACACACCAACCACCCCACCCCAAAAACAACCCCCACACACACACCACCACACAACACCACCACACACGGGCTAATCAGACAAAGGAAGGGGGAGGGAACAAAGGAAATGCCGGAATATGTGAAAACTCAAAAAGAGTTTCAAAGAAGTGTTCACAGAGGAGACGGGAAGGGACTCCAGAAAGACGGAGAGGTGGGGCACACCACCAAGTGCTGGGACACAGTGCACACAACCGAGGAAAAAAGTGAAGAGGCTTCTGAGTGAGCTAGATACCTCAAAGGCAATGGGGCCAGATAACATCTCCCCATGGGTATTGAGAGGGGGAGCAGAGGCACTATGTGTACCCCTAACAACAATATTCAATACATCTATCGAAACAGGGAGATTGCCTGAGGCATGGAAGACAGCAAATGTAGTCCCAATCTTTAAAAAAGGAGACAGACATGAAGCATTAAATACAGACCAGTGTCACTGACATGTTAGTATGCAAAATCATGGAGAAGATTATCAGGAGAAGAGTGGTGGAACACTAGAAAGGGAATGATCTCATCAACAGCAGCCAGCATGGTTTCAGGACGGGAAATCCTGTGTCCACAAACCTACTGGAGTTCTATGACATGGTGACAGCAGTAAGACAAGAGAGAGAGGGGTGGGTGATTGCATTTTCTTGGACTGCAAGAAGGCGTTTGACACAGTTCCACACAGAGATTGGTGCAAAAACTGGAGGACCAAGCAGGGATAACAGGGAAGGCACTACAATGGATCAGGGAATACTTGTCAGGAAGACAGCACGAGTCATGGTACGTGGCGAGGTGTCAGAGTGGGCACCTTTTGACCAGCGGGTCCCGCAGGGGTCAGTCCTAGGACCAGTGCTGTTTCTGGTATTTGTGAACGACATGACGGAAGGAATAGACTCTGAGGTGTCCCTGTTTGCAGATGACGTGAAGTTGATGAGAAGAATACACTCGATCGAAGACCAGGCAGAACAAACAAAGGGATCTGGACAGGCTGCAGACCTGGTCCAGCAATGGCTCCTGGAGTTCAATCCCACCAAGTGCAAAGTCATGAAGATTGGGAAGGGCAAAGAAGGCCGCAGACGGAGTACAGTCTAGGGGGTCAGAGACTACAAACCTCACTCAAGGAAAAAGATCTTGGGGTGAGTATAACACCAGGCACATCTCCTGAAGCGCACATCAACCAAATAACTGCTGCAGCATATGGGCGCCTAGCAAACCTCAGAACAGCATTCCGACATCTTAATAGGATCGTTCAGGACCCTGTACACCGTATACGTTAGGCCCATATTGGAGTATGCGGCACCAGTTTGGAACCCACACCTAGCCAAGCACGTAAAAAAACTAGAAAAAGTGCAAAGGTTTGCAACAAGACTAGTCCCAGAGCAAAGAGGTATGTCCTACGAGGAGAGGTTAAGGGAAATCAACCTGACGACACTGGAGGACAGGAGAGATAGGGGGGACATGGGGAACGACATACAAAATACTGAGGGGAATTGACAAGGTGGACAAAGACAAAGGGTGTTCCAGAGATTGGACACAGTAACAAGGGGGCACAGTTGAAGCTGAAGACACAGATGAATCACAGGGATGTTAGGAAAGTATTTTTTCAGCCACAGAGTAGTCAGTAAGTGGAATAGTTTGGGAAGCGATGTAGTGGAGGCAGGATCCATAAAATAGCCCTTTTAAGCAGAGGTATGATAAAGCTCACGGGCTCGGGGAGAGTGACCTAGTAGCGATCAATGAAGAGGCGGGGCCCGGAGCTCGGACTCGACCCCCCCCAACCTCAATAGGTGAGTAAAACTAGGTGAGTACAACACACACACACACACAACACACACACACACACACACACACACACACACACACACATAAACCCCACACCACACACACACACACCCCCCACACACACACCACACACACACACCCACACACACATACACACACACACACACACACCCCACACAAACCCCAACCACACACCACACACAACACCCCACACACACACACACACACAAAACACCCCAACCACCACACCACACACACAAAACACACACACAACACACACACAAAACACACACACACACACACAACACACACACACACATACCACACACCAACACACACACATACCACACACACCACACACACACACACCACCACACAAAACCCCCCCACACACACACACACCACACACACAAACACACACACACAACACCACACACACACACACACACACCCCACCACACACACAACCCCACACACACACACACACAAAACATACCACACACCACACACACACACACACACACACACACACACACACACACACACACATACCACACACACCACACACACACACACACCACACACACACCACACACACACACACCTCACACACACCTCACACACACCTCACACACACCTCACACACGCCACACACACGCCGCACACACGCCGCACACACACACAAATACACACACACACACGCCACACACACACACACACCACACACACACACAACCACACACACACACACACACACCACACACACACACCACACACACACCACACACACACACACACGCCACACACACACACACACCACACACCACACACACCACCACACACACACCACACACACACACCACACACACACACACACACACACACCACACACACACCACACACACACACACACTACACACACAACTCACCACACACACCACACACACCACACACCCACACACACACACACACACACACACACACCACACACACCCACACACACACCACACACACCCACACACACACACACACTACACACACAAACTCACCACACACACCACACACACCACACACCCACACACACACACACACACACACACCACACACACCCACACACACACCACACACACACCACACACACACCACACACACACAGACACACACACATCACACACACACATCCACACACACACACACACCACACACACACACACACCCCGCACACACAGACACACACACACAAACACACACACGTGCACACACACAAAAACACACCCCTCACACACACACACACACACACACACACACACACCCCACACACACACACACACACACACACACACACACACACACACACACACACACACACACACACACACACCCCACACACACACACACACACACACGCCACACCCCACACCCTCCCCCACACATACCCCCACACACACCCTACACATACACCCACACCCTCCCCCACACACCACACACACCCTACACACACACACCACACACACTCACTCTTCCTCTCCTCTTCCTCTTCTGTATCTCCCTCCCCCTCTCCTCCCTGCCTTTCCCTCACTTCCTCTCGCTCCTCTCTCCCTGTACCCCCTATCGTTCCATCTCCCTCCCCCTTTCCCTTCCTACAACAAACACCTCCACACATACACACACACACGCACATACACACATACACATACACATACACACACACACACACACACACACTACACACACACACACACACACGCACGCACGCACGCACACACACACACACACACACACACACACACACACACACACACACACATTCACGAACACACATCACAAACGACCACGAAAAATGGGTTGCCAAAGAGCAGGATGGAGAAGCAGGAGACTGGTGGATAAACCTGGAAGGGAAAATTGGGTGGCAGAGCTCACCAAAAGGAGGAAGAGTGGGGAAGGAAGCTACAAGTGCTTAGTAAGAAAATGGAGGAGATGATAGCTGCAGAGAGTAGGAAATAGGAGCTACAATCCAAAGCAGCAGTAGCTAAGATAGAGAGCTTAAAAGAGGAACTAAAAAATCTGAAACAATCTAAGGAACCGAAGAGCAGTACAGATGTGACATCAGGAACTGCTACTTTAGTCACAGACGAGGGGACTGTTGAAAACAAAGGAGCTATACTGCATGTGTATGGCCTATCAGACCACTGTGGAGCCCAGGAAAAGACGAGTAGCACACCAGGAACACATTAGAGGACTTAAGAAAAATGAAGGAGCTAAACTGTATGCAGAGTCTCTAACAGACCACAACAGTGCCCAGGAAAAACTGAGAAGGAAAAATGACAAACCACTGAGCACAGGGACATGAGCTAGAGAAGAGATTGAAGGAAATGCTACAATGGAGGCAACTAAATCATCTCAGGGGATGCAAAGGGAAATGCAGTAGGAGGATGAGAGGGAGAGGTCAGTTTTTTGTTTATGGGCTCCAGGAAGTTGAAAGGGAAACTTATGAAGCAAAAAGACAGGAGAAAAAAGTGATTGAAACTATCCTGAAAGCAATAGGAGAGGATGACACAACCCAGTTGACAAATTTTCTGAGAACATGGTGGTTTGCAACAGGAAAAAAAACGGCATTCAAAGTGATTTTCAAGGCAGAATCACCTCGAAGCAGGATCCTGGAAGAGAAAGCACGACTAAGGGACATACTGAAGTACCAGATGGTGTATGTCGACCGTGATAGAACACATGAATAAAGGCAGTAACTGTAAGAGAGGGTACAAGGATGCAAGGAGAAACAAGAGGCAAAGATGGAAATGAGCAAGAGAATCCAGACTCAGGAGGAAGAGCAAATGCAACCTCCCTCAGAACCACCCACACAAGGACCTCAACCATGACACCCCTAATGCACCCAAAAAATCTAACCCAAAAATCACACACTGTACCCTCCGCCCTTGCCCTTCTCATCACAAACTCCACCTTCACAGCAACCCACCCCCCATCCCCATAGTTCCCTGCCAGATCTCCTCCCCCAACCTGAACGTTCTCCCCAGACATCATTTTTAGAAAAGAAGTTGAAGGTTTGGTATACAGATACAGATGGAATAACAAATAAATGTGAGGAGTGGCATTAGAGAATGAAGGAGACAAAAGTTAACCAATGCTTGATAAATCACTCTCCATGATAAGTGTAAGGCACTTAAAAGAATGGTGAGGATTTAAAAGCAAGATGTTACACCTGAATTGGTTAAAAGTGAAACTTTTAACCAATATATCCACTAAAATAGGAGCAGAGGCTTTCACTTAGTCATGTTGGGAGCTGTGGCCGGAGCCCCACACGTCACCTTTCTGGGTGGAAAAAACTGGGGGGGGGGATAGCGGGAGCTAGACACTGACCTTACCTTAACAAGCAGACTGGCAATCAAACTATCGTCACCATATATTCGCTGGCTACTCCTATCTGTTGAACTTTTCCCTCACACTCCCCATACCAAGACTTATAGTCAAGGAAAAAGTTCTAACCCGGGAAAGTCGTGTAAGGTACCAAATCTTCTACTGACTGTTAACCAGTCAGAGAAATAATTGGATGAACCAATGATATACACAATATGGAACTTAAAAGCTTGGAGTGCCAATGTCCACCTCAAGAGGCAACTGTTGGTTCCCTTAAAAGTTTCTAGGTATATCAAAGGTTTGTGATCCATCTCTAAAATTAATCTTTTCCCAGCAAATAAAATTTAAGTTTGGAGATACCCCACACGAGGGCTAAACATCCCTTTTGTATGGTGGAGTATCTCGTTTCTGCAAGAGGGAAGTTTTAGATTTAATAAATATACAGGAAATAGGAGTGTGTATTTTGTCCAGTAAGCACCTGACACCTATTGCAAGAACTATACTTCTTTGTAAATTCTGAGTACATGCTTGGCCAGAAATAAGTGTGCTTGAGTTTATGCCACGTATTACGATGGGTCAAGTGTTTGGTCACTGGCAAATCATGAGCCATTTGAAGAACAGTCTCCCGGCATGGGGTAGGAACAACAAGGAGGGAATAATCTATCGCTGAAGAATAAGATTTAAACACAGATTTATATAAGATACCATTAATATATTCAAACTTATGTGATATGTCTCTCCCGTGGATAACTTTGTTGTTAAAAGCATGATTATGACAATCCCAAAGTGAAGGGCAATCCCACTGTAAATTGACAAAGTCATCCTTGGACATAAAATCTGGGAAAATGAAAGGACTTACGGTGGGAGAAGAGGAGGTAGGAGAAGCCGGGGTTATGGTCTGAGCCTAAGTCAAGACATTGAGAGCGCCGGAGGCAATACCCTTACTTTCACCTGAAGAGTGAACAGGTGATCCTGCTACCTCACTATGGAGAGCAGTATCATCTGTTTCTACCCCCAAATGAACCGTATGAGACAATGCAGCTTCTGGTGCGGAATTGTTAAGGGGCTTATTTAATTTGCAAGGAAGAGGAGCTGGAAAACTTAGGTCCATGGGTGGTGACGAAAGATCTGCCTCCGAAGGAAGAATGGCACCTTTAACGTTACCCACTATTATAGAACAAGTAGTAATTGGGGCTAGAACCGCATTAGTCTAGCCTGTGAACCATTTAGTTTTCAAGTAACAACGTATTGTAGGAAAAGTATTTTCACGGCCCAAGTGGTCTGAAAGAATAGAGGACACACGAGAGGTTTTAAAGTTAGGGAACAGTTTGTCCAAAATTAAGATGCACATACATCCAGTGTCACATAGTATGGCTGAGACTTTTATACCATTAACTTTTCCCAAACAGAAGGGTGCCTGGTCATTACCGTCAACAAAACATCTGCCAACTTTCTCTATTTTCTTGGAAGGACAATCTGGATGTTTATGTCTGATACCACCACACTGATGACATGTTGGTATAATAGCTGGTGACTCTTTCTACTCTAGGTTTCTTAACCTTTGGTTCAGGTGAACCATTGCCCTTAGGGATCGATCCCTTTAGGTCTTTATAGGAACTGTGAGCCTCAGCATACAAGTCAGCAACCTCAGCAACTTCCTCAGCTTTAATCAGATTACATTCTCTAATGAATGTTCGTATCTGGTGGGGAAGAGCTGTCAGGAACTGGTCAGCAACCATGAAGTTTCTAAGAGATTCATAACTGTGATCAATTTCTGAGCTCCCTATCCAGAAATCGAACAAACGAAAGAGTGTTACCTGTAACTGCTGAAAGTTTTGGCCAGGCTGTTAGGTGGCATACCTGAAATCTTTCCTATAAGAATTTGTGGTCTTTTGGTATGCTTTAAGCATTGCCTTCTTCAGTAGGTTATAATTACATATGATATCCTGCGACAAAGTTGCATAGATATTCAAAGCTGTACCGGAAAATAACATACCTAACCTGGTAGCCCAGGTGTCAGATGGCCATTCACAGAGGGTAGCGGTATTTTCAAACCTAATAATGTATGAAGTTATGTCTTCACCCTCTGTGAAGGGAGGTAAATTAGGTGTTGCACTATTTGCACTAGCTGCATGATGTTCAATTACTCCTTCCCTTAATTGCTGTTGTGAAAAAGTTAACTTTTTATTTTCTAATTCAAGGCGTGCTTTCTCTACCTCACGATCTTTTTCTCTCTCTTAACTCATTTTCTTTAGCTCATTCCTCACGTTCTCTAGCTTTTTCCTCAAGTTCTCTATCTTTTGCCCTTTCCTCAGGTTCTCTTAATTTAGCTTGTTCCTCATGTATTTTAGCTCTCTCTTCACGATCAAGTCTATCACGCTCCTTTTTGTCTTCTCTCTAACTGTCTATCTTGATTTTCTCTTTCAATTTGATCTTGCTCCTTTTTCTCCTCTCTCTCAATTCTCTCTCTCCTTTTTCTCTCTCTTTCTATTCTTTCTCTTTCAATTCTTTCCTGGATCTTAGCGCTAATGATAGCTTCTAAAATTTTCTCCGTTATTCATAACTTACTCTCAGTGTTCATCCAAAATTGGTATTCCTCCATACTTGCAAGAATAACTTAAACTACCAGGGGAAAGTGAAACTTGTATCAAAGAAAACAGAGGGTTCAATTCCTGCTCCACTCAAACTGTAAACAAGTTGGAGGGTTCTATCCCTGCTTTGATTGAACATTATGTATGAATGAAAACAGAGGGTTCTGTGCCGGCTCCGACCAAACAGTAAGTAGTATGGGGTCCCTTGACCATCCAATCTTCTCACCAACAAATCAAGAGTGTCCTACAACAGTTCCCTTGATATAATAAATAGAGCTCTGCGAAACAATTTGTCACTGGAAAATCTCGGGTCCCTAGAGTCTATTTCTCCAAATCGCTTCAAGCTCCAAAACAAAAGGTGACAGAATTAACTTGTATATCCTGCCTTGACTTGACTTACAATAAATTGAGACTATAACAATCACCAAATCTTTTAAATACCTGTACTGTAGTCCTACCATAGAATGATTACTCATGGCTGGTGGTAACCGTCTATGGTATGCAGCGTTGAAGGTCCAATGGTAGATTCGAGATGGAGTCGAATCTTGATTCAGTCGAGTGATCCTGGCAAGGTTGCCACTTGTGAAGGCTTACTCAACCCTGTAAGATCTTAAGTATTACCAAGGCTGGCTTCTCCTTAGGAAAATTAATGAATAGAAAAAGAATAATAACATACAAATATAAACACTTTATTGTTATAATTGAAAACATAAAACATTTAAATATTCCTTGTATCAAGAGTCACCGGCATCAAGGCTTGAAGGAACGTATTAAAATAGCTGTCTCCTGCTGCCGAGGCGAGACAAATCTGAACTGTAAGTTTACAGCAACACAAAGCCTTTAAAGCTGAATAATGTATTGAATAATAATCCCATGTATCAGAAACCTTCCCTATCAGGATAGACTGAGGGCCCAGAATCTGCACTCTCTAGAAAGGCGTAGAATTAGGGGGGGATGTGATTGAGGTGTATAAACGGAAGACAGGAATAAATAAAGGGGATGTAAATAGCGTGCTGAAAATATCTTTTATCCTATGTGAAAGAGAAATGAAAAATGAAATATAAAAATAATATTTTAATTCAACGCTAATATGTACAGTTAGACTGGGGTGTCTTGGTTGATGTTGACACTGCGCCTTGTAGAAATTGTAGCCATTGCTGATGATGTGGGGGGTCACAGCTGTTGAGTGACAACCCAACGACTAGTTCATCACAGTGTCTCTAGCCTTGAATAATCCGTCAAGATGATAGGAACGCAGGTCCTTCACCACTGCAAAGATGAGGGGTAGTTGTCTGGGGTTGGCTACACCCAGGTGTGTAGATAAAAAGTGACGTCCCAGAACTCCTGTGAAGTTCGTCTCCTTCAGCACTGTTTCTGTGGTTGCCTGTGAAGGCTTACTCATCCCTGTAACAACTTCAGTCAATATTACTAAGGCTGGCTCCTCCTCAGGAAAATTAATGTATAGAAAAAGAATAAAAACTGACAAACATAAACACTTTATTATTTAGAAAATATAAAATATAAAGCACTTAAATATGAAGTATTAATCCTACATTAAAGAAAATGAAAAATGAAAAATATAAATGATAACTGAATTCAACGCTAATATAAATGTATATAAAACGTGGGTGTCTGGTGTTGGTGACACTGCGTGTTGTTGAAATCGTAGCCGTTGCTGATGATGGGGGGGGGGGAGTCGCAGGTGTTGATGACAACCCACCGGCTTGTTCTTCACAGATTTTCTAGCTTTCAATAATCCTTCCAGATGACAGGAAAGCACGTTTTCTCCACTGCAATGATGAGGGGTTATACCCTGCTACTTGCATGCACAAACAGGTAAGTGGACCAAAATTCGGGACATCTCAGAACGTTAGTCCGTCTCCTTCAATTCTACTCGTTGATTGGCAGGTAACCCTTTGTCATCCAAGCTGGAAAGATAGACAAGTTACCCACTGCTTAAGAAATCACTCTCCATGATAAGTACAATACCTAAGAGATGTGGTGATTATTACAACAGTCAACTTAGAGCAAGACTGAAAGGACTAAGTTTATTATTGGTGAAAAGTGAAGCTTTCAACCAATAAATCCACTAGAATACAAGGCAGGCATGTACTTACAGTAGTGCTGGGAGCTGTGAGTCTAGTGATTACTGTTTGGACCGGAGCCCCACACGTCACCTTTCGGGGGGGGAAGAAGGAGGGGAAGGGATAGCGGGAGCTAGACTGACCCTACCTTAACAAGCAGCCGGCAATCAAACTATCACTTTCGGGGTGGGGGAAAAAAGGCAGGAATAGCGGGAGCTAGACTTACCTCACCTTAACAAGTAGCCGGCAAGCAAACTATCACTTTCGGGGAGGGTGAAAATGGGGGGGGGGGGGGAATAGCGGCACCTGGACTTACCCTACCTTAACAAGTAGCGGCAATGAAACTATTGTTACTATATACTCCATCGCTACTCCTATCTATTGAACTTTTCCCTCACACTCACCCATACCAAGACTTATAGTCAAGGAGTATAAGAAGAATAGGCGAGGAAAAAGTTCTAATATGTGGAAGTCGCGTAAGGCAACAAATCTTCTACTGACTGTCACGACTTAACCAGTCAGAGAAATAATTGGATGAACCATTGATATACACAATATGGAACTTAAAAGCCTGGAGTGCCAATGTCCACCTCAAGAGGCAACTGTTGGTTCCCTTAAAAGTTTCTAGGTATATCAAAGGTTTGTGGTCCGTTTCTAAAATGAATTCTTTTCCCAGCAAATAAAATTTAAGTTTGGAGATACCCCACACAAGGGCTAAACATTCCTTTTCTATTGTGGAGTGTCTCGTTTCTGCCGGAAGGAGTTTCCGGCTTAGGAAGCATACAGGGAAGGGAGTACCATCATGGTATTGTAGTAACACCGCACCTAAGCCAGTATTGGAGGCATCAGTTCTTAAGCTAAATGTTTTATTAATATCTGGAATCTTAAGTATAGGGTCTTTCGAAAAGATACTTATAATCTCATTAAACTTTTCCCGAGCTACGTCGGAAAGTTCAAGAGGTTCCTTCACAGACTTTTTAAGGAAGTTGGATAAGATGCCTGTAAGATCAGTAAGGTTCGGGATAAACCATGCATAAAAATTTACAGAACCAAGAAAGCTACACATGAGCTTCTTGGTTTTGGGGAATTTAAATTCTAATAAAGCTTTGATCTTACTGGGGAGAGGCTGCAGAGAGTTATTAGAAAGTATCAGTCCAAGATATCTAATCTTGTTATACCCAAGGAAGCATTTCTTCGACTTGGCAGTGAGGCCATGTGAGCGTAACCTACGTAAAACTGATGTTAATGTTTGGATATGCTTGCCCCACGTGGATGTCATTACGTAAATGTTATCAAAATAAACTGAAACATTTGGCATATTACCCAAGACCTTTCTCATCAGTCTCACGTAGGTAGCACAGGCAGTTACCAAACCGAAGGGCATAGTTCTATATTGCATCAGTCCTTGGTGTGTAGGAAAAGTGGTGTACTGCTTAGAAGAAGGATCTAACATTACTTGATATGCCTGGGCAATATCAATCTCTGAAAAGAAGTAAGCGTCATAAAATTTGTGTAGATCGCTATCTATTAAGGGCATAGGCTCAGCATCCCACCGAGTTATAGCATTAAGGCCTCTGAAGTCAATAGCAAGTCTATATGAATTATCCTCCTTCTTAACCATGACTACTGGTGAGCAATATGCAGATACTGAAGGTTCAATGATCTTTAGTTTTAATACTTTGTCTACCTCTCGGTCAAATGCATCCCTAAGGTGAACTGGAACTGGGTATAATTTTAGTTTGATAGGATTGTCCGTCACTAAGTCAGTCTTATGGACTACCGTGGAGGTAACACCTGGAATATCAGTAAAGATATCTGAAAAGTTACTCACACATTGAAGTAGTTCATGTCTTTTATGGTCATCCAAAGATTCATTAATATTAATGTTGGTTGTGCCCGAGTGGTCAAGAGTCACCAAGTCATGTAGTTCTTCATCATAGTCTAAGTTAGAGGTATCAATTACGCACAACTTACATTCTTCAGTTGTCTAATCAAGTTCGTGTGGAAAAACTAAGTCAAAGTTATTAAGGCAGTTAACTGAATTTCTTCGGTAATATTTCTTAAGGATGTTGATATGATAAAGCTTAGGTTTTCCCTTGACTTCTATGAGGTAGTCAACTTTCCCACAAATTTTTAATACTTTATACGGTCCTTTCCATGCTACTAATAATTTATTTGACTTGATAGGCAAAAGTACAAGAACTTCATCCCCTATTTTAAAACTTCTCTGACTTTTGGAATCAAAATAGGTTTTGTATTGGTCCATTGACAAGTGTAAGGTTTTCGAAACTATGTCAGAGGTCTCCTCAAGTTTGGATCTAAGGTCAGGAGAAACTGGTAAGAAGACTGAACCTCAGCATTTACCTCCTCATTAGTCCATAAGTCATGAAGGATGGACAATGGAGCTCTGGCCTGTCTACCATAGAGAAGTTCAAAAGGTGAAAACCCCAAAGAGTCACTGGGAACTTCCTGCATGGCAAACAAAGCACAGGGTAGGTAACGATGCCACTCCTTAGGTTTAAGGGAGCAAAGTTTCCTTAAAATGGACTTGAGAATCGAATGCTGGTGCTCAATCCTCCCATTACAGCTGGGATGATAGGGTGTGGTGAAGAGAGGCTTCACTCCCAGAAGTTGGTATAGATGTTGCATTAAGTCAGATGTGAATTGTGTCCCACGGTCAGACAAAATTTCTCTAGGGATGCCCACTCTGGAGAAGATGGACAAAAGGGCTTCAGCCACCTCTGTAGTGGTTATGGTCTTCAAGGGTATGGCTTCAGGGAAACTTGAAGCATAATCAACTAATGTTAATATATATCTATGTCCCCCAGATGAAAGTGGAGATAAAGGACCAACGATGTCAATAGCTACTCTTTCAAACAGTACCGTAAAGATAGGCATTTTGACCATAGGTACTCGCCTGGTACCTCAGGAGGATGACAGTTGGCAAACTTTACACGATCTACAATAGGTAGTGACATCTGAGGACATTTTTGGCCAAAAATAGGTTTCCCTAATTTTATTTAAGGTTTTACGATGCGAGAAATGTCCGGCCACTGGCAGGTCATGAGCCATTTAAGAACAGTCTCTCTGCATTGACTTGGAACAACTAAGATGGAATAGTCTATCTCATCTGAATTTAATTTGAATACTGACTTGTACAAGATACCTTTTATATATTCAAATTTATATGAAAAGTTTTCCTTTGGATAACTATTTTGTTTAGCGGCATTATGGCAATTCTGAAGAGAAGGGCAATTACGTTGTAACTTGACAAAGGAGTCCTTCGATACATCTAAAGGCTTAAAGTCAGGGAAAATCAAAGGATGGACAGTAGGAGAAGCCTGGGCTTTGGTCTGAGCCCTAGTCAAGACATTTATGGTATCGGAGGTGATATCTTTACTTTCATCTAACAAGTGAACAGGTGATCCTACTACCTCGCTTTCGAGAGTAGCATCAATGGTTTTTAATCCCACATGAATCTCATGAGACATTGCCTCATCTGAACTTTCGAGGGCCTTCTCTGACTCTACAGGAAGAGGATCTGAAACACTTATGTCCATCTTTTGTGATGAAAGGTCAATCTCAGTAGGAAGAATGGCACCTTTTACATTACCTATTAGCACGGAGCAAGAAGTGATGGGAGCTAGTACGGCTTCAGACCAACCTGTGAACCATTTAGACCTAATGTAACAACGGATGGTAGGAAAAGTATCCGTACGGCCCAAGTAGTCTGAAAGTATAGCAGAGGAATGAGTTTCTTTAAGGTTAGGGAACAGCTTATCAGAAATGACTATACATGTGCATCCAGTGTCTCGTAAAATGGTAGATAAATTAAGTCCATTAACTGTTCCTGAACAGAAGGGTGCTTGGTCATTACAGTCTTTAAAACATCTTTCAACTTTTTGGACCTTCTTAGAAGGACAATCTGGACGTTTATGTCCCTTAACACCACACAAATGACACACAGGAATGAAAGAAGTCATTTTACTTTCCACTAGAGGCTTTGATTTCTTAAGGTCTGATGAACCATTGCCCTTAGGGTTCGATCCCTTTAGGTCTTTATAGGAATTGTGAGCCTCAGCATACAGGTCAGCAGCCTCAGCAACTTCCTCAGCTTTAATCAGGTTACGTTCTCTAATGAATGTTCTTATCTGGTGAGGAAGAGCTGTCAGGAACTGGTCAGCAACCATGAAGTCTCTAAGAGATTCATAACTGTGATCAATTCCTGAACTCTATCCAAAAGTTGAACAAACGAAAGAGTGTTACCTGTAACTGCTGAAAGTTTTGGCCAGGCTGTAAGGTGGCATACCTGAAATCTTTCCTGTAAGAATTAGTGGTTTTTTGATATGCTTTAAGGATTGCCTTCTTCAGTAGGTTATAATTACATATGATATCCTGCGACAAAGTTGCATAGATATTCAAAGCTGTACCAGAAAATAACATTCCTAACCTAGTAGCCCAGGTGTCAGCAGGCCATTCACAGAGGGTAGTGGTATTCTCAAACCTGATTATGTATGAAGTAATGTCTTCACCCTCTGTGAAGGGAGGTAAATTAGGTATTGGAATATGTGCACTAGCTGCATGATGTTCAATTACTCCTTCCTCTAATTGTTGTTGTGTAAAAGTTAACTTTTTATTCTCTAATTGAAGGCGAGCTTTTTCGAGCTCGCTATCCTTTTCTCTCTCTATTAACTCATGTTCTCTATCCTTTGCTCTTTCCTCAAGTTCTCTTAATTTAACTTGTTCCTCACGTATCTTAGCTTGTTCCTCACGTATTTTAGCTTGTTCCTCACGTTCTCTAGCTCTTTCCTCATGATCAAGTCTGTCACGCTCTTTTTTGTCTTCTCTTTCTCTTTCTAACCCTCTTTCTTGGATTTCTCTCTCAATTCTCTCTCTCTCCTTTTTCTCTTCTCTTTCAATTCTCTCTCCTTTTTCTCTTCTCTTTCGATTCTCTCTCCTTTTCTTCTTCTCTTTCCCTTTCTGTCTCTCTTCTCTCTCAATTCTCTCTCTTTCAAGTCTTTCCTGGATCTTAGCACTAATGAAAGATTCTAAATTTTTCCCTGTTATTCCTAACTTACTTTCAGCGTTCATCCAAAACTGGTATTCCTCCATACTTGCAAGAATAACTTAAACTATCAGGGGAAATGAAACGGGTATTAAAGAAAACGGAGGGTTCAATTCCTGCTCCGCTCAAACTGTAAATAAACCAGAGGGCTCGATCCCTACTTCAATTAAGCAATATATATTAATGAAAATGAAGGGTTCTATGCCGGCTCCGAGCAAACATTAAGTAGAATGGGGTCACTTGACCATCCAATCTTCTCACCAACAAATCAAGAGTGTCCTACGACAGTTCCCTTGATAAAATAAAGAGCTCAATGAAATAAATTGTCACTGGAAAATCTCGGGTCCCTAGAGTCTAATCCTCCAAAGTGTTTCAAGCTCGAACAAAAAGGTGGCAAAATTAAATATTATGTCCTGCCTGACTTGACTTACAATAAATTGAGACTATAACAATCACCAAATCTTTTAAATACCTGTACTGTAGTCCTACCATAGAGAATGATTACTCATGGCTGGTGGTAACCGTCTGTGGTATGCGGCGTTGAAGTTCCAATGGTAGATTCGAGATGGAGTTGAATCTTGATTCAGTAGAGTTGATCCTGGCAAGGTCGCCACTTGTGAAGGCTTACTCAGCCCTGTAGCAACTTCAATCAGTATTCCTAAGGCTGGCTCCTCCTCAGGAAAATTAATGTATAGAAAAAGAATAAAAACTGACAAACATAAACACTTTATTATTTAGAAAATATAAAATATAAAGCACTTAAATATGAAGTATTAATCCTACATTAAAGAAAATGAAAAATGAAAAATATAAATGATAACTGAATTCAACGCTAATATAAATGTATATAAAACGTGGATGTCTGGTGTTGGTGACACTGCGTGTTGTTGAAATCGTAGCCGTTGCTGATGATTGGGGGGGGGTCGCAGGTGTTGGTGACAACCCACCGGCTCGTTCTTCACAGATTTTCTAGCTTTCAATAATCCTTCCAGATGACAGGAAAGCAGGTTTTCTCCACTGCAATGATGAGGGTTATATCCTGCTACTTGCATACACAAACAGGTAAGTGGACCAAAATTCGGGACATCTCAGAACATTAGTCCGTCTCCTTCAATTCTACTCGTTGATTGGCAGGTGACCCTCTCTGTCATCCAAGCTGGAAAGATAGACAGGTTACCCACTGCTTAAGAAATCATCCATGATAAGTACAATACCTAAAAGACATGGTGATTATTACAACAGTCAACTTAGAGCAAGACTGAAAGGACTAAGTTTATTATTGGTCAAAAGTGAAGCTTTCAACCAATAAATCCACTAGAATACAAGGCAGGCATGTACTTACAGTAGTGCTGGGAGCTGTGAGTCTAGTGATTACTGTTTGGACCGGAGCCCCACACGTCACCTTTCGGGGGGTGGGGGGAAGAAAGAGGGGAAGGGATAGCGGGAGCTAGACTGACCCTACCTTAACAAGCAGCCGGCAATCAAACTATCACTTTCGGGGTGGGGGAAAAAAGGCGGGAATAGCGGGAGCTAGACTTACCTCACCTTAACAAGTAGCCGGCAAGCAAACTATCACTTTCGGGGAGGGGGAAATAGCGGGAGCTGGACTTACCCTACCTTAACAAGTAGCCGGCAATGAAACTATTGTTACTATATACTCCATCGCTACTCCTATCTATTGAACTTTTCCCTCACATTGCCAGATGACCCAAGCTGACATTCCAAGCTAGAAAGAGACAGAAGTTAACCACTGCTTGATGAATCACTCTCCATGATAAGTGTAAGGTACTTAAAAGAATGGTGAGGATTTAAAAGCAAGATGTTACACCTGAATTGGTTAAAAGTGAAGCTTTTAACCAATATATCCACTAAAATAGGAGCAGAGGCTTTTACTTACAGTCGTGTTGGGAGCTGTGAGTCAAATGATTATCCAATTGGTCGGAGCTCCACACGTCACCTTTCCGGGTAGAACAAAGGGGGGGATAGCAGGAGCTAGACACTGACCTTACCTTAACAAGCAGACTGGCAATTAAACTATCATCACCATATATTCGCTCGCTACTCCTATCTGTTAAACTTTTCCCTCACAATCACATATGAAAGACGCCTTGGAGCTAGTGATCACGTGGTTATGGGCTTTGAATACATAGAGTTACAAGTGGAGAGGATATCAGGAGTAGAATGGGAAAAGTCAAACTACAAAAGGGGGACTACACAGGTAGGAAGTTCAGTGGGAAAGAAAATTGGTAGGAAAGTCAGTAAATGAAATGGACTACGTAACAACAAAATGCAAGGAGGCAGAGGAAAGGTTTGTTCCCAGGGGCAACAGAAATAGTTTAAATGAACCCTTGGTTTAGCTGAAGGTGTAGGGAGGCAAAAACTAAGTACACTAGAGAATGGAAAAAGTACAGAAGACAAAGGACCCAGGAAAATAAAGAGATTAGTTGATGAGCCAGAGACGAGTATTCACAGATAAGGAGGGAGGTCCAGCGACAGTATGAAAACGACATAGCATCAAAAGTCGTCTAACCCGAATCTATTGTATAGCCACATCAGGAAGAAGACAACAGTCAAGGAATAGGTAATTAGGCTGAGGAAAGAAGGTGGGGAACTCACAAGAAATGACCAAGAAGTATGTGAGGAGCTCAACATGAGATTTAAGGAAGTATTTACAGTGGAGACAAAAAGGACTCCAGGAAGTCAGAACAGAGGGGTACACCAACAAGGGATATACCAACAAGTATTGGATGAAATGCACACAACCGAGGAGGTGAAGAAACTGCTAAATGGCCTTGATACTTCAAAGGTGGTGTGACTGGACATCTCTGTAGGTCCTTAGAGAGGGAACAGAAACACTGTGTGTGCCACTAACAACAATCTTGAACACATTCCTTGAAACTGAGCAACTACCTGAGGTATGGAAGACGGCAAATGTAGTCCCCATTTTTAAGAAAGGAGGCAGACACGAGGCACTAAACTATAGACCAGTGTTACTGACGTGTATAGTATACAAAGTCATGGAGATTATCAGGAGGAGAGTGGTGAAGCACCTAGAATGGAACAAGCTTATAAACGACAACCAGCATGGATTCATGGAAGGCAAATACTGTGTCACAAACCTACTGGAGTTTTATGAGAAGGTAACGGAAGTAAGACATGAGTGAGAGGGGTGGGTAGATTGCATTTTTTTTGGACCTCAAGAAAGCCTTTGACACAGTTCCCCACAAGAGAGAGGTGCAAAAGCTAGAGGATCAGGCATACATAACAGGAAGGGCACTGCAATGGATCAGAAAATATCTGACAGGGAGGCAACAGCGAGTCATGGTATGTGATGAGGTATCGGAGTGGGCGTCTGTGACGAGCAGGGTTCCACAGGGGTCAGTCCTAGGACCAGTGCTATTTTATATATATATATATATATATATGAATGACATGACAGAAGGGATAGACTCAGAAAGTGTCCCAGTTTGCAGATGTGAAGTTAATGAGAATTAAATCATATGAGGATCAGGCAGTACTACAAAGATACCTGGATGGGCTGGAAGCTCCTCGAATTTAACCCCGCTAAATGCAAAGTCATGAAGATTGGGGAAGGGCAAAGAAGACTGCAGATAGAGTACAGTTTAGGTGACCAAAGACTGCAAACCTCACTGAAGGAAAAGGATCTTGGTGTGAGTATAATACAGAGCACATCTCCTGAGGCTCGCATGAACCAGATAACTACTGCAGCATATGGGCGCCTGGCAAACCTGAGAATAGCGTTCCGATGCCTCAGTAAAGTGTCGTTGAAGACTCTGTGCACCTTGTAGGTCAGGCCTATTCTAGAGTATATGCAAAACATACTCAACCCCTGCCAATTTGGAATCAGGAAAAATAAAAGCACTAATGATGCAATTATAATAATGCTAGACCTGCTTTACACAGCATTGGAAAATAAGGAATATCCACTAGGAATTTTTATTGACCTAAGAAAAGCGTTTGACACAGTAGACCACGGCATCCTACTCCACAAACTTGACCACTATGGTATAAGAGGCCATGCGCTTGCATATTTTAAATTCTACCTTTCTAATAGGTATCAGTATGTCACCATTAAAGACACAGCCTCATCAATACGGCCACTTGATACTGGAGTTCCGCAGGGAATTGTCCTTGGACCCCTGCTCTTCCTCATTTACATCAATGATCTTCCAAACATATCCCAACACCTGAAACCCATTCTCTTTGCTGACGACACGACTTATGTCATCTCCCACCCTAATCTTGCCACCCTCAACACCATTGTTAACGAGGAGCTGCTCAAAATATCGACTTGGATGACAGCCAATAAACTTACACTTAACACTGGCAAAACCTACTACATTATGTTTGGTAGCAGAGCAGCTGTTGTGCAACTTAACATTAAGATCGACAACACTCTAACTGCCAGACATAATGAGGGCAAATTCCTTGGCCTATACCTCGACAACAACCTAAATTTCAGCACCCATATCCAACACATAACAAAAGAAGTATCCAAAACGGTGGGGATCCTCTCCAAGATACGATACTACGTGCCACAAACTGCCCTTCTCACACTATACCATTCACTTATATATCCATACCTCACCTATGCTATCTGTGCTTGGGGTTCAACTGCAGCAACACACCTAAAGCCAATAATAACCCAACAAAAAGCCGCAGTAAGAATAATCACTAAATCCCATCCCTGGCAACACCCCCCCCCCCACTCTTCATAGATCTAAACTTACTCCCTGTTCAGTACATCCACACTTACTACTGTGCAATCTATATCTACAGGACCTTAAATTCCAATATTAACCTTGACCTAAAATGCTTTCTTGATAGTTGTAACAGGATCCGCAGGCATAACACCAGACACAAACATCTCTATGACATTCCCCGTGTTCAACTAAACCTTTACAAAAATTCAATGTATTTCAAAGGACCTAAAATCTGGAACACCCTACCTGAAAACTCGAGAACTGCAGACACATTCATCATTTTCAAAACTACAGTTAGAAAACATCATATCTCCCTTATACACCCCGACAACTAACTACATGTGATGAATGGTTTTGAAAACCGACAAGTTGAAGAATTGAGACACTTATGCAACACATGGGAATCTTTATTGAAGAAACGTTTCGCCACACAGTGGCTTCATCAGTCCAATACAAAGTAGAAATGGGTAAGAAGAGTAGAAGTTTGAGGTAATCAGTCCCTCTTCAATAAAGATTCCCATGTGTTGCATAAGTGTCTCAATTCTTCAACTTGTCGGTTTTCAAAACCATTCATTACATCTGTCAGACACTGCAACATCATGGGATCTTGGTACAAAGACTTCAACGCTTGCCCAACCTTTGGACGACGACCTACTTACACTAGTGGCAGGTCCCACTGTGATCCCGCCTCCTCCTGCTTTGACTCATCTGACTACAGTATATAAGCCACCTCTCTGGCCCTATGCTGCACTTCCTACAAGAGTGATGGACTGAACACATCGATTCCAGGTTGAGGGACTGATTACCTCAAACTCCTCCTCTCCTTACCCATTTCTACTTTGTATTGGTCTGATGAAGCCACTGTGTGGCGAAACGTTTCTTCAATAAAGATTCCCATGTGTTGCATAAGTGTCTCAATTCTTCAACTAACTACATGATAACCACCTGTTGGTTCACAATTACACTCACTCACCCACTGACTATAAACCCAGAAATACTAATCTTAATCTTAAAATAATAAATCCTAACTAGTCATAATTTG
>NC_069454.1:7111997-7146730 GCF_026875155.1 Cherax quadricarinatus | reverse complement strand
GGGGAGGGGGGAAACCCGGCAGGCCGGACTTGAGTTCGGAGAGGGGGAAGTACAGTGTCTGCCTCTAAAGGAGGGGTGTTAATGTTGCAGTTTTATAACTGTAGTGTTGGCACGCCTCTGGCAAGAGAATGATAGAGTGAATGATGATGAAAGTTTTTCTTTTCTTGGCCACCCTGCCTTGGTGGGAATCGGCTGATGTGTTATTAAAATATAATCATGGCTGAAACAATTCACAGTTACTTCAGAGTTATCTCTCGCAAGAGAAACAACTCTAGCTGACGTGTTGGTTTATGCAGGTCTATTGTAAAGTCACAGGTGTCACTTGATGATAATACAAGACGTACAGAGACACTGCAAGTCCTTATTTGTTGGTAAACAGGTATTTTGAGCAAAAAGGCACAACACCGTGACTGGAACAATACACAAATACCCCTCACATAGGAGAGAGATAAGTTTACGATGACGTTTCGGTCCGAATTGGGCCATTTATACACAAATAACCCCCACATAAAAGAGAGAAGCTTGCGACGACGTTTCGGTCAGACTTGGACCATTTACAAAGTCACATTCTGTGTGACTTTGTAAATGGTCCAAGTCGGACCGAAACGTCGTCGTAAGCTTCTCTCTTTTACGTGCGGGTTATTTGTGTATCGTCCAGTTACAAAGTCACTGAATTGTCATCGTATGTTTTCTTTCTCCTATGTGCTGGTTATATGTGTAAATAGCCATTTTCTCGTCGTGTTTAACTTAAATATAATTTATGGAGTACAGTGTCTCAAGCGGTGGTCCTAGGCTCACTGCAACTCACGGTCTGTGAGATACCCTGGAGTGAACTCTGGAGTGAGCCCTAGAGTGAACCCTGGAGTGAACCTTGGAGTGAGCCCCGGAGTGAGCCCTAGAGTGAGCCCTGGAGTGAGCCCTGTAGTGAACCCTGGACACTTGTCACTTGTCATCTGTAATTAGAGGTGGCTGTACTTCATGTCTTTGTAATGCTTGCAATTAAGAACATGTATTGCTAAAATAAAAAAAATAAACGCATTTCATTGGCTACATAATTACCACATAAATGAGTAAAACAAATATGTAATTTACATTTTTATTTCTTTGTTATTTTAAGTCTTTTGACTGAGCAGGATTATCAAAAAATGTGACGCAGGTAAATATATAATGAAAGAAACTAAAAATATTTGGCAACAGTATTTGTGGTAGTCCGTCACAATGTTGAAACATACTCCTTGGACCCCTCGCAATGTTGAGACATACCTCTTGGACCCTCGCAATGTTGAGACATACCTTGTGGGCCATCACGATGTTGAAAATGAAACTGACTTATCACTGTTGTCTCGTTCATATCTTAGATAAGTATTTTCTAGGTTTTCAGGTGTCCTTGGCACTGGTATATCTGGTTTATGAGCAACAGGTCGCAGGACACTTAGAAGTTATAGATACAAAATAACAGTGGTCACTGTGATGCTCTGGTTCCCTCTGTATCACTGGAACACATGAACGAAATAATTTCTTGGAACATTTCATCCACTGCCTCAGTTCTTCAACATAAACAGAACAGATTGTATGAGGACCTCACGAAGGATTCTGGTCTCCAAAGTTTACTCCACAGTATGCTTAGTAAATTTATTTTTGGCGAAGTGTACAGTATTTTAAACCATACCACGGGTGGGGTTTGATCCCGCTGGATCAAACCCCACTCTTGGTATGGTTTGTTTGCAATCGTGTCATTACGATTTCGTGAGTCATGTTTACAGTATTTCTGTTGCTTCGTAGTGACAAATTCACCATTATCGTTAACTACAGCTCTAATTTGAAACAAAATAGAAATATACTAAACTCCTGTACTGAACATATCACCAGTACAATAGACGTCCGTCAAGCGCAGAGACATGACGTCAAATGTCAGCTTTTAGCTTCCTCCATTGCCCTGGAACACACACATTCCTCTCTCTCTCTCTCTCTCTCTCTCTCTCTCTCTCTCTCTCTCTCTCTCTCTCTCTCTCTCTCTCTCTCTCTCTTTCTCTCCCCCTTCCCACATTCATGCTAAGCCCTGGTATATGACCAGAGGTAGTGGAGTGGTAATATTAATTGGTGGCGACTGGACAAAAGTTGAACGTGATACATAAATCTGAGCGTCATTTATGAAATCAGTTCATCGAAACTGATAAGAAACAGACCAGAAATATTATGCAAAGAAATTGAAGTAGGTTTTTGTTATCGTTAACACTAACTGATAACGATTAGTAGAACTAACTAGTAACAAATATTAGTACTAAGTGACAACAGTCACTAACACCAACTGTAAACAATGGTTGATGTTAACTTTAGCAATCATTAACTCTAACTGGGAACATTCGGAAACAATATAATCAGTCAAAAACACTAACTGTGAAGCATCACTAACACTTGGTGAGAAGCCTCACTAGTACTGACTAGGACACTGAAGGTAATCATGTTGGCTGCCAACACAATGAACGTTAAGATAAACAATAAACAATAAACAATAAACAATACTGTTGAAGTATTTATTGAAGTAGAGAACGATGCCAATTATTGTCCAAAACAGTGGATATATTCAGTGTTATTATATGTTTCTCTGTGTTGAGCTATTGTTTGATTCGCATTATTGACAAAAGAGAAATTCGGTCATTAGGAGCGATATCCTGCAGGACTTAGAAAAGGCTTTTGTTTTCCAGTTGCTTGATTAACAATGGTGTCTGAATGCGTTTCAGTGGCAGGTAAATGAGAGGCTTCTGTGTGAGAAGGGTCACAGTGATTTCTTCTCCTGGAAGAAATATTGGCTTCTGTTGTCGTTAAGACAGGGAAGGAAGAATAAAGCAAAGTCGAGTTTTGTTACACATCTCGAAGACAACCATGGTGAGGTAAGACGAGACTCCTGGTCCAGGGACGGGGTAAGATTTGTGCTGTTCATTTATCTCAGCCCATTTTCTTTGGGTCACACCACTTTTACAATTGAAAGCGTAGAAAAAATCTGAAACCAAAGCAGTTTCCAGATGCATTAGAAGTTAATGAGTAACCAGGTAATAAAAATAAATAATATGAAATAAAATACACTGTGGTGTAAGTTTAATGAAAATGTACAACCAACTCATGACGACGTTTTGGTCCATTAACCAGTTAAAGGTCCAAATGGGGTTATTTATGTACTGTGCGCGGGTTATTTATGCACTGTTCCAGTCACGGTATTGTGCCTTTTTATTCTCTAGAATCAACTTCTCTTTGGGTTATTGAGGATATTATTAACTTACGTCGGAGCAAAATGATATTTCGCAGCTGTAATTACTTTACTGACAGTGTTTCTTTCATCAGGTGAACAACAACATTCCAGGCAGAAGCTTAGTATTATTTAAAAATTGTGAATTGTTTTGGGTCATAACCCTTAAAAATTTCCAGGTACTGATTATTGGACCCCCGTACTTTACTGCCCACAATTTTTTTCACTTTAGGGGTGGTGCTGGCCATGGACGGTTTAAGGTAGGGGCATGTTCTAGCCATGGACAGTCTGTTTCTGCCAGGGTATATCACGTTTCTGGCAGGGTACTAGCATGGACTATCATTTTTCCCGGGTCATGGTACAGAAAAATTTTATCATTTTACTATAATTTTCGGTCATGAAATAGCTGTTTTGGGTCGGGCACTATCTTTTCTGGTCAGAAAAATCATTTTCGGGTCATATATAGCATTTTCTGTCATGGTATAGTTTTTTTTTTCTGAATAAACAGTCATTTTTCTGGCATTATTGTTGTTTCTGGTCAGGGTACTAGTAATTTTTTTCTGGTCATAATATACAGTTCTGGTATGGTATTAGAAAATTTTTCTGGCAGGTACTAAATTTTTTCTATCATGGTACTGTATTGTTTCTGTCGGTAACGCCACAATAATGACAATAATGGCACTAATTTTCATGATACTGATCCAGGGCTGGCCTCATTAATGATAAACCCTATATCACTAGGATGAAATCTTTATTAAAATAGCAACTAGACGAAACCATCAATATAGTCACAAGACGGAAAGATGCCTATCAAAACCACGGGGGAAATATCCGGACTATCACTATCGGGGGGCCCATTACAAAACTAGTCACTTGGGGGGACCTTCACAACTAGGAGTACTAGGACGGGATATCATTAATAGTAGAACTGGGGCGGGCCCAATCACTATATAACAGGGGGGACCTCATTAATACATAACAAAGGGGGCGTTTATGAAAAAATCATGCACTTTGTGAAGCAATAAAAAAATCCTGCACATGCCTTAGCCCCCAAAAAAAAGGACACAGTCAGACTCGACTCTGATGGAAAAACCGACTTGTTTACAAATGATCCCACGCAAATTTTCATCCCTTAATCTGGTTTCGATATTCATAAAATCATTTTACATAATTACCTATTTTTACATTGTCCCTTTTTTCATTTTTATTTCGTTTGTCTTAGAATGGCAAGCATTTGTCTTTTTTGCCAAAAGTTTTATTTATTCAGATAATTGGTAAATAAGTTTTTTTATCTTTGTTCCCCCAAACTTCGGAAACCGTTGAAAAAAATCACAAAAAAATCTTTTAGTAAGCTGCAAAAGATTTTACATTAGGGGCGCACCCTTTCTTTATCAGGAATACAATTTTTCAGACTGTTGCAAAATCTTTTTTTGGGTAAACAGTTTGCGGGGAGCGGTAACACTGGGGTATACATCATACATAGCCTTTAAAATTTTCTTAAGGGGTATAACTGCAGAAAATTTTTTCGCACTTCTTTTTTTTCGTTTTAACTGTTCTTTGTTATTGACAAAAAATGTTTGGGGATTGAAGAAAATTCTTGAAGAATTATCTGTGTCCTAGTGAATTCAATCCAACACCTGCACGTTTTTCGCATTTCAGTTCCTGCACCATTTATCAGTTCTCTTTTCCGCTCAACACGCCCCCCGCACACAAGTTCTTCATTCGTTTTTTTTCCGTACCTGTTTTTTTCCCCTGACCCTTAATCAACAAACTAGGGACATTTGAGACTTTTTAGTGCCGAACCCCGACTTGCCCGACACCCTACCGTAGTAGGTGCTATATAAGTAAATCTTGAGTTGGGGGGAATTTATCTACTTTCCCTACTTTCGGGGTGAATAACGTTTACCAAGGAGAGTTCACTCTACTCTCAGGAACCGCGTCAACATTATATTACGAATCTTTCAGTAAAGGGAAACGGTATTTTACATCCCCTGCCCTGGCTCTGTGAAGTAGTGGAACACTATAGCACTTCAAAGACATTCCCATAGAGTCCAAGCTGTTTCTTTTTTTTTTTCCTTTGAAAAAAGGGATCACATAAAAACCCCCATCAAGGCAGGGGAAAACTTCGACAAGTAATCATAAGCAATGACTGACACCGGGGTATAGGGTTTTTAAACTCGTTTTTTTTTGTTTTTTCTCGTTGAAAACTCTGACATTAAGTTTTTCCTCTTTTGTTTCATTTTCCAAAATTAACTGATCGAGGTACTGATGGAAAAGGGAGGGAAATAGCGATAAAACCGATGAACATTCTATAGGGAACAAAGGTTGTTTACTCGGGCTGAATTTTGCCATCGAGATGATTCGTAATAGTGAGGTAACCTTTTTAAATCATGGTGATTCATTTCTCTATTCGCTGATGTAAACAACACGATGATCAGACTCACAATCCACGACGATCATAGCCCAGAATTACTTGTTGCTAGTAAACTACGGTTTATTCTTCCCTCAAAATTCTCTCTACACAATCAAAAAATTTAAATTTTTTTTTTTACAAAAAAGCAGTTTTAGGGGATAAAGCTTTATCCTACTTCAGCTCATTTGAAAGCCCAAACCCCTATCGAGGTACTTTCACCCCCCCCCCCAGGACCACCCACCCCAGTCTATTAACCCCCAAAGTATTTACTGCTAGGTAACAGGGAAAAATAGGAAGGGAAAACATCCCCCCAACTTTTTTCCCACTATACCTGAGATCCAACCCAGGACATTCACTGTGTGAGCTGAGTGACCTACCAATAAAGAAGCCCATTGAAACGCTACCACTGAACCAACAAGTGGTTAAAAAAAAGAGTCGTGAGCCTTTTCTATGTTTAACAAAACTTTTGGGAAAAGATCAAAACCCATAAGTCACTTGTTACAAAGGGGGTAAACTTTTCCAACCTTGCTTGATCTAGCCAAGACGAATTTAATAAATTTTCTGTATGTTCATCAAACCTCCAATTTTACCTCAGTCTCACCACCAAAGAATTTTAAGTCCTCCAACGCGCAGCAGATCATGGAACAACGAGATACTTGACAACCATTGATTTAGCGTTGACTCCTCTTAGTTTCTGCTCCTTTTATGGCAATGCTCTATATATTAAATGTTGGTATATATGTGTAAGAAATGCCTGTCATCTAACATTTAACACTATGATCACTATATTCGACAGGCTAGACAGAGGACCGCTATGCCGTAGACTTCCATACATCCTAAGACGACGATATTCTCATCTCTTTAGGAGCACTACCGTCAAGACAGCAAGTAAGTAGTTGATCCTTGACCCGCCTCAACCATAGGATACAAACATTCTGGTGCTCACGTGTCTTACTCAAGTGATCAATGTGTCTTAAGTAATCAGTGTGTCTTATTCAAGTGATCTTTCCTAACGAATACAGTTACAACAGTAGCATGGTTTATGACGTCACTTGACCATACATTCACCCATCCCCTCCCTTCCTAGGCAGCACCATCACACAAACGTTTACAATACAAACAGAAGTAAACATCAGATGTAACACCAACTTTCCACATTTAGTTGGTCCACAGAGCCATGAAAATTTCATTAAGGCTATAAAGGGTTCGTTATGTAATACCAAATATACACTCGCTGAACACCACTGACGTTAGTTCAGTAGTGTATAATGGTCTGCTAATTAATTATATATTTGTAGATGAATGGTTCAGAGAACCGACATGTTGATAAATTAGACACATGTGCAACTCTTGGGTATCTTTATTGAGGAAACGTTTCGCCATACAGTGGCTTCATCAGTCCATACGTAGGAGAAACTTGAAGAACAGGAGGAGAATGAGGTAATCAGTCCCTCAACCTGTGACTGCTGCACCTCTCCTGCCATACGGTTTATAAGCTGCTTCTCCGCTCATATGCCGTATTCTATTCAAGATTGATGGACTGAACACATCGTCTCAAGGTTGAGGGACTGATTACCTCATTCTCCTCCTGTTCTTCAAGTTTCTCCTACGTATGGACTGATGAAGCCACTGTATGGCGAAACGTTTCCTCAATAAAGATACCCAAGAGTTGCACATGTGTCTAATACCAAGGTATTCACTATTCAGTATTTAGAATAGTGTGAAGCTCAGATAATCGTATATGATTCTAGACTTACTGCCGTACTGTGAAATTTGTGTTGTTTTTATGGGCCTAGCCAGTCAGCTGGAATCCCGAGGCTAGGCATATTGCTCGTCCCCTCTTCCTAGAACAAAACCCTCCTTGGGACAGCCCTCTCCAGGTCAAAACATCCTGGGACAAAAAAAGAAACCCTTAGGACAGAAATCTCTCGGAGAAAACCATTCATTACAAGTGCAAAGTTTTAAAAAATAAAAGCCACTTTCAGGCTAAGTAAGATTTGTTTATGGTTGGGGTAGGTTTGGCTACGTGGGTTTTGGTTCGGTTAGGTTAGGGAATTTTCGTATTAGGAGTTTTTGTTCCGCGGTATTCTGTCCGGATAGTTTAGAATCTATATGCAAAAATACTGATTCTGGAATATTGTGGAGGAGTGAAACAGACTACAAGTAGAGTTACAATGACTAAGGTGATGAAAATCTTATGCTAGGCTGAGGGACTGATTACCTCGTCTTCTACACTCTCTAGTTTAACACCTTCAGATAACCTCTGGATTGAATTGATAATAAAACCAAGTGTGACCTGCACACCTGGTTTTAGCACGATAACCAAGATAGAGATGAGGAACGAGTAACTCTCTGATCGCGGGTTCTAACCCCACTCATGGTATGGTTTGCTTGCTATCGTGTCATTACAATATCGTAAATCATGTAGACTTGGGGTAAGTCTGTCAATGTTGCACCACGAGTCTCCATCATCGTTTCACAACTTTGGGGAGCTTCCTTGTGATTGGCTGGGTTGAACCCAGGTGCTAGTATAACAAGGGGGCCCCACTTGTTATATTCTTAGTATCTGGTTCACTGGTCGGGAAGGCATGCGCCTATGTGGGTGTGCGACATAACGCAGGATAAAATGTAACGTACTCTTAGCATCCCACAATTTATAAAGCCACTGTTTGGCAAAACATATTCGGGATAAAAAAAAACATGTGTTGCACAGGTGTTGGATTCAGCTTTGCTGAGCTGATGAAGTCACTGGTTGGAGAAATGATTCTGGAATGCAGGTTAAACATTTACTGAAAAAGACGTCTCGTCACTAGTGGTTGTATCACTCCGAATGGAGGATTGTAGTTTCACCATTATGATTGATTGATAAAACCCCAAGTAGCAAAATGTCTCCTTCAATAAACGTCAGTACATACTTGTACTCGTAATGTATCGTATACAGTGTGATGCAAATCATCAGTTTTTTAGTTATAAGCTAGAATATTCATAAAATTGGCCCATAGGTATTTTTCAATGGTCGCTTCTCATTCATCTGGGAGCCTTATCAAAGTGTGCCCTTTGTGGAGTCGTGGAGTCCATGTAATCAATCCATCACCCTTGGAGCCAGATGATGTCTTTTAGCCTAATGCATAAATAAGTGGCCAAGGAAGTGATGTTCAGGAGCTTTGAGATGAGGCCACCGGTGAGCTAGATCCACTACTGGAAGTAAGTCAAGCTAAACACTTGTTAGCAAATGGGTAGCAGAAGTCATCCCTGGTACCAAGAAACATGATGTTGCAATGTTAGAGAAGTATCTTATTACAAATGGTACTGAAGAGTAAGACACACTGACAACACTAGAAATCTTTATTGACGAAGTGAAGTAATCTGAAAGACTATGTAATGAATTCGTAATAAGATTCTTTTAAAGACACATAAGATATGCAGACATAATTTCTCAAAGAAAAAAAAAACGAATTCATTACAGTCTTTCAACCTAATGCACTTCCCTCGTTACTTCATAGCCGACTGCAGGAAACATGCAACGCACGTTCTCAACAAGAACTACGTCTACACGACAGAGGAAACACCGATCAAATATATCTTTCTGCCTGTTAGCAACGTAGCTTCAAACGTATCCCTGACAATAAGAGGCAGTCAGTTCAAAATAGCTAAGATCTCTTCAACTACTATCAGGGGTTTATAAGGAGCAGACAAACTGGGTGAAACAGCAAGATCCCTAGAAGAAAAATTAAGCGAAAAAAATACGTGCAGTGTGACGACTAGAAAAATGCTTGTGTTCATCACCAGGACAAATAATGGGACCAGTGGCCACGAGGGCCACCTCATGAAATTAAGAACATAAGAACATAAGAATGTAGAAACACTGCAGAAGGCCTACTGGCTGTGAGAGAAAAGTTCAATAGATAGGAGTAGCGAGGGAGTATATAGTAACAATAGTTTCATTGCCAGCTACTTGTTAAGGTAGGGTAAGTCAAGCTCCCACTATTCCCCCCCCTTTTTTCCCCCTCCCTGAAAGTGATAGTTTGATTGCCGGCTGCTTGTTAAGGTAGGGTCAGTCTAGCTCCCGCTATCCCTTCCCCTCCCTCTCCCCTCCCCCGAAAGGTGACGTGTGGGGCTCCGGTTAAACAGTAAATCACTCGACTCGCAGCTCCCAACACTACGGTAAGTACACGTCTGATCATATTTTTTGGACTTGTTGGTTGAAAGCTTCACTTTTGACCAATAATTAACTTAGTCCTTTCAGTCTTGATGGGTTAAATGTTTTAAAAAATCACCACATCTTTAGGTATTGTACTTATCATGGAGAGTGATTTCTTAAGCAGTGGGTAATCTGTCACTCTTTACAGCTTGAAATGACAGAGAGGGTCACCTGCCAATCAACGAGTAGAATTGAAGGAGATGGACTAACGTTCTGAGACGTCCCAAATTCTGATCCACTTACCTGTTTGTGTATGCAAGTAGCAGGATATAAATAACCCCTCATCATTGCGTGGAGAAAACCTGCTTTCCTGTCATCTGGATGATTAAAATTTACGGCTATAAAATCTGTGAAGAACGAGCCGGTGGGGTTGTCACCAACACCTGCGACCCCCCGCGTCATCATCGGGGAACGGCTACGATTTCAACAACACACAGTGTCACCAACACCAGACACCCAAGTTTTATATATATAATATATATATATATATATATTATATATTAGCGTTTTAATTCAGATATCAATTTTTATTTTTCATTTTTTCATTTTTCATTTTTTTTTAAGGTAGATTAATATTTCATATTTAAGTGTTTTAGATTTTATATTTTCTAAATAATAAAGTGTTTATGTTTTTCAGTTTTTTGTTTTTTTTCTATTCATTAATTTTCGTAAGGAGGAGCCAGCCTGGTAATACTGTCTGAAGTTATTACAGGGCTGAGTAAGCCTTCACAAGTGGCGACCCCTTTCCAGGATCAACTCTACTGAATCAAGATTCAAAATCCATCTCGAATCTACCATTGGAACTTCAACGCCGCATACCTCAGACAGTTACCAAAAAGCCATGAGTAATCATTCTCTATGGTAGGAACTACAGTACAATTTTTAAAAAGATTTGGTGATTGTTATAAATCTCAATTTATTTGTAAAGTCAAGTCAGGCAGGATATAATATTTTAATTCTGCCACCTTTTTGTTCGAGCTTGAAACACTTGGAGGATTAGACTCTGGGGACCCGAGATTTCCAGTGACAATTTGTTTCATTGAGCTCTTTATTATATCAATGGAACTGTCCGTAAGACACTCTTGATTTGTTTGTGAAAAAGATTGGATGGTCAAGGGACCCCATTCTACTTACTGTTTGCTCGAGCCGGGCATAGAACCCTTCTTTTTAATTAATACATATTGTTTAATTAAAGGGCAGGGATCGAGCCCTCTGGTTTATTTACAGTTTGAGCGGAGCAGTATTTGAACCCTCCGTTTTCTTTAATACCCGTTTCATTTCCCCTGATAGTTTAAGTTATTCTTGCAAGCATGGAGGAATACCGGTTTTGGATGAATGCTGGAAGTTAGGAATAACAGGGAAAAAATTTAGAATCTTTCATTTAGTGCTAAGATCCAGGAAAGACTTGAAAGAGAGAGAATTGAGAGAAGAGAGACAGAAAGGGAAAGAGAAGAAGAAAAGGAGAGAGAATCGAAAGAGAAGAGAATAAGGAGAGAGAATAGAGAAAGAGAATCAAGAAAGACAGTTAGAAAGAGAAAGAGAGGATAAAAAGGAGAAAGAGAACCTTGAAAGACAGGAGAAAAAGGAGAGAGAGAGAATTGAGAGAGAAATCCAAGAAAGACAGTTAGAAAGAGAGAAGACAAAAACGAGCGTGATAGACTTGATCGTGAGGAAAGAGCTAGAGTACATGAGGAACAAGTTAAATTTAAGAAAAACTTGGGGAAAGAGCAAAGGATAGAGAAGTTGAGGAAAAAGCTAGAGAACGTGAGGAAAAAGCTAGAGAGCGTGAGTTAATAGAGAGAAAAGGATTGCGAGCTCGAAAAATCTCGCCTTGAATTAGAGAATAAAAAGCTAACTTTTACACAACAACAATTAGAGGAAGGAGTAATGGAACAACGTGCAGTTAGTGCACATATTCCAACACCTAATTTACCTCCCTTCACAAGGGGAACGACATAACTTCATACATTATCAGGTTCAAAAATACTGCTACCCTCTTGAATGGCCTGCTGACACCTGGGCTACTAGGTTAGGAATGTTATTTTATGGTACAGCCTTGAATATCTATGCAACTTTGTCGCAGGATATCATATGTAATTATAACCTACTGAAGAAGGCAACCCTTTAAAAAGCATATCAAAAAACCAAAAATTTCTTACGGGAAAAGATTTCAGGTATGCCACCTTACAGCCTGGCCAAAACTTCAGCAGTTACAAGTAACACCTTTTCGATGTTCTACTTTTGGATAGAGAGTTCAGGAATTTATCACAGTTATGAATCTCTTAGAGACTTCATGGTTGCTGACCAGCTCCTGACAGCTCTTCCCCACCAGATAAGAACATTCATTAGAGAACGTAACCTGATTAAAGCTGGGGAAGTTGCTGAGGTTTGCTGACCTGTATGCTGAGCTCACAATTCCTATAAAGACCAAAAGGGGATCGAACCCTAAGGGAAAGGGGTTTCATCAGACCTTAAGAAATCAAAGCCTCTAGTGGAAAGTAAATGACTTCTTTTTTTTCCTGTTTGTCATTTGTGTGGTGTTAAGGACATAAACGTCCAGATTGTCCTAAGAAGGTCCAAAAATTGGAAGATTTTTTTAAAGACTGTAATGACCAAGCACCCTTCTTCAGGAACAGTTAATGGACTTAATGAAATCCAACCATTTTAACGAGACACTGGATGCACATGTATAGTCATTTCTGATAAGCTGTTCCCCTAACCTTAAAGAAACTCATTCCTCTGCTATACTTTCAGACTACTTGGCCGTACGGACACTTTTCCTACCTCCGTTGTTAAAATTAGGTCTAAATGGTTCACAGGTTGGTCTGAAGCCGAAACAAACTCCCATCAACTTCTTGCTCCGTACTAATAGGTAATGTAGAAGGTGCCATTCTTCTTCTGAGGTTGACCTTTCATCACCAAAGGTGGACATAAGCTTTTCAGATCCTCTTCCTATAGAGTCAGAAGAAGCCCCTCGAAAGTTCAGATGAGACAATGTCTCGTGAGATTCATTTGGATTAAAAACCAGTGATGCAAACTCTCGAAAGCGAGGTAGTGGGATCACCGGTTCACTTTTTAGATGAAAGTGAAGATATCACCTCCGATACTATAAATGTCTTGACTAGGGCTCAGACCAAAGCCCAGACTTTTACTACTGTCCATCCTTTGATTTTCCTTGACTTTAAGCCTTTAGATAATCGAAGGACTCCTTTGTCAATTTACAACGTAATTGCCCTTCTCTTCAGAATTGCCATAATGCAGCTAAACAAAATCAAGTTATCAAAGGAAAAATTTTTTCTTTGAAAACCCTTTGAATATATAAAGGATATCTTGTATAAATCAGTTTTCAAATTAAATTCAGACGAAAATAGACTATTCCATCTTAGTTGTTCCAAGTCAATGCAGAGAGACTGTTCTTAAAATGGCTCATGACCTGCCAGTGGCCGGGACATTTCTCGCATCGTAAAACCCCTTAAATAAAATTAGGGAAACCTATTTTTGGCCAAAAAATGTTCTCAGATGTCACTACCTATTGTAGATGGGTGTAAAGTTTGCCAACTGTCTCCTCCCGGGGTACCAGCCAAAGTACCTAGGTCAAAATCCCAATCTTTACGGTACCGTTTGAAAGAGTAGCTAATTGACATCTTTGGGTCCTTTATCTCCACTTTCATCTGGGGACATAGATATATATTAACATTAGTTGATTATGCTTCGAGTTTCCCTGAAGCCTTTTCCCTTAAAGACCAAAAACTACTGCAGAGGTGGCTGAAGCCCTTTTGTCCATCTCCTCCAGAGTGGGCATCCCTAAGAAATTTTGTCTGCCCTTTGGGGACACAATTCACATCTGACTTAATGCAACAACATCTATACCAACTTCAAGGAGTGAAGCCTCTCTTCACCACACCCTATCATCCCAGCTGTAATGGGAGGATTGAGCGCCAGCATTCGATTCTCAAGTCCATTTTAAGGAAACTTTGCTCCCTTAAACCTAAGGAGTGGCATCGTTACCTACCCTGTGCTTTGTTTGCCATGAGGGAAGTTCCCAGTGACTCTTTGTGGTTTCCACCTTTTGAACTTCTCTATGGTAGACAGACCAGAGGTCCATTGTCCATTCTTCATGACTTATGGACTAATGAGGACGTAAAGGCTGAGGTTCAGTCTTCTTACCAGTTTCTCCTTGACCTTAGATCCAAACTTGAGGAGACCTCTGACATAGTTTCGAGAAACCTAAGCTTGTCAATGGACCAGTACAAAACCCATTTTGATTCCAAAAGTCAGAGGAGAAGTTTTAAAGTAGGGGATGAAGTTCTTGTACTTTTGAATATCAAGTCAAATAAATTATTAGTAGCATGGAAAGGTCCATAGAAAGTATTAAAAATTTGTGGGAGAGTTGACTACCTCATAGAAGTCAAGGGGAAACCTAAGCTTTATCATATCAACATCCTTGAGAAATATTATCGAAGAAATTTGGTAAACTGCCTTAATAACTTTGACTTAGTTTTCCACATGAACTTGATAAGACAACTGAAGAATGTAAGGTGTGCGTAAATGACACCTCTAACTTGACTATGATGAAGAACTACATGACTTGGGGGACTCTTGACCACTTGGCGCAACCAACATTTAAAATTAATGAATCTTTGGATGACCATAAGAGAAAATGAACTACTTCATTTTGTGAGTAACTTTTCAGACGTCTTTACTAATAAATTTCCCGGTGTTACCTCCACGGTAGTCCATAAGATTGACTTAGTGACTGACAAACCTATCAAACGGAAATTATACCCATTCCAGTTCACCTTAGGGATGCATTTGACCGAGAGGTAGACAAATTAAATTAAAACTAAAGATCATTGAACCTTCAGTAAACTGCATATTGCTCACCAGTAGTCATGGTTAAGAAGGAGGATAATTCATATAGACTTGCTATTGACTTCAGAGGTCTTTAAAGCTATAACTCGTGGGATGCTGAGCATAAAGCCCTTAATAGATAGCGATCTACACAAATTTTATGACTCTTCCTTCTTTTTCAGAGATTGATATTGCGCAGGCATATCATCAAGTAATGTTTAAATATCCTTCTTCAAGCAGAAAACCGCTTTTCCTACCCACCAAGGACTGATGCAGTATAGAACTATGCCCTTTTGGTTTGGTAACTGCCTGTGCTACCTACGTGAGACTGAGAGAAAGGTCTTGGGTAATATGCCAAATGTTTCAGTTTATTTTGATAACAATTATGTAATGACATCCACGTGGGGCGATCATATCCAAACATTAACATCAGTTTTGCGTAGGGTTTCGCTCACATGGCCTCACTGCCAAGCCGAAGAAATCTTCCTTGGGTATACAAGATTAGATATCTTGGACTGATACTTTCTAATAACTCTCTGCAGCCTTCTCCCCATAAGATCAAAGCTTTATTAAAAATTTAAATTCCCCAAAACCAAGAAACTCATGCGTAGCTTTCTGGTTCTGTAAATTTTTATGCACGGTTTATCCCGAACCTTACTGATCTTAAAGGCATCTTATCCGACTCCTTAAAAAAGTCTTGAAGGAACCTCATGAACTTTCCGACATAGCTCGGGAAAAAATTTAATGAGATTTAAAAATATCTTTTCGAAAGACCCTATCTTAAGATTCCAGATATTAATAAAACATTTTGTTTAAGAACTGATGCCTCCAATACTGGGTTAGGGGCGGTGCTATTACAAAACCATGATGGTTACCCCCCTTCCATTATGCTTCCTAAGCCGGAAACTCCTTCCCGCAGAAACGAGATACTCCACCATGGAAAAGGATGTTTGGCCCTTGTGTGGGGGATCTCCAAACTTAAATTTTATTTGCTGGAAAAGAATTCATTTTAGAAACGGACCACAAACCTTTGATATACCTAGAAACTTTTAAGGGAACCAACAGTCGTCTCTTCAGATGGACATTGGCACTCCAGGCTTTTTTAAATTCCATATTGTGTATATCAATGGTTCATCCAATTAATTTCTCTGGTTTAAGGCTGACAGTCAGTAGAAGATTTGTTGCCTTACGCGACTTCCACATGTTAGAACTTTTTCCTCGCCTATTCTTCTTATACTCCTTGACTATAAGTCTTGGGAAGGGGGAGTGTGAGGGAAAAGTTCAATAGATAAGGAGTAGGAGTGAGTATATAGTAACAAAGTTTCATTGCCGGCTACTTGTTAAGGTAGGGTAAGTCATGCTCCCGCTATTCCCCCTCCCCCTTTTTTCCCCTCCCCGAAAGTGATAATTTGATTGCCGACTGCTTGTTAAGGTAGGGTCAGTCTAGCTCCCACTATCCCTTCCCCTCCCTCTTCCCCCCCCCCCCAAAGGGGACGTGTGGGGCTCTGGTCAAACAGTAAATCACTCGACTCACAGCTCACAACACTACTGTAAGTACACGCCTGATCATATTTTACTTGACTTATTGGTTGAAAGCATCACTTTTGACCAATAATTAACTTAGTCTTTTCAGTCTTGATAGGTTAAATGTTTTAATAATCACCACATCTTTTAGGTATTGTACTTATCATGGAGAGTGATTTCTTAACTCATTTTTCGATTTCTTTCGATTTTTTCGTCTCTTTCTCTGGCTCGATGTCCCAGTCCCCCCTTAAGCAGTGGGTAATCTGTCACACTTTACAGCTTGAAATGACAGAGAGGGTCACCTGTCAATCAACGAGTAGAATTGAAGGAGACCGACTAACGTTCTGAGATGTCCCAAATTCTGATCCACTTACCTGTTTGTGTATGCAAGTAGCAGGATATAACCCCTCATCATTGCAGTGGAGAAAACCTGCTTTCCTGTCATCTGGACGGATTATTGACGGCTATAAAATCTGTGAAGAACGAGCTGGTGGGTTGTCACCAACACCTGCGACCCCCCCCCATCATCGGCAACGGCTACGATTTCAACAACACGCGGTGTCACCAACACCACACCCAAGTTTTATATACATATATTAGCGTTGAATTCAGATACTTATATTTTTCATTTTTCATTTTCTTTAAGGTAGGATTAATATTTCATATTTAAGTGTTTTATTTTTTATATTTTCTAAATAATAAAGTGTTCATGTTTGTCAGTTTTTGTTCTTTTTCAATTCATTAATTTTCCTGAGGAGAAGCCAGCCTTGGTAATACTGTCTGAAGTTGTTACAGGGCTGAGTAAGCCTTCACACTGGCCCATGCGAGGCAAGTCCTTATCAAAACGAAGCTAAACTAATTATTCGTTAAAATGACCAACACCGTCGACGGTGTTTAGAGGCCGCCATGGCAGCAGTAACCAGCAGCATTCCACAACAATTCTGTTTCAGTTGCACAGTCTTAAGAACATAAGAACATAAGAATGGAGAAACACTGCAGAAGGCCTACTAGCCCATGCAAGGCAGGTCCTTATCAAAATGACCGCTACCTGAAGCTACCCAAGAAATAACTCCCGTACCCAGTGACACCAATCAAACCCAGCTCCTCCCACTCATATATTTGTCCAGTCTCTTCTTAAAGTTACCCAATGTCCTAGCCTTCATCACCCCACTGGGAAGACTGTTCCACGCATCTACAACTCTGAACATTAAAATGGTATAAAATACCGACAGGTTGTTAGGTAAGACACATATGCAACAGTTAGGTATCTTTATTTCGAAACGTTTCGCCTACACAGTAGGCTTCTTCAGTTCGCTCTGTCAGACACTGCAACACAAGGGTATCTTGGTACAGACCTGAAATCAACTTGGACTACTTCTACTAGTGAGAATGGCTGGATTTGAGAGGGACCTGACCTCCCAACGACTTCATTCTTACCTCTACTAGTGGCCTACATCTCACCTCTTGGCGGTATATAAGGCTCCATCCTGTCACTTCAACTCCTAACTGTTGCATATGTGTCTTACCTAACAATCGACATCTCTGTTAGAAAACCAGTACTTACCTATGTCCTTTCTAAATCTAAATTTATCCAACTTAAATCCATTATTTCTGGTTCTTACCTGGTTCGACACCCTCAGTACTTTATTAATATCTCCCTTGTTTATGCCCGTCATCCACTTATACACTTCAATGACATCTTCCCTCATTCTACGCCTCTCAAGAGAGTGGAGATTTAAGGCTTTAAGTCTATCTTCATACGGGAGGTTCCTTACACAGTAAATCATTTTAGTCATTCTTCTCTGTATGTTCTCTAATGAGTCTTTTATCCATCCTGTAGTAGGGGACCAAACTGAGCAGCATAATCAAAATGAGGCCTCACTAGTGAGTTAGAGCTGAAAAATAACTTTTGGACTTCTGTTACTTATACTTCTTGAGATAAATCCAAGTAATCTGTTGGCCTCGTTCCCGCACACTAAGGCACTGCTGTCTTGGCTTTAGATTTCTGCTTAACCATGACTCCCAATTCTTTTTCACATTCTGTATGATCAAGCTCTACTTCACCTAGATTATAGCTTCGAGGGTTATTTTCATTACCAAGGGCAAGTACCTTACACTTATCCACATTGAACTTCATCTGCCATTTTTCAGACCAAGACATTAATTTGTGCAAATCGTCCTGGAGTTCATTGATATCCTCCTCAGAGTGAATTATACGGCCTATCTTTGAATCATCAGCAAACTTACTCATGTCACTCGTAATCCCTTCATCAAGGTCATTAATGTAAATTATGAACAAGAGAGGGCCTAAAACTGATCCTTGTGGAACCACAAGGATCGGCTTGAACACTGCCATTAGATGACACCAGCCAACAACGTCACGTCAGCATCAGGAAGCTCTTTAATAAGATACTCCACTACTAACAGGTCCTTCTCAAATTAGTCCCATCTCTCCTCAACGGTACTACTCCCATCTCTGTTAACTCTACCCTCTCACAACTTGCTTCCTTACTTCCATCACTGTAAATATACTCTTTCTTAGTGATCTCTGTATTAGGACTGAAGAAGCTGAAGATATTTCAAGTCAGAGACCTCCAACGAACTTCCCGTGTCACTCTGACGCTCAGGCTGTGGCCCGAGTGCCAGGAATGATTCAAATGCAACAGAACTTATGAGAGTTAAAAGCCTCATACCAGCAAGAACATGGGAGCAGCATAATCCATTAAGGACCTAACATAGGCTATGTACATCATTCTCACGAGTCTCACATCAGCACCATTGTTGGGGTTGTAGCCAGCAACAGCTTTGAAAGCATTTAGCCTATCTTTGCATTTCTTAGTTAGTTGAGGTATGGTGAATTTATTAAAGAGTACATCTATACCAAGATAAGTGTAAGATTTAACGTAGCTAATGATTTCACCCTGCAAACAGATGGGTGGGGGGTGTCGTTTCCTTGTCATTATCTTTGTTTTAGATGAAGATATGATGAGGCCTAATCGATTACAAATTGCTTGACCTTCATTAAGAATGGTACTTATCTTCTTATGCCCTGTTGTATAGACCATGATGTCATCAGCATAGCATATAGCTATATGTTTAGGTGAGGCAGGAGAGCATTAACCAGAACATTAAACAGCATGGGACATTTCTTTAGACTCGTTCTAACGCCTTGGTTAAGGACTGGGGATAATCTATTTGACAGATTTCCTATTATCCAACTGAGTAAGCTACCACCAATATTCATTTTGGCTAATTCGTGTAATATAACGATTCTGTTTGCGATATCAAATGCAGATTTTAAATCATGAAATGTGGTAAAACTAGTAGAGGTGTGTGCAGTGAGAAAGGTGGAAATACAGTTCTGCACACTCTTACCGTTCATGAACCCACAGAGATCAGGGGAAAGTTGGTTTCTGATTCTGTGGTATAGTCTGTAGAGTATCATTCATTCAAAAGTTTTATGAAGACAACTAGTTAAGGAGATCGGTCTAAATGTATCAGGCTGTTGCGGCTAAGGGATAGGCACAATAAGTAGGAAGAACTCCATCTATGTAACTCAGATTATACAGGATATCATAAGTTATACCATCGCTCAGGAGCAGTTGATCGACCTTTAATTAACGCATTATCTAATTCATACTGGGTGAAGTCAGCCACTCTCATCAGTATTTTGGCTCCTAAAATTAATCAGTTTCAACCTTTCTTCAGAAGTACTCATGCCTGGATGTTTTGTTCAGTTATTTATGAGGTCATTTGCTTTTTGAAGAGAAAAGAGATGAACAACATTACCAGCCTTTATTTAGTTATACCTTTCCAATCCAAACCTAAAGGGGAAGACCTATTTAACCCATTAACAAATTGTTCCCGTTCCTCTTGCCTAAGTTCTTGCTTTCTATTTTTGCATTTGTTAGTGACAGCTTGGAACGTTCTGAGCAGGTCTGAGGCTCAACATTCATGGTATACTTTACCATTCCTCCTAGCTGCTGCATGTGTTAAATTGCGTAGTTGTGAATCATTATAATATTTACATTGGTTTTTGTTGCCATTTATGTTGGAAGATTTATGACTTCTTTTCCTTCCCACTTGATCTGTGAGTACAGTCTCAATAGTGGCAACTAAATCATCACTGATTTTTGTGTATCAATGGGCTCGTAATTCTTATACCATTGATCAAGGTAGTTAATAAAGTTATCTCTGTGTTCTGGGTTAAGAATGAGTTTTCTCCTTCTGTATGTACTTCCTTGATTGCTGGGGATATGATCAAGATTGACAGTTGCTTGTCTTGGGAAGTGATCAGATGGAAGATCATCAACTATGACAGAGTCATGCATCGTATATGATATATTAAATCCGAGGCACATTTCAGATTCTAAACAATTCTGCAACTATCTGTTTCACTGAACAGCTTAATCACTGTCCAGTTTTGGTGAGCCAGTGCCAACTGTAGCCTCAGTTTTCTGTTCTTAGCTGACAGTATTGGAACCCGGTGTGGTCGTCTAATGCTGTAGACCATCCACTTCTAGGTTCAATGTATTTTGCGTTCAAAGATGCTCTTCTGTATAAAGCCGAAGTAACACAGTGTTATTTGAGTTACTGCCGCTTTCATGTCAGGATGAATCGGTCTGGCTATTCACTTTTGACCAATCTCGTTAAGAAGACGTTTTCGCCCATAGAACTGCCTCTTTCGCTGGATGTTTTCTGTTTCCATACCATTCTCTGTAAATACTAAGGATTGTTGTGTTCAGAGTCACTTAGTCACTATTTATATCCCTCCATTCTGATGTTAGCTGGGAACAAAACATGGTCTCTCTTATTCATGTCTGTATGATTTTAAGCCCTTGGTGCTTTGCAAACGTTGATTCTGCAATTAGATATTTGCATGAACTAGCAAGTGTAAGTATATATACTTATATATATATATAATATATATATATATATATATATATATAGATTAATATATATATATATATATATTATATGAATAGGGAGGGTCCACTCTCTTGAAACTGTTATAGGGACCCTCATCCTCAGAGGAAAAAGATAAACTTGCTTCAGGGAAAACTCAAGGTTCTCCCTGAGTTACAATATTCATTCGGCGGTTCGAAAATTAGGGGCGCGTGTTCGATATAGGACAAAGTTGGTTCGAATAAAGTGGTTGTATTTTCGAAGAGTTTGATAAGCGATAATTCGAAATTAGGTTCCACTGTATTTTTATACATATAATATATATATATGTGTGAATATATATATATATATATATATATGTTATATATATATATAATATATAGATTTTATATATTATATATATATTTATATATTTATATAAAGATCACGTATTTGTGAATTCGAACCCACTAAAGGAAGGCTGGCGAAGATCCTAAATGAGTATCTACACCAGTCAGAGGATACTTGAGGACACTTGGTGCCGCAGTCTGAATCCTGTATTTACCGCCTGGGTCTGGGTGATGGCATGATACTACGCACACACACCACACAACACACACACACACACTCACATACAACACACACAACAACAGACAATACATTTTATATATATATATATTATATATATATATATTATATATAGTTACTATATTATATATATATATATTTATATATATATATGTGCCGAATATGTATAACTGGTTCATGTAGCAAGAAGCTCATTTAAAAATTAAGCCCTTCTAAAATTTTATCTACAGTGAAAGATTTTTTTTTTCATTTATGTTGAGTAAAAAGTTATAATTTTGCACCAATTGGAACTTAGAAAACTTACCTAACCTTATCATATCAAGAGTACTTATTTTAGGACTAGCCTAACTAAATATATTTTAGATTTGTTTACAATAATTTTAATAATAAAGAAACACAGTGAAATATATTTTTGTCGTTAGGTTCAGAATGATTTGGCCGAAATTATAGCATACACAAATTTTCTCTTGTCTATTATGGCAAGGATGACGTTTGCTATTTTAAGCCCAAGATCGGCAATGGTTATGCCGTATTCTCGTGCTCGACATTATATATAATAGTATATATATATAGATATTATATATATATATAGTATATGTATATATATTTATATATATATTATATATATATGTGGGTGATGTGTATGTGTTGTGTGTGTGTGTGTGGTTACTCACCTAATTGTACTCCACCTAATTGTGGTTGCATGGGTCGAGACTCAGCTCTGGGCCCCGCCTCTTCACTAATCGCTGACTGGATCCTCTCTCTCTCTGCTTCCTGAGCTTTGTCATACTCTTCTTATAACTTGTAGTGATTCCTGCTCCATACTATCACTTGTAGGCTATTTCCACTTGCTGCAACTATATGACTGAAGAATACTTCCTAAACGTCCCTGTGACTGTCTGAGTCTTCAGCTTTCGTTGGTTGAACCTTGTCCCTGTGTCCCTCCTTCTCTTGGAACCATCATATCTTGTCCACCTTGTGCTATTCCCCGCAGTATCGTGTAATGTCGTTTCATGTCTCCCCTGACCCTTCTGTCCTCCAGTGCGTCTGTCGATTTCCCTTAACCTTTCCTCGTACGATATTCCCTTGTGCTCTGGGACTAGTTGGTGCAAACCTTTGTACTTTCTCTTACTTTTGACGTGGATTGACCCAGGTGTGGGTTCCTGGACTGGTGCTGCATACTCAGTATGGGCCGAACGTACACAGGTACAGTGTCTTGAACGATTCCCTTTATTTAAGGTATCGGAACGCTATTCTCAGGTTTGCAGGCGCCGTATGCTGAAGCTTGGTTTTTTTGCGGTTATGATGTGCCTACGGTGATGTGCTCGGTGTTTATGTCACCCCAGGTCTTTCTCCCTGAGTGAGCTGTAGTCTTTGTCCACCTAGGCCTTTACTCTGTCTGCGGTCTTCTTTAACCTCCCCTACTTCATGACTATGCATTTGGCTTGATTATTGATTCGAGAAGCCAGTTGCTGGACCACCTGTCCAGCCTGTCCAGGTCTCTTGTGCAGGGTCCTGCTCATTCTCGTCCGATTTAATTTCTTCTATCAAGTCATCTGCGTACAGGGACACTTGTCGAGGTCTATTACGTTCATCATAGTCGTTCACATTTTTCATTAATAGCACGGTCTAGAAACAGACCCCTGTGGGACCCCGCTGCGTTATACAGGCCCCACAGTGATACCTCTTCACGTACCTATGACTCGTTGTGCCTCCCTGTCAGGTATTCTCTTATACCATTGCAGTTTTGCCCTCCCTTTTACTGAGCGCCTGAATCCTCCAGCCTTCTGCACTAATCTCGTGGGGCACTGTGTCAAAGGCCTTCTGCAGTCTAGGAAAAACGCATATATACCACCCCTCTCTCTCGTGTCTTAATTCTGTTACTTTGTCTTAAAAACTCCAGGATGTTATGTGATAACATGATTTGCCTTCCATTGAACCCATGCTGGTTGTTCGTTTCTGAATTCTTGTTCCTTTCCAGGTGTTACGACACTCTCCTGCTGATAATCTTCTCCATGACTTTGACACAAACATGTCAGAGACACAGGTCTGTGTTTAGTGCCTCGTTTCTGTTTCCTTTCTTAAATATGGGGACTACATTAGCTGTCTTCCATTTCAGTGTAGTTGCCCAGTTTCAAGGATGTGTTGATGATTGTGGTAGAGGCCCGCACGCATCTCTGCTCCTTCTCTAAGGACATGGGCGAGATGTCCGGTCCCATCGCCTTTGAGGTGTCCAAGGTACTTAGGCTTCTTCACCTCTCCTCAGTTGTTCGTATGTTATCCAAACTTGTTGGGCTATTCCTCTTGATGTACCTTCTGTGCTGTCTTTCCCACAGCCCTTCCTGTCTCTACTGTAAAAAACTTCTTTAAATCTCTGTTTCAGCTTCCTCACGACCTCTGTTCATTTCTTTGTGGTTCTCCACTTCTGTCCTAATGGATCACCTGGGCTTTCACTGTTGTCTTCCTCCTGTTGTGGCTATACAACCACTTTCGGGTCAGTCTTGATTCTCGATGTATGTCATTTTCATTACTGTCGCTGGGCCTCCCTCCTTTACCTGTGCGTACTCATTCCTGGCTCTCTGCGGAACATGATCTCCCTTTTTTCGTTTGTGTTCCTGCTTCGGTACTTTTTCCATTCTCTATTCACTTTGTGTTTTTGCCCTCCTTACACGTGGGTAAATAAGGGGCTCGTTCTGGATTCTTTCCCGTTGTTACTGTTGCCTTGTGAATTAAACCTTTCACTGCCTCCTTGCATTTTGTTGTTACATATTCATCATTTCATTTAGACTGGCAGTCCTGCCGTTCTTTGTACCACTGGACCTCCCGCAGGATGTTCTTCAACCTATGTAGTCCCCTCTTTTATAGTCAGGCTTTTCCCATTCAACTCCTGTTATTCTCTCACTTGCAGCTTCTATATGTATTCAAGCACAGAAAAACCACGTGGACGATAGTCCTAGGGGACTCTCATACTTGTGTCCTCAATATCTGAGCTGCCCAGGGTGAAACAAGGTCCCAATCTTGCTGGTTATCCTCCCCTCTCATGCTGGTAGTGTCCTTAACATGTTGGTGCATGAGGTTTTCCAGCACCACGTCCAACATCTGGCTCTCCATGTTCGGGACCCCCATTGGCTCCAGGTTTTCCAGGTCCAATCTCCCTGGTGGTTGAAATCCCCCATACCAGCAACTTTTGCTCTGCTGGGAGTGAGCTCTTCTTGCCACTCAGCAATGCTCGGTCCACCATTGCTATGTTGCTCTCTTCTATTCCGTCTCTTGGCCTCCTGCAGTTCTGTGGTGGATTATAATCACTGCAATGACCACTTTGTGTTCCCCAGACTGAAGAGTACCTGCTATGTTAGTCTCTTCTCCCGTCTCATCTATTCCTTCCATTTTCTCGAATTTCCATCTGTTTTCTCGAGCAGAGCAACCCCACCTCCCCCCCTCTGCCCCTTCTATCTTTCATCGATCTGGTATCCTGGTGGGAAGATTGCATCTGTTATTTGTCTCCATGAGTTTTGTTTCGGTAACTGATATGATGTCTGGGGACTTCTCATTGATTCTTTCTTGACCATTCCTCGTGTTTATTGCGTTAATCCATTGCATTTGTGTACCAAACCTTCACTTCTGTTCTAAATACTGTAATGTTGGTGTTAGGGGGTGGAAAACAAAGGGATCGGTGTGTGATGGTTGGTATGGATTGTTCAGTTGCCTTGGGCGGTGTCGTGGTGGAGTCCTTCTGCAGGTGTGTCTGGGGGGTGCGCTTGTCCTTCCATTTGATCCTGGGTTATTCTGCTTCCTTTTTTCATGTCCTCCTTTTCTCTTTCGTTTTTGAACTTTCTCTTTCATCTGTTTCCTTTCGTCCTGTGTTCTGTCTGATCGAGGTACACACTCCGGAAACTCCTGCTTGCTCTCATGCCGTGCTTTCTCCCGCAGGATCTATGGTTCGGGTGATTCTGCCTTGAAAATTACTTTGAGAGGCCCGATTCCTTTTCTTTGTGAACACACCCAATTCTCCGAAAATTTGCACTGGGTCATGTCCCCCTCGCCTATCACTAATGAGATCTTCTATCGTCTTTTTTCTCTCCTTGCTTTATTTCATCTTAGTTTCCCTTTAGCTTCGTCTAGCCCATAGACACAAACATGGATCTCTCCCTTTCCACCTCCCACTGTGACTCCCATTGCATCCTCATGATGTGGTTTTGTTCCTTCCCATGGAGTGTTCCTTCCTTCATCCCTTGTAGTGATGGCCCCTTTGCTTCTGGTTTATCCTTCCTGCTCACCTGCTACTGGCCCGCACAGGTATCTTGTAAGGTCCTTGCACATGTCCTAGTTCCTTCATGTCTTCCAACCCTTTATTCTGTCTAGTGTGCTCCCTGTCTTTGGTTTTGCCCCATGTGGGTTTGACTGGACCTCCTGTATACAGTTTAGTTTCCATGATTCCTTCAGACCTGTAGTCTGTGTTTGATGTAGCTTTGCCGATGCTACTTCTGTAATTGTCTTTGTCTTGTGCTGTTTCAGATGTCTCAGCTCCTCTTTTAATCTCTCATATCTGATTTCTGCTGCTGTGGCCTGTTGCTTCATTCTGCATTCTGCTGCTAACCTCTCTTCATCTTCCTTTTCAGCTCATTCTACAGTCTCCTTCCCCAGTCTTCCTCCCTTTCTTTTTGATGTCTTCCTCCCATATTCCTCCCTTGCCAGATTCTCTTGGAAGCCCTTGTCTCATCATGGTGAGGGGGAGGGGCAATAGATGGTTAGGAGAGGGGAATGGGGAGGGTTGTGGGGGAGGGGGAAGGATGGGTTTAATTGGAGGGGTGAATAGTTGGGGGAGGGGGTTAGATGGTTTGGGGGAGAGGAGGGGATGGATGAGTTTATGGGGGGGGGAGGGGGGAGGATGGTTATTGGAGGGAGGGAGGTTAGTTGGGGGGTAGACGGTTTGGGATGGGGTTAGGTGGTTTGGGGGGAGGGGTAGGTGGCTAAGGTGAGGTTGGTTAAGGGGAGGTTGGGGTACGTGTTGTGTGTTATTATGTGTTTTGTGTCAAGTGGGGAGGGTGTGTGGGGTGTGTGTGTGTGTGGTGTGTGGTATGTGGTGTGTGTGTGGTTGTGTGTGTGCGCGTGTGTGTGTGTGGTGTGTGTGTGTGGTGTGTGTGGTGGTGGGTGTGTGTGGTTGTGTGTGTGGTGTGTGTGTGTGTGTGGGGTATGTTGTGGTGTGTGTGTGTGTGTGGTGTTGTGTGTGTGTGTTGGTGTGTGTTTGTTTTTGGTGTGGCGTGTGTGGTGTGTGTGTGTGTGTGGGGTGTGTATGTGGTGTGTGTGTGTGTGTGGTGTGTGTGTGTGTGGTGTGTGTGTGTGTTGTGTGTGTGTGTGGTTGTGTGTGGTGTGTTATATATATATTTATGTGTGTGTGTGTGGTGTGTGTGTGTGTGTTGTGGTGTGTGTGTGTGTGTGTGTTTTGTGTTTGATGTGTGTGTGTGTGTATGTGTTTATGTATGTAGGGTGTGCGGTGTATGTGGTGTTATGTATGTGTGTGGGGTGTGTGTGCTGTGTGTGTGTGTGTGGTGTGTGTGGAGTGTGTGTGTGTGAGTGGTCGAGTGTATATCCTTGTGTGTGTGTGCTTGTGTGTGAGGGTGGGAGGGTTTATGGGCGGTGGTGAGGGGTGTGTGGTTGAAAGATCTGTCTTGTAGGCACAAATTTAGTCTCATTTATCTTTCCCAAAATCTACTCTCTCCACTTATTGCCCTTTCTGGATTTACGTACTAATTTGTTGCTGGTATTATATTTTCCTTGTTCACATTGAGAGAGGACTCCTAGCTTCTAAGTATCTTACTGCTCATAACTACCGGTTGAGTAACACTGCTGTGTTGCGTGTGTGCATGTGTGTGTGTGTTGAGTGTGTTGTGTGTGTGAGAGAGAGTCTTGTGCGCGTGTAATGACTGGCACGGCAATTCTTGTGACCTGACAACCCTCTGGACTGACCCTCAGCACGTCTTACAATGTTGCCCTTAAAAGCTTGTCCCACCTACCTTCTCACACTCGTCAACACTATATTCTCTATATCTATGCTATTTCTATTCTATTCTGGTATAGTTGCAGGAGTGAGGTGGACCAGTATCAACCAGTATGCAAGGCCAGCCAGGGCCGTTCAACATGCAAACCCACAAATAGGCGAATAATACTTGCGGTGCCAGTTGCCAGCTGCTGATGACGAAGTCGTCTTACGTAGGCCTTAAATCCCTATTTTAGAGACCCTTCACCCGTGATGATTCTATGTGTGTGTGTGTGTATGTGTGTGTATGTGTGTGTGTGTGTGTGGTGTGTAGTGCGTGTGTTGTCACTAGTTGTTTACTGTACCTGGTTGGGGTTGCCTGGGGGTCGAGTCCAAGCTCATGGCCCCGCCTCTTCATGGGTCGCTACTAGGTCACTCTCACTGAACCATGAGCTTTATCATACCTCTGCTTAAGGCTATGTATGGATCCTGCCTCCACTACATCGCTTCCAAAACTGATTCCACTTCCTGACTACTCTGTGCTGAAGAATTACTGCCTAACATCCCTGTGATTCTCGGTGTCTTCATTTCAACTGTGTCCCCTTGTTGCTGTGTCCCATCTCTGGAACATCCTGTCTTTGTCACTTGTCAATTCCTATCAGTAGTTTTGCATTGTCGTATCATGTCCCCCTATCTCTCCTGTCCTCCAGTGTCGTCAGGTTTGATTTCCCTTACCTCTCTCGTAGGGGACAAACCTCTTAGCTCTGAGACTAGTTTGTTGCAAACCTTTGCACTTTCTCATAGTTCTTTAGTGCTTGGCTAGGGGTGGGGTCAGCTGGAGGCCAATACTCCAATATGGGCCGAACGTACACGGTGTACAGGGCCTGTACGATTCCTTATTAAAATTCGGAATGCTGTTCTGAGGTTTGTTAGGCGGCCCCATACGCTGCAGCTGTATTTGGTTTAATGTGCGCTACAGGCGATTGGCTGGTGTTATACTCACCACCAAGGATCTTTTTCTCATTGAGTGATGTTTGTAGTCTCTGGCCACGTCTAGACTGTATTCCGTCTGCGGTTTCTTTGCCTTCCCCCAATCTTCATGACTTGCACTTGGTGGGTTGAAACTCCAGGAGCCAATTGCTGCACCAGGTTTTGCAGGCCTCTGTTCCAGATCATTTTGTTGGGTTCTGCCTTACCCTTGGATCGCGAATGAATTTTCTTCTCGATCAATTTCACGTCAACTGTGTGTGTGTGTGTAGTGTTGTGTGTGTGAATGTGTGTGTGTGTGTGTGTGTGTGTGTGTGTGTGTATGTATCAGGCACCACCCGGACACAGGCGGGTATACAAGGTGATTCAGACTGGCAAAGTTCTCGGATGCTCTGGGAAAACTGGTGTAGAGACTCATTTAGGGATCCTTGCCAGCCTCCTTGTAGTGGGTTTGTATTCTTACTATCGTTTATCCTGATCTTTATATAAATATCTATATATATATATAAATATATATATATATATTATTATATATATATATATATTTATATATATATATATATATAATATATATATATATATATATATATATATATGCAAAAACAACACTCTGAAAATGAATAGAGAAATTTCAAGCGCTTTCGTGACTACTCACATTATCAAGGAAACTAGAAAGTAAGCATCAAGGAGCTATATAATGGGTTTTTTTTTCCTTTGGGGGGGGTCGCACACCTCACTATCAGATCCCACAACGGTTAAACACCTGACGCGCGCCGGAACCAACTTTGCAAAGGACCTATCCAAGTGGGTCGGTGCGGCGTTCAGGTGTTTAACCGTTGTGGGATTGATAGTGAGGTGTGGGCAGTCCGTTTATATAGCTTCCTTGATGCTTTAACTTTCATAGTTCCTTGATAATGTGAGTAGTCACGAAAGCGCCTTGAATTTCTCTATTCTTGTCAGAGTGGGGTTGTTTTGCATATATATATATATATATATATAATATTTATATATATGTCGTGCCGAATATGTAAAACTGGTCACTTAGCAAGAACTCATTTAAAATTAAGTCCTTTCTAAAATTTTCTTTATAACGTTTAAAGATATAAATATTTTTTTTCATTAATGTAATGTAAAAAAATTTTCATTTTTGCACCAAAAAGGAAACTTGTAAACTTACCTAACCTTAATATAACTAGAAGAACAATTTATTTTAGTCGAACCCAACCTAAATTTATTTTAGATTTGTTTACAAAACAAATTTATACCTAACAACACAGTTGAAATATATTTTTTTTCGGTTAGGTTCAGAATTGATTTGGGCCGACAATTATTGACATACACAATTTTTCGCTTGTCATACATGGCAAGATGAGCGTTGGGGCTATTTAAGCCAATATGCTAGTTATTTGCCCTATTTTCGGCACGAACATATATATCTATATATATATATATCATAAATATATATATATTTATATATATTATATAATATATATATAGATATATTATATATATATATATAGATATATATATAATATATATAATATATATATTTATATATATATACATATACATATAGAGTGTATTTACAGTATTTATTTAGGCCGTAAAGGTTTGATTTTCGTAGTATTAAAATTCAAGACTGCTATTTTTTCATAGATCCTCATTTTTATGTTCTGATATTCTAAGCAACAGCATCACTGAATCTTTTAGTTTGTTTAACTAAAAATAAAAAGAAAAGGCAAAGGGGACAAAAGAGAGTGTAAAAATTATATGGGGTTAAGTCTGTTGAGTATACATGGTAAAGTGTATGGTAGAGTAATTATTGAAAGAATTAAAGTTAGACGGAGAATAGGATATCAAATGAACAAGGAGGCTTTAGGAAAGTTAGGGGGTGTGTGGACCAGGTGTTTACAGTGAAACATGTAACTGAACAGTATTTACATAAGGCTAAAGAGGTCTTTGTGGCATTTATGGATTTGGAAAAGGAGTATGACAGGGTAGATAGGGGGGCAATGTGGCAGATGTTGCAGGTGTATGGTATAGGATGTAGGTTACTGAAAGCAGTGAAGAGTTTTTACGAGGATAGTGAGGCTCAAGTTAAAGTATGTAGGAAAGAGGGAAATTATTTCCAGAAAAAAATAGGCCTTAGACAAGGATGTGTGATGTCACCGTGGTTGTTTAATATATTTACAGATGGGACTGTAAGAGAAGTAAATGCGAGGGTCTTGGCAAGAGGCGTGGAGTTAAAAGATAAAGAATCACACATAGAGTGGGAGTTGTCACAGTTGCTCTTTGCTGATGACACTGTGCTCTTGAGAGATTCTGAAGAGAAGTTGCAGAGATTGGTGGATGAATTTGGTAGGGTATGCAAAAGAAGAAAATTAGAAGTGAATACAGGAAAGAGTAAGGTTATGAGGATAACAAAAAGATTAGGTGATGAAAGATTGGATATCAGATTGGAGGGAGAGAGTATGGAGGAGGTGAATGTATTCAGATATTTGGGAGTGGACGTGTCAGCGGATGGGTCTATGAAAGATGAGGTGAATCATAGAATTGATGAGGGGGGGAAAAGGGGTGAGTGGTGCACTTAGGAGTCTGTGGAGACAAAGAACTTTGTCTTTGGAGGCAAAGAGGGGAATGTATGAGAGAATAGTTTTACCAACGCTCTTATATGGGTGTGAAGCATGGGTGATGAATGTTGCAGCGAGGAGAAGGCTGGAGGCAGTGGAGGTGTCATGTCTTGAGGGCAATGTGTGGTGTAAATATAATGCAGGAAATTCGTAGTTTGGAAGTTAGGAGGGGGTGCGGGATTACCAAACCTGTTGTCCAGAGGGCTGAGGGAAGGGTTGTTGAGGTGGTTCGGACATGTAGAGAGAATGGAGCGAAACAGATGACTTCAAGAGTGGATCAGTCTGTAGTGGAAGGAAGGCGGGGTAGGGGTGGGCCTAGGAAGGTTGGTGGGAGTGGGTAAAAGGAGGTTTTGTGTTTTTTTAAAAATGCGTGGGCGTGTTTGATAGGAGTGAATGGAAAACAAATGGTTTTTAATACTTGACGTGCTGTTGGAGTGTGAGCAAAGTAACATTTATGAAGGGGTTCAGGGAAACCGGCAGGCCGGACTTGAGTCCTGGAGATGGGAAGTACAGTGCCTGCACTCTGAAGGAGGGGTGTTAATGTTGCAGTTTAAAAACTGTAGTGTAAAGCACCCTTCTGGCAAGACAGTGATGAAGTGAATGATGGTGAAAGTTTTTCTTTTTCGGGCCACCCTGCCTTGGTGGGAATCGGCCAGTGTGATAATAAATAATAAATAAAAAGGTTAGGGAAATTTTGAGATTTGTTTGATGCTACAGGAACGTGCTTGGCTTTGACCGGAAGGACGGCTTCTTGTCCCGCCTGCACCTTACGTCTTAACAAATATAAGGAATTCCTCTCAGCTGGCTCACCAGCACTTGAGAAGGATCTCTAGTGGACCGAGAACATTCACACTTATTTCTGAACCGTTGAATTCTGTTTAAGCATTATATAACCCAGTCGTGAGTGACTGTCCATAACATGAGACCTTTAACGATAGGTTATAATCCACACTAGAAAACACAGTGGTATATTCTTTTATTATTTTAAGAAATAACGTTGCGTCTTAACCTTCCACAGGGATAAGTAAATTTGATTTCCTCCGGCGGCAGCTAAACTAAATTATTTCAGGTGTAACAAGTGTTATCACCCGAGAGGTAACACAATTTCATAGCCAAGAAATTGTATTACCTTTAAAGTTTTATATAAAAGTGTATGAACAGATCTTCAAAATTTTTGTTTTTTCTTTTTGTAAGGTCGGTCACGAGATCATTTTATAGCGTTTTCTTTATATGTCCTTTCAAAGTATCCCCTTTCACCTTACAACTATGAGAAGTCTCACAAAAACTAAGCAGGAGATATGAATCGATATCAGATTTAGGTAAGATAAATACAAGAGTGAGAGGGGTTGGATTTAAGCGGGACTTGCACATGAGTTAATAGCGTTATTAAAATTTGTTGCTTAAGTAGCACTGAAAATGGGTTGAGCAAATATTTTTGTTAGTGGGTTTTGGTTTGAGAAGGACCTGCCTAGTATGGGCCAGTAGGCCTGCTGCAGTGTTCCTCCTTTCTTATGTTCTTATTATGACAAACGGCCTTTTCTGTAGCACTAATGGCGAGAAAGATGTTCAGGAACACTTGAAAGCCACCCCAAATTCTTGGACACATGTAGACCTCTAGGTGCTAAAGATCACCCGTGTGTCAACAGGTTTTTAGAAACACCTGTGACACCAGGTGCTTTAGCATCACATTACGTCGCCATGTGTTTAGCGACATAAATAGCTGTTAACATCACGTGTAGGTCAGCAGGTGCTCAACACCACCTGTGGGTCACCAGGTGGTCAGCACCACCTGTGGGTCACCAGGTGGTCAGCGCCACCTGTGGGTCACCAGGTGGTCAGCGCCACCTCTAAGTCACACGGCGTTATGCAACACTTTTAATTTAACATCTTTTCACTGTTAATTATCACTGACCTGTGGTTCCTGTAGCAAATGTGAGAAATAGAAAGAAATTAAAGAGATATCTGAAAAGCCTTATATTGTTACAATGTTTAGTAATTTATTTCACTGATGTTCAGAACACCGAGTTATTCGTTATTCACATTCATGCTTAGAACTTGATGTTCTTCATTGATTTCACTCATGTTTATAACTTGCAAATAACCAGTGGACTCACTGATTTAGTGTTTATTCGTTTGATAAGGACATGCCTAGTATGGGCCAGTAGGACTGCTGCAGCCTTCTTCCTTATGTTCTTATGTCTGCTTTAAGTGCTAGTTGATAACTAAGAATCTTTGTTCAGAAATTCTCTTATTTTACTGATCCCAGAGGTGATTATCCATTACCATGAGATTAATAAGCATAACCTTTGAGATTAATAAGCATAACCTGCTCCACTTCTGGTTAGTGTGACTTTGTAAATGTAAAGTAAAAGGACACAAGTGCAACTAATGTGACATTTATTGTGGCAACGTTTCGCTCTCCAGGAGCTTTATCAAGCCATTTTATCAAGCCATTAGGTAATGGCTTGATAAAGCTCCTGGAGAGCGAAACGTTGCCACAATAAATGTCACATTAGTTGCACTTGTGTCCTTTTACTTTACATATTGTCGGTAATTCTACCAACTTTATTACACTTTGTAAATGGTCCAAGTCGGACCGAAACGTCGTCGTAAGCTTCTCTCTTCTATGTGCGGGTTATTTGTGTAAAAAAACTTTATTTCTTAAAAATTTAAATCTTCAGATCTCACCAGTTACATATCAAAGCTTGGCTGGTATTTCAAGCTCCGACGGGTTTAAATGTATAGGCTTCCCCGCAAAAGATTGGTTGCGTTCATAAGTCTGACATTACTCTATAAAATATTATAGGTTGCAAGAGGCCCTATTGTGCGCCAGATATTTATTATCCCTTGGCATCTAAGGGTACACCGATGGTCTCAGATTTATCCTCTTCCGAGTAAAAAAGTTGTGAGGGTAAGAAAACACTGACGGACGTAGAAGCCATGAAATGTTGATCATGGTTAAGATAATAGTATTCACTACCGACTAGTAGATAAGTAAGACGCATTTGCAGCAGTTAGGTATCTTCTCCAGGCTGCTGTGAGACTCATCATCTCTATACTACTTCGTCGAAGGTGATGAACTTGATTACATTCTCTTTACATCAGTACTGCGTTTGCTGTCTCCTCTGAATTCGACTGACGACGCCCACGATGTAGGCGATACGTTTCAGAATAAAGATACTCAACCATTGCGAATGTTCATCTTGTTTTATTTTTCAGTTATTTTCGTTCGTTTGGATTCTATTTTTTTATATAATCAGTTACTCGATTTTCAATGTACATCATTAACAAGTCGAGTTAAACGTGATGTTAAGCTCGTGATTTTTGTAATGTACTGAACATACTTATGATTTTATATTATTTATAATATAAAATCATAAGTACAGCTACTACAACTAACCCATCCCTTAGGGTAGGACCTACTTCACTGGGAC
>NC_069454.1:7067490-7111497 GCF_026875155.1 Cherax quadricarinatus | reverse complement strand
TCTGTTTAATTTTTTTGGGAATAGCAATTAAAAATGATTCAAGAAATTTATGTCTGCAAATATTGGGATGTTAATCACAAGCCGGGGCTGGCATCGTTACATTTCATTACATTTCGTTTCATCCCAATTTCTGCAGACATAAATGTCTTGAATCATTATTAATCGCTATTTCCAACTAAATTATACAGAATAAAGACAGCTTCATCATCTCTGAAGTATTAACAAGAGTTACACCTCGGGAAAACTGAAGCCATTCTCTTTGGCACGAAACATAAAATGAGAAGGGTAAATAATTTTAATGTCCAGTGTAATGGGGAGTCCATCACTTTGGTTTCATCAGTAAAATATCTGGGAATCCCCTTTGACCCATGCAGTCAGAAAATTGATAGGGAACAGTGTAGTAAAGAAAGCGAATGCCAGACTGAAGTTCCTGTATAGACAAGCACAGTGTCTACCTACTGAGGCTCGCAGGACCCTATGTCTAGCCCTTATACAATGCCATATGGATTACGCTTGCTCTTCATGGTACTCTGCCTTGACAAAAACAAAAAAAACTGAAAGATAGACTGCAAATCACCCAGAACAAAATCGTAAGATTCATCCTGGGGCTGGGACCAAGAGAGCAAGTAGGCCAGGATGAATTACAGCAGTTGGATATGCTGAATGTTGAAGACAGAGTAAAACGACTGAAGCTAAATCATGTTTATAAAATTGCTCACAAACAGTATCCAGAATATCTTGCTGTCAATTTTGTCAAGGTTGGGAACCGCAGCAATCATAGTACTAGGAGGAGAGAGCACAACTTTGTAGTAGCCAGTCAGTGGCCAGGCTTCAAACACCTTTTATTGTACAGCAATAAAGGAATGGAACAGACTGCCCGCACATGTCAAAGCCAGTCATAGCATGAACCAGTTCAAGAAGAGTGCCAAAAGGTGCCTGATGAATGTAGCTACAGAAAGGGAGGGGAATGATTTTCTATTTTTTAGCTAACATACGTGTAAATTTTACCTTATTCCTAGTAATGACCCTCGTATTGTAGATAGTCTTAATGACCCTCGTGTAGTAGATAGTCTTTTTAGTATGATAATAAGATGTTATCTTCATTATAGAATAATAAGAAATATTATAACCTTTATATTATAATAATAAGGTAAAAGGACCCAATGGAAATAAGTCACTCTGTCTGACTTTTTTGGGTTATCCCAGGTTCTCTACACATATGCTGCTATGTATGATAATCTATGTAACTGTATTTGTGTATACCTGAATAAACTTACTTACTTACTTAGGTGGTTGGCGGAATTTCGGTGTTATACGCAGGCGTTGTTTAAGTTATCGTTCCTGCATACATTATTGTGTTCTTCAGTTTAATCCAGTAGCGGTGCTGGTTGCAATGAGTGCTTTGGAAGCATTCAGTGCTACCTGGCTGTAGGGAAGGATTATAATCTTGTTGGTTCGCAGGGTTGCACAGAATGTCAGTCATTGTCAGCACGCGATGGGACGTCGATCCATCTGCTCATCTGTGAAGCAGTGACGATCAGTAGCGCTTCCTAGAGTGTAACAAGTGTCTCGAGAGAGTGGTACTGCCCTGGTCTATGATACACATCGTGTAATGTATGCTACACCAGAAGTAAAGCTTACAGTCGCATAACATGCAAGGAAGATACAATGAGTGTACTTTGCCGGGTCAGTACATGAGAGGACCTGGGCCAGGACCTGTCCTGGCAAACCTGCATGAATATGATGTACTTACAGTCTGTATCATAGGGAAGGGTAATACTACTGCTGCTGATGCTGCCAGATAAGGCACCCTGACATAGGCATCCTCCAGTGCCGGCACTGTGATGAAGTCACTGTCAGGAATGTGTCTCCTGTGTGTAACCATGAGAAGACAACCCACTAGCTGGGTTAGAGCTGTCAGCTCATAAATGAAGCTCTCTACTGAAAGCTTCACTGTCACTCTCAAGACTCACTCTCTCCCACGACTAGATGATCTCACACTCAGCTTCTTCCACACCCACACCCTGGTCTCCCACACCCACACCCTGGTCTCCACATCACCCACACCCTGGTCTCCCACGCCACGGCCCTGGTCTCCCACACCTACACCCTGGTCTCCCAGGCCACACCCGTGGTGCTCCCAGGCCCACAGCCTGGTTCTCTCTACTTGCCCTGGTCTCCCCACTCCCCTGTGCCTTCCCAGGCCACAGTCGTGGTGAGAATTAATTTAGAATGATGACCGAAACAAAGATAGCGTGCACAATGATTAGGGTGATTACAGTTGAGCATTTGTATTTTGTTTCAGGGTGGTAATGGTGTGTGTGTGTGTGTGTGTGTGTGTGAGTGTGTGTGTGTGTGTGTGTGTGTGTGTGTGTGTGTGTGTGTGTGTGTGTGTGTGTTGCAGAGGTCGATTCATAACTCCTGATCCCGCCTCCTCACTGGTCGCTACTAGGTCTACTCTCTCCCTTCTTAAAGCTAAATATGGATCCTGCCTCCACTACGTCATTTTCCAGACTATTTCACTTCCTGACAACTTAATGGCTGAAGAAATACTTCCTAACACCACTGTGACTCATCTGAGTCTTCAACTTCCAGTTGTGACGTCTTGTTGCTGTGTCCCATCTCTGGAATACCCTGTCCACATTGTCGATTCCTCTCAGTATTTTATATATCGTTATCATGTCCCCCATATCCCTCCTGTCTTCCATTGTCGTCAGATCGAGTTCCCTTAACTTCTTCTCGTAGGACACGCCCCTTAGCTCCGGGAGTAGTCTCGTTGCAAACCTTTGCACTTCCTCTAGTTTCCTGAAGTGCTTGACCAGATGAGGTGCATACTACAAAATGGGCCTAACGTACACGGTATACAGGGTCCGGAATGACTCCTTACTGAGATGTCGGACTGCTATTGCTAGGTTCAGTAGGCGCCCATATGCTGCAGCAGTTATTTGGTTGATGTGCACCTCAGGGGATGTGCTCGGTATTATGCACACTCTAAGATCCTTTTCCTTGATGAGGTTTGTAGTCTTTGGCCCCCTAGACTGTACTCTGCCTGCGGTCTTCTTTGTTCTTCCCCGATCTTCATGACTTTGCACTTGGTTGGTGGGGATGAACGCCAGGATCCAGTTGCTGGACCAGGCCTGCAGCCCATCGAGATCCTTCTGTAGTCCTGCTTTATCCTCCTCTTACTGAATTCTCCTCATTAACTTCACATTGTCCACAAACAGGGACACTTCTGAGTCTATTCCTTCAGTCTTGTCATTCATATATACCAGAAACAGCACTGGTCCTAGGACTGACCCCTGTGGAACCCAGCTCGTCACAGGCGCCCATTCTGACACCTCGACACTTACCATGACTCGTTGCTGCCTCCCCGTTAGATATTTTCTGATCCATTGCAGCGTCTTCCCTGTTATACCTGTCTGGTCCTCCAGCTTTTACACTAATCTCTTGTGTGGAACTGTGTCAAAAGCATTCTTACAATCCAAGAAAACACAGTCTACCCACTCATCTCTTGTCTTAATGCTGTCAGCTTGTCATAGAGCTCTAGTAGGCTTGTGACACAGGATTTCCAGTGGCTGAATCCGTGCTGATTGTCCTTTGTAAGTTCATTCCTTTGTAGGTGCTCCACCACTCTTCTCCTGATAATCTTCTCCGTGACTTTGCATACTTTACATGTCAGTGACACTGGACTGTAGTTGAATGCCTCGTGTCTGTCGTCTTTTTTTTAAAAAAATGGGACAACATTTGCTGTCTTCCATACATCTGGTAGTCACCCTGTTTCGACAGATGTGTTGAAGATTGTTGTTAGTGGTACACAGAGTGCTTCTGCTCCCTCTCTCAGGACCCACAGAGAGACGTTATCTGGCATCATCGCTTTTGAGATGTTCAGTTTGCTTGGCAGCCTCTTCACCTCCTCCTCGGTTGTATGTATCACGTCCAGCATTTGGTGTATCCCGCCTCTCCGTCTTTATGGAGTCCTTTCTGTCTACATTGTGTGTGTGTGTATTTGTGTACATGCGCACACTCTTTCCAAACGAGACGGAGGTTCGAGTCTGCATGACTCCATTTGCTCAACTCCTGGGTCTTCTCACAAAATTTCGCCATGGTCTGGCTTCCCAACAGCAACACCTGATCTATCATGTGTAGTCTTCTACCTTACACATATATATACTTTGTTTATCTATTTTTGTCTTTGTTAAACTGTGCAGACTGACACTCCACCTGACCCCTCCACCACCAGACTGACACTCCACCTGACCCTTCCACTACCAGACTGACACTCCACCTGACCCCTCTATCATGTGGGAGTTCGATACGTGGATTAGGTAAGAAATACTCACGTAGGCTGTTATTACGTATAATTGCAGTTATGTGGACAGAGCCCTTGCCAGCCGTACCTATCTCACTCGCTCCTCTCATAATACTGACTGGCCGCCCACAGTACCCTATGTGAGGGGGCCTTTGATACTGCTGAGGTCAGCACAATATGAATTCAGATAGTGACTCAGGCAGAGACAGTTGGTCGTTGAGTCAACGGTACACTGGTTACTACTACTGAGAGCTCGGCGACGCTAACGTATGTCGTCCCGACATACAACTAATACAAACTAGAGATGGCAGGTATACGGCTTGGGCTGATTCTATACAATGTCAAAGTACACAACAATTAAACATTATATATACATAAGTAGAACATTGGAATGAAAGCTTACGTAACTGAAACTGTAATGCAATACAAGGTATACTATAGTACAACTTAAAACGCAACAAATGAACAACGAACTCAACGTTGAGATTACAAGTGATAAAAATAAAAAAAAAATTTTGATCGATCGATCTGTATTCGTGTGATCTACGGATTCTGAGGAAGGAATATATACAAAGAAAGAGTGTTTAACAGAAAGGCAGATTCGGTGCACGCAAATCTAGACTGTTAACTCTCAGAATGCGGAGAGAACATGAACACAAAAAAAAAATTCTTGAATACTGATAAGTTGATACTGTAATTATTCATCTATACAGGTTATTTACATTTAACCCCAACTCTGCTAGGGTAAGATTGGCATATGCAGAATGGGTGTCATCTCTGGGAGGATCAAACTCTGTAGCATTGGCTAACTCATGCTGTATTTGAGGCAAATCTGAATTGGAAGTTACAAATGATACTTGAGGATTTCTCAATACCTGTCGTGTACGTAGGGAATAACGACATTCAGGTTGATCGTCTGACTGAGTATCAGAGGAAGAGAGTACAGGATCAAGAGGATTGTCAAAGTCTGTCACATTAGTCTGGGTTGGAACATCATTATCATCACATACTAACTTCATATAAACTAAATGCGATTCTTTATACTGACCAGTACTAATCTCTCTAACCTTATACTTATTACCAGTGATATGTTCAACTACTCGATAAGGACCAACAAACTTTGACCCAAGCTTGGGCATTGCTGACGTTTTGTTAAAGTTAATCAGCATACTCTCGAACCTACTTTGATTTTGGATGGCTTTGATCGAGTGTTTGCGACTCTTGTAAATTCTGCTTTTGATTTATGAAGTGTTTCACGGATTCTTCTAAAAACACTTTGAGCTAAGCTGGTACGAGTTGCTATGAAATCATCAGAGTTGTAATTTGGTTTCGGATTAGAATATAACAACTCATAAGGCAAACGTTTATCTACACCGTACAATGCATAATGTGGAGTGTCACCTATAGAAACATTGTAAGCAGAATTTATAGCACACTGCACATCAGGTATAACTTCATCCCAAGTTTCACTGTTGGGATTGATAGTGGCTCTCAAGACATCAAGTACTTTATCGAGCGCCCCAGTCAAACCGTCCCATGGTGACAGTAGGTGATAATGAGTACACCATCCCCGTTCACAATACCTTTGAAGCCTTAAGCAGTCTCGAGAATGACAACCCTGCTGATGATGTTGCTTCACATGTCTCTGACATAGATGATTTTGGGGATGGAGTTGAACAAGTCTTTTCTGATGACAATCCACCTTTTTGTTTGCACATAACTTCCAATGCAACCATAGGCCCTATAGTGCAAGAAACTGTTTTTAATGGCGCCCTTTTCATTTGTTCATGGACTCTGGGGGCGCAAGTCAATATTTTTAAAGGTCATTTTGTTTAAGGATAAGAAGTTACGACATGTCCTTCTCGTAGAACCGACTCCTGTGTCCCCCCTTTAGTGAGTATCTGGTTCTCACCTGCGTGCCCGGGCCCGGACTTCCCTAACCTTTTCTACCCGGGTAAGACTTCACTGCTTCCTTCCTTGTTGTCGACCAGATTACTTTCCCTGGTGCCCTTTCTACTGGGATTTGCTTCCATGCGAGACTTACGCATTGTGCTCGACCCTTATCGATGGCATGAAACAAATTGACGACTTGATCGTTCCATTCTGGGGTTACCAACTTGATCAGAAATCTGTTATACTGCGCAGAGTATGATGTACGGATTAAGTCCTTACAAGCTAATGCATTCTCCAGTAGCGTACCCAAGCGTCAGGCACTGGTAATTCTGTCACTCCCTCAGTGTTCCACCTATACCTTCAGATTTGCAGGATAGTCCGATGCCTCAATGTCCGAGGACACTCAGATTGCCTTGAGTGCACAACCTATCCCTGCAATGCCTGCTAGTTCGAGTAGTAGTTTTCTCCACAGGGGACGCCTTGTCGGAAAACAATACTTGCAACTAGTAAAGCCATCTCTTGTTGATGTCACATGCCGTCTGCAGAAAGACGTCCCCTGTTGCGGCTAGTGCTCTCACTAGAGTGTCGTTGTTGTTCCTAGTGTTCCAATGGTGATAACGCCTAGTTGACAGTGATTCCCCGCAAAGTAAAAGGTCTATTTGTTGAACCATCCTTACAGTTGTACGAGATAGTAAGATCCATTTCTACCTGCCAACACTTCTGTCACAAATGTTCGCCTCAGAGCAAATACCAATCTTGGGTTTACCTTGTTTCACTATCCTTACCCTGTTCAGGTAGAGGACGAGTTGTCACCTGACCAGTGGGTCGGTGCTATTTCTGCCGGGGGGACCTCATCCACTTCACTGGATCAATCTGTTCCACCAGTTGAGGAGAAAGACTTAGCTCCCACTGACTTCCCAGATGAAGTCAAGCGTTTGTTGACTCTGTTGAACAAACGTCGTAAAAAGCCATTGCTTTACCAGGTGAGAAGATGGGTATAACGAACTTATTGTCCCAAACGTATTCCACTTGAACCTGGTACTAGACCTATCTATATACCTGCGTACAGAATGCCTCATTCACAAGTTGCTGGGCGCAGAAGAATTGATCAATCAAATGCTTGATGATGGAGTTATTGCACCTAGCAATTCCCCTTGGAAGGGACCCCTTGATACTAGTACCTAAGAAAAGGGTGGTACTTGCGCCCAGTAATTGACTTAGGAAGTTAAAACGCGAAAACCATTTCCCGATCGCTTTCCACTCCCTGTACTGGTGATCTTTTACGTAATATCGGAGATAACAAAGTCTTTTCAACCCCAGATTTGTTACAAGGGTTTTTGGCAATCCCTCTTCACAGAGACAGCCAAGAGCTAACTGCATTCTCCACTCCTACAGGTCATTATCACTTCCTCCGTATGGCATTTGGATTACGATCCCTTTCCCCTATCACGTTCTCAAGCTCATGAAATAATATCTTTAGAGGTCTCATAGGTAATGCACTTATGGTGTACTTAGATGACGTTTAAACGTCATGTCTAAAGACGTGGATACACACTTGAAAAGACTTGATGTAGTACTTGGTAACTTGAAAAGCCAATTTAAAAATCAAACTGTCAAAATGTCAATTTTTCAGATCAAAAATTAAGTTTCTTGGTCACGTAGTCACTCCTAGAGGGGTTACGACTGACCAAAGTAAAGTAACTGCAGTCCCCCCAAACCCCTCCCCCCTCCCCCAAAAAACCCCCCCCCCCCCCAAAAAACCCCCCCCCCCCCCCCCCCCCCCCCCCCCAAAAAAAACCCCCCCCCCCCCCCCCCAAAAAAAAACCCCCAAAACCCCCCCCCCCCCCTGACCCCCCCCCCCCCCCCCCCCCGGATTTTCCCCCCCCCTTTCCCCCCCCCCAAAAAACCCCCCCCAACCCCCCCCCCCCCCAAACCCCCCCCCAACCCCCCCCCCCCCCCCCCCCCCCCAAAACCCCCCCCCCAAACCCCCCCCCTCCCCAATTCCCCTTCCCCCCCCCCCAAACCCCCCCCCCCCCAAAAAAACCCCCCCCCCCCCCCCAACCCCCCCCCCCCCCCCCCCCCGGGCCCCCCCCCCCCCCGCCCCCCAAAAACCCCCCCACCCCCCCCCCCCCCCCCCCCCCCCCCCCCCCCCCCCCCCAAAACCCACCCCCCTTTTAAACCCCCACCCCCCCCCCCCCCCCCCCCCCCCCAAAACCCCCCCCCCCAATTTCCCCAACCCCACCACCCCCCCCCCGGTCCCCCAACCCCCCCCCCCCCAAAAACCCCCAAAAACCCCCCCCCCCTAAACCCACCCCCCCCCACCCCCCCCAAACCAAAAAAACCCCCCCCCCCCGGCCACAAAAACCCCCCTTTTCCCCCCCCCCCCCCCCCAAAACCCCCCCCCCCTTTCCCCCCCAACCCCCCCCCCCCCCCCCCCAAAAATTCCCCCCCCCCCAAACCCGAAAAAAAAAAAACCCCCCCCCAAACCCCCCCCCCCCCCCAAAAAAAAACCCCTCCACCCCCCCCAAAACCCCCCCCCCCCCAAAAACCCAAAACCCCCCCCCCCGGGGAAAACCTAAACCCCCCTCCCCCCCCCCTTTCCCCCCCCCACCCCCCCGGGAAACCCCCCCCCCCCCCCCCCCCCCCCCCCCCCAAAAAACCCCCCCCCCCTCCCCCCAGCCCCCCCCCCCCACCCCCCCCCCCCCCCCCCTTTTCCCCCCCCCAAAAAAACCCCAAATCCCCTCCACCCCCCCCCCCAAAAACCCCCCACCCCCAAACCCCCCCCCCCCCCCCCAAAAAAAACCCCCCCCCCCACCCCCCCCCCCCCCCCCCCCCCGGGCCCCCCCCCCCCCCCCCCAAAAACCCCCCCCCCCAAAAAACCCCCCCCCCCCCCCCCCCCCCCCCCCCAAAAAAAAACCCCCCCCCCCCCCCCCCCGACCCCCCCCCCCCCCCCCCCCCCCAAAAAACCCCCCCCCCACAAAAAACCCCCCCCCCCCCCGGGGAAACCCCCCCCCCCCCCCCGGGACGGGCACCCCCCTTTCCCCCCAAAAAACCCCAAACCGACCCCCCCCCCCCCCCCCAAAAAAAAACCCCCCCCCCCCCAAAGGACCCCTTTTTTTTTTTCCCCCCAAAAAAAAAAAAAAAAAAAAATTTTTTTTTAAAAAAAAATTTTTTTAAAAAAAAAAAAAAAAAAAAAAAATAAAACCCCCTTTTTTAAAAAATTTTAAAACCCCCCCCAAACCAATTAAACCCCCCCCCCCCAAAAAAAAACCCCCCCCCTGCCCCCCCCCCCCTTAAAACCCCCCTCCCCCCCCCCCCAAAAAACCCCCCCCTTTCCCCCCCCCCCCCCTTCCCCCCCCCCCAAACCCCCCCCCCCCCCAAAATCCCCCCACCCCCCCCCCCCCCCCCCCCCAAAACCCCCCCCCGGCCCCCCCCCCCCCCCCCAAAAAACCCCCCCCTCCCCCCCCCCCAAAACCCCCCTCCCCCCCCCCCCCCCCCAACCCCCCCCCCCCCCCCCCAAAATTTAAAAAAACCCCCCCCCCCCCCTAACCCCAAAAACCCCCCCCCGGGCCCCCCCCCCCCCCCCCAAAACCCTTTAACCCCCCCCCCCCCCTTTCCCCCACCCCCCCAACCCCAAACCCCCCCCCCCAAAAAACCCCCCCCCCCCCCCCCCCCCCCCCCCCCCCCCCCCCCCCCCCCCAAAAACCCCCCCCCCCAAACCCCCTTCCCCCCCCCAAACCCCCACTCCCCCCCCACCTCCCTTAACCCCCCCCCTTCCCCCCCCCCCCAACCCCCTTCCCCCCCAAAACCCCCCCCCTCCCCCCCCCCCCCCCCCCCCCCAAAAACCCCCTTCCCCCCCAAAACCCCCCCCCCCCCCCCCCCCCCAAAAAAAAACCCCCCCCCCCCCAAACCCCCCCCCCCCTTTTCCCCCTTCCCCCCCCCCAAACCCCCCTTCCACCCCCCTTTTCCCCCCCCCCCCCCAAAAACCCCACTCCCCCCCCCCCCCCCCCCCCCCCCCCCCCCCACTCCCCCCCCCCCCCCCCTTTTCCATTGCCCCCCCCCCCAAAAAAAAAAGGGCCCCCCCCAAAAAAAAAAAAAATAAAAAATAAAAAAAAAAAAAAAAATAAAAAAAAAATTTTTTTTAAAAAAGGGAAAAACCCAAAAAACCCCCCCAAAAACCCCCCTTTTTTTTCCCCCCCCCCTGCCCCCCTAAACAACCAATGACACTAAACCCGGGACCCCCCACTACCAGCTGACACCCACCTGCCCCCTAAACCACCAGACGGGACACTCCAGGGGCCCCCTCCACCACCAGCTGCCCACTCCACCTGACCCCCTCCACCCAGACAAACACCCCAAACCTAACCCCTCCACCACCAGACTGTCACCCCACCTGACCCCTCCACCCCAATGACCCCTCCCCCTTTGACCCCTCCAAAAAGACGACATTTTCACCCCCCCCCCTTCCACCCCCCAGACTAAACCCCTCCACCTGACCCCCCCCACTACCAAAAACTGACATTTCCACCTACCCCTCCCCCACCGGGACTGAACTCCACCTGCCCCTTTTCCCCCCCAAGACGACACTCCCCCGCCCCCCTCCCCACCAGCCCTGACACCCCAACCTGCCCCCTCCACAACCAGCCCTAAACTCCCTGACCCCTCCACTACCGGGACTACACTCCACCTGACCCCTCCCCCACCGGGACTGCACTCCACTGACCCCTCCACCCCCAGACTGACCCTCCACCGGGCCCCCTCCACCAGACTGACACTCCCCCGCCCCCTCCACCCCCAAGACGCATCCACCTCCCCCCCCCCACCACCAAACTGACACTCCCCCCTGACCCCCCACCACCAGCTAAACCACCCCAAATGACCCCTCCCCCCACCAGCTGACATTTCCACCGGGACCCCTCCCCCACCAGACTGACACCACCTGCCCCCTTCCACCCCCAGAGGAAAACTTTTTCCCCGACCCCCCCAATTTACCAGACTGACACTCCCCCTGACCCCCCCCCACCAATTTACATCCACCTGCCCCCCTCCCCCAAACCAGACTGCATCCACCTGACCCCCCCAAACACCGGGACGCCCACCCCCCCGGGCCCCCTTCCCCCCAAAAACGGGACACTCCCCTGACCCCTCCACCACCAGACTGACACTTCCACGCCCCCTTTCCCCCCACCAGACTGAAAACTCCACCTGACCCCTCCACCCCAGACTGACACTCCCCCTGACCCCCCACCAAAGACGACATTTCCACCTGCCCCCTTTCCACTACCAGATTTACACTCCACCGACCCCTCCCCCCCCAAAAGACACTCCACCTGCCCCCTCCACCACCGGGACTGAACTCCACCGACCCTCCCCCACCCCCGACGGGACACCCCAAACCTGCCCCCCCACCACCAACTGACACTCCCCCTTGCCCCTCCCTACCGACTGACACTCCCCCGCCCCCTCCCCCACCAGACTGCCCAATCCCACCTAAACCCCCCCCACCCCCGACTGACACCCCACCTCCCCCCTCCCCCACCGGGACTGACACTCCCCTGACCCCTCCAAAACCCCCAGACTGACACTCCTCTGCCCCTTCCAAACACCAGACTGACATTTCCAGGGGGCCCCCCCCCCCTCCAAAAACCTCCCCCGGGGTAAAACTGCCCCCCTGCCCCCCTCCACCCAGATTTGACACTCCACCTGCCCCCTCCCCCAGGGACGGGACACCCCAACCTGACCCCCCCCACCACCAAAAAAAAAGGGCACTCCCCCTACCCCTCCATACCCGGGATTTATTTTTCCCCCTGACCCCCCCCCCCCAGACTGACACTCCCCCCTGACCCCTCCACCCCAGCGGGACACTCCACCGACCCCCCCCCAACCCCGACGGAACTCCACCGGGCCCCCTTCCCCCACCAGACTGACACCCCCACCTCCCCCTTTCCATTTACCAGATTGACACTTCCAACCGACCCCCCAAACCCCCCGACGGGACACTCCACCAAACCCCCCTCCCCCACCAACTGACACCCCCCTGACCCCCCCAAACACCAGACGGGCCCAACCCACCGAACCCTCCCAACACCAGACTGACACCCCCACCTAAACCCCTAAAATACCAGACTGACATTTTCCACCTGACCCCCCCCAAACCAGATGAAACTCCACCTGACCCCCTCCACCCCCAGACTGACATTTCCACCTGCCCCCTTTCCACCACCAGACTGACATTTCCACCGGCCCCTCCACCACCGACGGAAAAATCCTCCCCCCCCCCACCCCCAAAACCGACACTCCACCTGCCCCCTCCACCACCAGATGAACTCCACCTGCCCCTCCACTCCCCAGACTAAACCACTCCCCTCCCCCCTCCCCCTACCCGCCCCCCTGACCCCCCCAAACCCCAATGAAACCCCCACCCCCCCAAAGTTGAACCCCACCTGACCCCCCCAAACCCCCGACGAACCCCAAACCTGACACCCCCACCCCCAAGAGACACTAACCGCCCTCCAAAAACCAACCCCCCGACCCCACAACCCCTAAAACCCCCAAACCAGCCCCGACCCCCTCCTCCCCTGACCCCCCAAACACCAATTTGCCACTCCACCTGACCCCCCCCTACCAGACGCCCCCCCTGCCCCCCAAACACCAATTAAACAACCCAACCTGCCCCCTCCCCCACCGACGACCACTCCCCCTGACCCCTTAACCCCCCAAAAAACGGGACACTCCCCCTGCCCCCCCCCACCACCAGACTAAACACCCCACCTGACCCCCTCCCCCACCAAAACATTTCCACCTCCCCCCTCCACCCCCAGCTGAAACTCCCCCCTAACCCCTCCACCCACCAAAATGACACTCCCCCGGGAACCCCCCCCCCCCAAAAAACGAAAATTTCCACCTAAACCCTCCACCCCGGGAGGGACACTCCCCCCTGCCCCCCCCCCTCCCAAGATGACACTAAACCTACCCCCCACAAACAGCTGAAATCCCCTGACCCCCCAAACCACCAGACTGACACTCCACTGCCCCCTTTCCACCCCCAAAAACGGGCACCCACCTGACCCCCCACAACCAGACTATTCTCCCCTGCCCCAAAACCCCACCAGATTGACACCCCAACCTGACCCCCCCACCCCAGTTTTGAACACCCACCTGACCCTAATTACCAGACGGACACTCCCCCTTTCCCCTCCACCACCAAAACTGACACACCACCTGACCCCCCCCACCCCCCAAAAACATTTCCCCCCTACCCCTCCCAACAAAACTGACACCACCGGGGCCCCCTTTTAAACCCCCGACAAACACTCCCCCCCTAAACCCCTACCACCAGACGCATTTCCCCTAAACCCCCCCACCAAAAACCCTGCCACTCCCCCTGACCCTCCCCCAACCAATTTGAAAACTCCCCCCAACCCCTCCCCACCGGACTGAAATTTTCCACCTGCCCCCTCCACCCCCAGACTAAACACCCCACCTGACCCCCCCACCCCCAAAGACGACACTCCACCTGACCCCTCCACTCCAACTAAACTAAACCCCCCCCCTCCAAACCAGACTGAAACTCCACCCTGCCCCCTTTCCACTACCAGACGGACACTCCCTGACCCCCCCAAACCAGACTGACACCCCACCTGCCCCTCCACCACCAGACTGACACTCACCTAAACCCCCCCAAACCCCCAACTGACACTCCAACCTGACCCCCCCCCCCCCACCAGACTGCCCATTTTCCCCCCCTGGACCCACCCCCCTCCCCCAAAGACTGACACTCCCCCGACCCCCCCCCACCAGACTGACACCCACCAAAAACCCCTCCCCCACCGACGGAAAAACCCCACTGGACCCCCCTCCACCACCAACGGGAAAACTCCCCGGCCCCCTCCCCCCAACCAGATGACACTCCACCTGACCCCTCCACCACCAGACTGAAAATTTCCACCTGACCCCTCCAACCAGATAAACCCAAAACCCTGACCCCCCCACCCCAACTGACACCCCCAACCTAAACCCCTCCAAAACCAGACTGCCCACTCCCCCGGGACCCCTCCCTACCAATGCACCCCCACCTAAACCCCCCCCACCAAAACTGACACCCCACCTGCCCTTTTTCCACCCAACTGACACCCCACCTGTCCCTCCACCAAACCCAACCCCCGACCCCTCCCCCAAAGACTGACACCCCCCCTGACCCCTCCATTTACCAGACTGACACTCCACCGCCCCTTTCCACCACCAACGGGCCCCATTTTTTCCAACCTGACCCCTCCCCCACCAGATTTGACACTCCCCCTGACCCCCACCCCAGACTGACACTCCCCCTGCCCCCTTCCCCCTCCAGACTGACACTCCCCCCGGACCCCTCCCATACCGGGACAACACCCACCTAACCCCTCCACCCCCGGGACTGAACTCCACCCCGACCCCCCACCACCAGCTGACACTCCCCCCTGCCCCCTCCCCCTACCAACTGACATTTCCACCTGACCCCTCCCCACCAGACGACACTCCCCCTAAACCCCCCCCTCCCCACCAGACTGCCCACTTCCCCTACCCCACCACCAACTGAAAAACTCCCCCCCTAAACCCCTCCCCCAACCAACGGACACCCACCTCCCCCTTTTCCCCCCCGGGCCCTGACACTCCACCGGGACCCCCTCCAACTTAATCCCTCCACCGACCCCCCCAAACCCCCCATCTGACACTCCCCCTGACCCCCCCACTACCAAAAGGGCACTCCACCGGCCCCCCTCCACTCCAGATAACACTCCCCTACCCCTCCACCCCCAGACGACACTCCCCCTGCCCCCTTTCCCCCACCAGACGACACTCCCCCTTCCCCCTCCCCCACCAGACTGACATTCCACCTGACCCCCCCCCCCAGGGGGGAACCCCCTCCCCCCTGCCCCCTTCCCCACCGGGCCTGACACCCCAACCTACCCCCCCACACCAGACGGGAAAACCCACCTGACCCCTCCCCCACCAGATGACATTTCCCCCGGACCCCTCCACCCCCAAAGTTGACACTAAACCCCGGGGACCCCCCTCCCCCCACCAACGGGACACTCCACCTGACCCTCCACTCCCCAGACGGGACACTCCACCTGCCCCCTCCCTACCAGACTGAACTCCCCCTGCCCCCTCCCCCCCCAGCTGACACTCCCCTGACCCCCCACCCCCCAGACTGACATCCCCCTTACCCCTCCACCCCAGACTGACATAACCGGACCCCTCCCCAAGGACTGACACTCCCCCTGACCCCCCCCAACCAAACTGCCACTCCCCCTAAACCCCTCCCCACCAGAGGACACTCCCCCTGCCCCCTCCCCCACCAGACTGACATTTCCCCCTGCCCCCTCCCCACCAGACTGACCTCCCCCTGCCCCCCTCCCCCACCAAAATGACACTCCCCCGGGACCCCTCCACCCCAGACTGACATCCACCGACCCCCCTCCCAGACTGAAAATCCACCGACCCCCCCCCCACCAAACTGACACCCCACCTGACCCCCCCACCACCAGACGACACTCCCCCCGGACCCCCCCAAACCAAACGGGAACTCCCACCCCCCAACCCGAAAACCTCCACCCCCACCCGGGACTGACATCCACCTGACCCCTCCCTAACCAGCCTGACACCCCACCTGACCCCTCCACCCCCAGACTGACACCCACTGACCCCACCCCCAAAAGACTGACACCAACCTGACCCCCCCCACTACCAACTGACACTTCCCCAACCTTGACTCCCCCTCCCCCCAACTGAAAAACCTCCACCGCCCCCCTCCACCCCGGACTGACACTCCACCTGACCCCTTCCACCACCGCCCTGACACCCCACCTGACCCCCCCAAAAAAACCAGACTAAAACACTCCACCGGGCCCCCCACCACCGGACTGACCCCTCCACCTGACCCCCCACTCCCAGACTGACACTCCCCCAAAAACCCCCCCCAACCCCCAGATGACACCCACCCGCCCCCTCCACCCACCAGAGGAACTCCCCCTTTACCCCCCACCCAATGCCCTCCCCCGCCCCCTCCCCCCGACTGACACCCCAAACCTGCCCCCTCCCCCACCAGACGGACACCCCACCTGACCCCTCACCACCAAAATGACACTCCACCTGCCCCCCTCCACTCCCAAACCCTGACACTCCACCTGACCCCTCCCCCCACCAACTGACACCCCCACCTGCCCCCTCCCCCACCAGACTGACACTCCCCCAAACCCCTCCCCCCAACTGACACCCACCGGGACCCCTCCCCCCACCAGACGGCACCCCACCTGAACCCCCCCACCCCCGGGACTGACACCCCAAACCGGGCCCCCTCCCCCACCAAAACTGACACTCCCAAAACCCCCAAACCAAAACGACACTCCACCTGACCCCTCCACCACCAACTGACACCCCCCCTTTACCCCCCCCACCCCAGCTGAAAACCACCTGACCCCCCCCACCAGACTGAACTCCCCCTGCCCCCTCCCCCACCAGACTGACACCCCGCCCCCTTCCCCAAACCAAAACGGGACATCCACCGGCCCCCTCCACCACCAACGGGACACTCCCCCCCTGACCTCCAAACCAGACTGCCACCCCCCTTTACCCCTCCCTAAAAAGGGGACCTCCACCTGACCCCCCCACCCCCGGGACGACATCCCCAGACCCCCCACCACCAGACGGGACATTTCACCTGCCCCCTCCACAAACCAAAATGACACCCACCTAAACCCCTCCCCACCAGACTGACATTTTCCAACCTGCCCCCTTTCCACACCGGGGATGCCACTCCACCACCCCTCCACCACCAGACGGACACTCCCCCCTTTGCCCCCCTCCACTCCCAACGGGACATTTCCACCGACCCCTCCCCCCCCGACTATTAAAAAAAAAAACCCCACTCCCCCTACCCCTCCACACCAGACTCCCCCCAACCCCCCCCTTACCGGAACCCCTTACCCCCCAACCAGACTGACCCCTAACCTGACCCCCCCAAACCACCGACTGACACTTCACCTGCCCCCCTCCAACACCAAGACTGACACTCCACCTGCCCCCCCACCCCAAACCCTGACACTCCCCCCCTCACCCCTCCACAAACCAGACTGAAATCCCCCTGACCCTCCCCACCAAAACGGGCACTCCCCCTTTAACCCCTCCACCACCAGACGACACTCCCCCAAAAACCCCTCCATTTACCAGACTAATACTCCCCCTTCCCCCTCCACTCCCAAGACTGACATTTTACCTGCCCCCTCCACCCCAGCTGAAACTCCACCTGACCCCCCCAACTACCGACTAAACCACTCCACCTGCCCCCTCCCCACCAGCTGCACTCCACCTGACCCCCCCTACCACCGGGACTAAACACTCCACCTAAACCCCTCCCCACCAGATTTGACATTTCCACCTGACCCTCCCCACAGACAACACTCCCCCGCCCCCCTCCACCACCAGACTAAACACCCCAAACCTGCCCCCTCCCCCCCACCAGACGAAAACTCCCCCTAAACCCTCCCCCACCAGCCTGAATCCCCCTGCCCCCTTTCCCCAAAATGACATTCACCTGACCCCCCACCACCGGGATGACATCCCACCTGACCCCTCCCCACCGGGACTGACACTCCACCTGCCCCCCCTTCCACCACCAAAACGACACTCCACCTACCCCCCACAAACCAGACTGACACCCAAACCGACCCCTCCACCACCGGACTGCCCACAAAACCTGACCCCCCACCACCAGACACACTCCCCCTCCCCCTCCATACCAGACTGACATTTCCACCGCCCCCCTCCCCTACCGCCCGACACTCCACCTGACCCCCCCCACCCCAGACTGACATCCACTTTGACCCCTCCCCCCAGACTGAAAACCCCCCCCGGACCCCCCCACTCCCCAATGACACTCCACCTAACCCCCCCAACCCCCAAAGACGACACCCCACCTGACCCCCCCAACTACCAGACGACACCCCACCAAAACCCCCCACCACCAGACGACACTCCACCGGGACCCCTCCCCCCACCAACTGACACTCCCCCTTTACCCCCCCAAATAGCCCTGAAAATCCCCCTGCCCCCCCAAACCCCCCGGGACTGAACCCCAAACCTACCCTCCCTACCAGACGGACACCCACCTGCCCCCTCCACCACCAGACTGACACTCCACCTGCCCCCTCCACCACCAGCCCACACTCCCCCTTTGACCCCTCCACTCCCCAGACGGGCCCCACTCCACCGACCCCCCCCCCTACCAGACTGACACTCCACCGACCCCCCCCCACCCCCAGACGGGCACCCCCCACCTGCCCCCCTCCACCCAGACTGACACTCCACCTGACCCCCCACTCCCCGGGACTGACATTTAAACCTGACCCCCCCCCAACCAACTGAACTCCCCTGCCCTTTCCCCCATCCCGGGAAAGACACTCCACCAGACCCCCCACCCCAAGATGACACCCACCCGGGCCCCCTTCCCCACCAGAGGGCCCACTCCACCTGACCCTCCACCACCAGCCCTTGAAAAACCTCCCCCTGACCCCTCCCCCACCAGCGGGACACTCCACCTGACCCCCCCCAACCAATGCCACTCCATTTGACCCCTCCACCCCCAAAGATGAAAACTCCATTTTTAAAAACCTCCACTCCCAGAGACACTCCCCCTTTGCCCCCTCCCCCACCAAACTGAAACCATTTCCCCCTCCCCCCAACCCCCAAAGACGGGGGACCCCCCCCTGAAAACCTGACCCCCCAAACCCCCACAAAAGACACCCCCACCTGCCCCCCTCCACCACCAGACGACACTCCCCCTGCCCCTCCACCACCGGGACTGACCCCTCCACCTGACCCCTCCATTTCCCAGACGGACACCCCAACCTGCCCCCCTCCACCCCCAGACTGACACTCCCCCGGGGGACCCCCCCATCCCGGACTGACACTCCACCTGACCCCCCCAAAACACCAGACGGGACACCCCCCTGACCCCCCCCAATTAAAAGACTGACACTCCCCTGCCCCTCCTTACCAGATTGACGCCCCCAACCGCCCCTCCACCCCCCAACGGGCCACTCCACCTGACCCCTCCCCCACCAAAACTAAACACCCCACCTGACCCCTCAACCACCAGACTGACACCCCAACCTGACCCCCCCAAACACCAGCTGACACTCCCCCCACCCCCCCACTACCAGATTAAACAACTCCCCCCTTGACCCCTCCACCCCAGACTAAACACCCCACCGACCCCTCCACCACGGGGACTGACACTCCCTGCCCCTCCACCCCCAAAAATTTGACACTCCCCCTCACCCCTCCACCACCAGACGGGACACTCCACCTGACCCCCCCAACCACCAGACTGACAACCAAATGACCCCCCCCACACCCCAGATGACACTCCCCTGACCCCCCCACACCAGACTGAACTCCCCCTGACCCCCCCCCCACCAGAGGGGACACCCCACCTAAACCCCCCCCAACACCAAAATTTGACAACCCCCCGGCCCCCCTCCATTTACCAGACTGACACTCAACCTCCCCCCTCACAAAAAGGACACTCCCCCTGACCCCCCACTACCAATTTGTCACCCCACCGACCCCCCCACTACCAGACTGACACTCCCCCTGCCCCCTAAATCCCCAAAAGACACTCAACCTGACCCCCCCCCTACCAGATTTGAAAACTCCACCTGCCCCCTTTAAACACCAGACTGACACTCCACCGCCCCCTTTCCACCACCACCCTGACACCCCACCGCCCCCTTTCCCACTCCCCGACAAATACTCCCCCTTTGACCCTCCACAAACCAGATTAAACCCCCACCTGACCCCCCCACTCCCAAAACTGAAAACCCAAAATGCCCCCTCCACTACCAAAACTGACATCCACCTGCCCCCTCCACCCCCAGATGACACTCCACCTGCCCCCTCCACCACCGGGATGAAAACCCCCACCTGCCCCTCCCCCCACCAACTCCCCCCCCCCCCACTCCCCCTGACCCCCCCCACAGACTGACACCCCACCTGCCCCCTCCCCCACCGACTTAAACCCCACCGGGGACCCCCCCAACCACCAGAGGGACACTCCACCGACCCCTCCACCCCCAGATTTGACACTCCCCCTTTCCCCCTCCCCACCAACTAAACCCCTCCACCTGACCCCCCCCACTACCAGACTGACATCCACCGACCCCTCCCCAAACCAGACTGACACCCCACCTGACCCCTCCACCACCGGACGACATTTCCACCTGCCCCCTCCACCACCAGATGCCCACTCCACCTGACCCCCCCCCAGAAACCAGACTGAAACTCCACCTGACCCCTCCACCCCCAGACTGACACCCCCCACCTAAACCCCCCCCACTCCCGGGATGAAAACCCCAAACCGGGCCCCTCCCCCATCGGGATTTTCACTCCCCCTGCCCCCCCACCCCCAGACTACACCCCACCTGCCCCCTCCACCCCCAAAGACGCCCACTCCACCTGACCCCCCCACCACCAAAATGACATCCCCCCTGCCCCCTTCCACCACCAAACTGACACCCCAAACCTGACCCCCTCCACCCCCAGACGACATTTCCCCCCTAAACCCTCCCCCAACCAGCTGACACCCCCACCTGCCCCCTCCATACCAGACTGACACTCCCCCTTTGACCCCTCCACCACCAGACGACACTCCACCTAAACCCTTTCCACCCACCAGACTGACACTCCACCTGACCCTCCCCCCACCAGATGACACTCCCCCTCACCCCCCCCACCAAAACTGAAAATCCCCTGACCCCTCCACACCAACGGGACACTCCCCCGGCCCCCTCCACTACCAACTGACACTCCCCTAAACCCCCCCAAATACCAATGACACTCCACCTGACCCCTCCACCCCGGGACTGACACCCCCCTGACCCCTCCACCACCAGACTGACACTCCCCCCAAACCCCCTCCACTCCCAATGCACTCAACCTCCCCCCCTCCCCAACAGACTGAACCCAAACCGACCCCCTCCAACACCAGACTGACACCCCAAACCGGGCCCCTCCACTACCAACGACACTCCCCTGACCCCTCCACAACCAACTGACATCCCCTGCCCCCTCCACCCCCCAGACTGACATCCACCTGACCCCTCCACTAACCAGACTAACACTCCCCCTCACCCCTCCCCCACCGGGACGGACATCTCCCTTTGCCCCCTCCACCACCAAAACTGAAACTCCCCCTGCCCCCCTCCACTTTTCAAAATGACACTTCCCCTTACCCCTCCCCTACCAGACGGGACACTCCACCGCCCCCTCCACTACCAGGGGGGACATCCCCCCCAACCCCTCCACTACCAGACTGAAACTCCCCCTGACCCCTCCACCACCAACTGAAACTCCCCCTGACCCCCCCACTCCCAGACTAAAAACCCCAAACCCTAAACCCCTCCACAACCAACTACCTCCACCTGCCCCCCTCCACCTTCCCCAGATGACACTCCACCTAAAAACCCCTCCATTACCGACTGACACCCCCCTGACCCCTCCACCCCCAGATTTAACTCCACCGACCCTTTCCAAACCACCGATGAACTCCCCCTTTCCCCCTCCACTACCAACGGCCCACCCCCACCTGACCCCCCAACCAAAAATGACAACTCCCCCCTTTACCCCTTTCCACCCCCAGACTACACTCCACCTGACCCCTCCACTATCAGATGCCCTTTTAACCTGCCCCCTCCCCTACCGGGACGACACTCCCCCTCCCCCTCCACTACCAGACTGACACTACCCCCCCCTCCATTTCCCAAAACTAAAAAACCCCACCTGCCCCCTCCCCCCCCAACTGACACTCCCCTAAACCCCCCCACTCCCAAAGGACAAAAATACCCCACCTGACCCCCCCACAAACCAGATGCCCACCCCAAACCTGACCCCCCCCACCAGACTAAACACCCCACCTGCCCCCTCCATTCCCAAAACTGCCCACTCCACCTGACCCCTCCCCCACCAGACTGACACTCCCCCCTTTATCCCTCCACCACCGGGACGACATAAACCCCCTGCCCCCCCCTCCATCCCAAAAGACCCCCACCCCAAACCGACCCCTCCCCCACCAGACTGACACCCCAAACCGGGCCCCACTCCACTCCCAGACGAAAAACCACCTGTCCCCTACCCACCGGACTGACATTTAAAAACCTGCCCCTTTTCCCCCCCCAACTGACACTCCCCCTGCCCCCTCCTCCCAGACTGACACTCCACCGCCCCCTCCACCCCGGGACGGGACACCCCACCTCCCCCCCTTTCCATTACCAAAACTGAAAACCCACCTACCCCTCCACCACCAGCCCTGACACTCCACCTGACCCCGCCACCCCCAGACTGACACCCCACCGGGCCCCCTCCCCCTACCAGACTGACACTCCATCTGACCCCCCCCCCACCAAACGGGGCCCACCCCAACCTCCCCCTCCATACCGACGAAACCCCCACCTGCCCCCCCTAACCCACCAGACGACACCCCAAACCTGCCCCTTTCCCCACCCCCAGAGGGGCACTCCACCGGGACCCCCCCCATTTACCAACGACACTCCACTTGACCCCTCCACCCCCAGACGAAAAACTCCACCGACCCCTCCACCACCAACTGACTTTTTCCACCTGCCCCCCTCCACCCCCCAAAACTGAACCCCCCGACCACCCACCCCCCCGACTGACACCCCCCCTAAACCCCCCCACTACCGGGCCTGACATCCACCTGACCCCCCCCACCAGACTGACACTCCACCTGACCCCCCCCACTCCCCAAAAGAAACCCCAAACCTGACCCCCCCACTCCAGACGACACCCCACCTGACCCCTCTACCCCCCAGACCTAAACACTCCCACCGACCCCCCCAAACCCCGGGCGACACTCCATCTCCCCCTCCACCACCAAAACTGCCCCCCTCCACTACCAGATTTGAAACTCCACCTGACCCCCCACCACCAGATGACATTTCCAAACCAGACCCCTCCCCAACCGGGACTGACACCCCAAACCTGCCCCCTTCCATTTCCCAAATGACATTTCCCCCTCCCCTTCCACCACCAGACTGACACCCCACCTGCCCCTCCACCCCAACAGCCCTTCATTCCCCCTGCCCCCCTCCACTACCAGACAACACCCCAGCTGCCCCCCTTCCACTCCCAGACTGACACTCCCCCTTTACCCCCCCCATACCAGACTGCCACCCCAAACCCGACCCCTCCCCCCCGACTGACACTCACCTGCCCCCTCCACCACCAGACTGACATTTCCACCTGCCCCCTCCACTACCAACGACATTTCCAAACCCTGACCCCTCCACCACCAGACGACATCCCCCCGCCCCCTTCCACTCCCCGTCTGACACTCCATCTGACCCCCCCCCTACCAAAAGACACCCCAACCGACCCCTTTCCATACCAACGACCCCCCAACCGACCCCTCCCTCCCAAAAGACACCCCACCTCCCCCTCCACTACCAAAACGGGACACTCCACCTAAACCCCTCCAACCACCAGACAAACCTCAACCTGACCCCTCCCACTACCAACTGCCACTCCACCTGACCCCCCAAAACCCCAACGGGCCCATTTCCCCCTTCCCCACCCCCAACCACCAGACTGACACTCCACCTGCCCCCCCCAAACCAACGACACCCCCTCCCCCTCCACTACCAACTGACACCCACCTGCCCCCTTTCCACCACCAGCTGACCTTCCCCGACCCCCCCACCCCCAGATTACATTTCCCCCTGACCCCCCCAAACTACCAGCCCGCCCACTCCACCTGACCCCCCCAAACCCCCAGACTGACACCCACCTGCCCCCTCCACTCCCAGAAGGACCCCCAAACCGGCCCCCTTTCCATTTCCGGGACGGGCACTCCACCTGACCCCTCCAAAAACCAAACTGACCCTCCCCCATCCCCCCCCCACCACCAGACTGACACCCCACCCCCCCTCCATTTCCAAAATTTGACCCCCCAAACCTGACCCTTCCCCCAAAACCCAGCTGACACTCCACCTAAACCCCTCCACTACCAGCCTGACACTCCACCTGCCCCCCTCCACCACCGGGGACGGGCACCCACCTGACCCCCCCAAACACCAGAACTGACACTCCCCCTGACCCCCCCCACTATCGGGAACTGAAAACTTCACCTGCCCCCCTCGACCCCCCAGATGACACCCCACCTGACCCCTTTCCACAACCAGACTGTTTACTCCCCTGACCCCCCCAACCCCCAAACCCTGACACTCCACCTGCCCCCTCCTTTAAACCAGACTGACACTCCACCTGTCCCCCTCCCCTAAAAATGCCCATCCACCGGGACCCCCCCCCAACCAACTGAAAACCCCACCTAAACCCCCCACCCCCAGACTGACCCTTCCACCGGGCCCCCCCCACTACCAGACTTGGCACTCCCCCTTTACCCCCCCACTACCATACTGACACCCCCACCTGACCCCTCCACAACCAGACTGCCCACCCACCTGCCCCTCCACCCCCTTGACTAAACACTCCCCTAAAACCCCTCCCACTACGGGAACGCCCACTCCCCCTTTAACCCCCCCACTACCAAGGGGCCCTTTCCCCCTTTACCCCCCCACTACCGGGACGGGCACTCCCCCTGACCCCCCCACTACCAGTGACAGCCCCACCTGACCCCCCCCGCTCCCCAGACTGACACTCCACCTGCCCCCTCCACTACCAAACTGGCACTCCACCTGCCCCCTTTCACTACCATTTTGAAACCCCAAACCTGACCCCCACTACCAGATGACACCCACCTGACCCCCCCACACCTGATGCACTCCCTGACCCCTCCACTCCCAAAATGACACCCCCCCTAAACCCCCTAAAATCCCAGATTTTACACTAAACCCTTGACCCCTCCACTACCAGACTGACACTCCACCTGACCCCTCCACTACCAGAGTGACACTCCACCTGACCCCTCCACTACCAGACTGATACTCCACCAGACCCCTCCACTACCAGACTGACACTCCACCTGACCCATCCACTACCAGACTGACGCTCAACCTGACCTCTCCACCACCTGACTGACAATCCACCTGACTCTTCCACTACCAGACTGACACTCCACCTGACCCCTCCACTACCAGAGTGACACTCCACCTTACCCCTCCACTACCAGACTGACACTCCACCTGACCCCTCCACTACCAGAGTGACACTCCACCTGACCCCTCCACTACCAGACTGACACTCCACCTGACCCCTCCACTACCAGACTGACACTCCACCTGACCCCTCCACCACCAGACTGACACTCCACCTGACCCCTCCATTACCAGACTGACACTCCACCTGTCCCCTCCACTACCAGAATGACACTCCACCTGACCCCTGCACTACCAGACTGACACTCCACCTGACCCCTCCACTAGCAGACTGACACTCCACCTGACCCCTCCACTACCAGAGTGACACTCCACCTGACCCCTCCACTACCAGACTGACACTCCACCTGACCCCTCCACTACCAGACTGACAGTCCACCTGACCCCTCCATTACCAGACTGACACTCCACCTGACCCATCCACTACCAGACTGACGCTCCACCTGACCTCTCCACCACCTGACTGACAATCCACCTGACTCTTCCACTACCAGATTGACACTCCACTTGACCTCTCATTCAGTTGTTCACTCTGAATCACTAATGAATATAGGTCGTTCTTTCACTAGGGAATAGGAAATATAATAATAATAATAATAATAATAATAATAATATAATAATAATAATAATAATAATAGTAATAATAATAATAATAATGTCTTTATTTATTTATCAGTGCATGTGACATATGTGACATACTACTATATAGAAAGCAGCTTGTTAAGCTGAGCATTTCCCGCAAATTAGGTCAGTTTTGTCCCAGGATGCGACCCACACCAGTCCACTAACACCCAGGTACCTAATTACTGCTAATTGAACATGGACAGCAGGTGTCTTAAGAAAACACATGCTAATGTTTCCACCCGTACCGGGGATCGCACCATGGATCTCAGTGTGTGAGCTGAGTGCGCTACTGACTGGGATAGTTGACGACTGAGATCTGACGTCTGTAATGAGCTAGACTCCCAGGACCTCCTAGTGAGTTTGGTTGTCTTCAAACACTCTAGTGAGGGTGTCACTGTTGTGTCACTGTAACTGACCTAGCTGTCAACACCTAGCTGTCAACAACTAGCTGTCAACACCTAGCTGTCAACTCCTAGCTGTCAACACCTAGCAGTCAACACCTAGCTGTCAACACCTAGCTGTCAACACCTAGCTGTCAACACCTAGCTGTCAACACCTAGCTGTCAACACCTAGTTGTCAACACCTAGCTGTCAACACCTAGCTGTCAACACCTAGCTGTCAACACCTAGCTGTCAACGCCTAGCTGTCAACACCTAGCTGTCAACACCTAGCTGTCAACACCTAGTTGTCAACACCTAGCTGTCAACACCTAGCTGTCAACACCTAGTTGTCAACACCTAGCTGTCAACACCTAGTTGTCAACACCTAGCTGTCAACACCTAGTTGTCAACACCTAGCTGTCAACACCTAGCTGTCAATACCTAGCTGTCAACACCTAGCTGTCAACACCTAGCTGTCAACACCTAGCTGTCAACACCTAGTTGTCAACACCTAGCTGTCAACACCTAGTTGTCAACACCAAGCTGTCAACACCTAGCTGTCAACACCTAGCTGTCAACACCTAGCTGTCAACACCTAGCTGTCAACACCTAGCTGTCAACACCTAGTTGTCAACACCTAGCTGTCAACACCTAGCTGTCAACACCTAGCTTTCAACACCTAGCAGTCAACACCTAGCTGTCAACACCTAGCTGTCAACACCTAGCTGTCAACACCTAGCTGTCAACACCTAGCTGTCAACACCTAGCTGTCAACACCTAGCAGTCAACACCTAGCTGTCAACACCTAGTAGTCAACACCTAGCTGTCAACACCTAGCTGTCAACACCAAGCAGTCAATACCTTGCTGTCAACACCTAGCAGTCAACACCTAGCTGTCAACACCTAGCAGTCAACTCCCAGCTGTCAACACCCAGCTGTCAACACCTAGCTTTCAACACCTAGCTGTCAACACCTAGCAGTCAACACCTAGCTGTCAAGACTTAGCTGTCAACACCTATCAGTCAACACCTAGCTGTCAACATCTTGCTGTCAACACCTAGCAGTCAGCACCTAGCAGTCAACACCTAGCAGTCAACAATTAGCAGTCAACACCTAGCTGTCAACACCTAGCAGTCAACACCTAGCTGTCAACACCTAGCAGTCAACACCTAGCAGTCAACACCTAGCAGTCAACACCTAGCTGTCAACACCTAGCTGTCAACACCTAGCTGTCAACACCTAGCAGTCAACACCTAGCTGTCAACATCTTGCTGTCAACACCTAGCAGTCAACACCTAGCAGTCAACACCTAGCAGTCAACACCTAGCAGTCAACACCTAGCTGTCAACACCTAGTAGTCAACACCTAGCTGTCAACACCTAGCAGTCAACACCTAGCTGTCAACACCTAGCAGTCAACACCTAGCAGTCAACACCTAGCAGTCAACACCTAGCAGTCAACACCTAGCTGTCAACACCTAGCTGTCAACACCTAGCAGTCAACACCTAGCAGTCAACACCTAGCTGCCAACACCTAGCAGTCAACACTAGCTGCCAACACCTAGCAGTCAACACCTAGCTGCCAACACCTAGCAGTCAACACTAGCTGCCAACACCTAGCAGTCAACACCTAGCTGCCAACACCTAGCAGTCAACACTAGCTGCCAACACCTAGCAGTCAACACCTAGCTGCCAACACCTAGCAGTCAACACTAGCTGTCAACACCTAGCAGTCAACACCTAGCTGTTTCTTGATTGATTTTTAGGTAAAGAGTCACTGCTTGTCCTAACTGAATTGCGCGGGGTGTTGATTCTAGCTCCTGACCCCCACCGTTAATATTACAGATCACCAACATTATTGCTTCCTTACCTCTCGAACCTTGTCGTACCTACCCTTGAATACGCGTATGACGTGTGTGTGTGTGTGTGTGTGTGTGTGTGTGTGTGTGTGTGTGTGTGTGTGTGTGTGTGTGTGTGTACTAACCTAGTTGTTATTGCAGGGGTCGATTCACAGCTCCTGGCCCCGCCTCTTCGCTGGTCGCTACTAGGTCCACTCCCTGCTCCATGAGCTTTATAGTACAGTACCTCTTCTTAAAACTGTGTATGGTTCCTGCCTCCACTACGTCACTTTCCAGAGTATTCCACTTCCTGACAATTCTATGGCTGAAGAAATACTTCTTAACATCCGTGTGACTCATCTGAGTCTTCAACTTCCAAGTGCGACTCCTTATTGCTGTGTCACATCTCTGAAACATCCTGTTTATCCACCTTGCTAATTCCTCTCAGTATTTTATATGTCGTTATCATGTCCCCCCTGCCCATCCTGTCCTCCAGTGTCGTCAGGTTCATTTCCCTTAACCTCTCCTCTTAGGACATACCCCTTAACTCATGTTTCAAACCTTTGCACTTTCTCTAATTTCTTGACGTGCTTCACCATGTGTGGGTTCCATACTCTTCCTATATACTCCAGTATGTGCCTGACGTACACGATCGTGAATGATTCTTTAGTGAGGTGCTGAAACACTATTCTTAGGTTGCAGCAGTTATCTGGTTGCTATGCGCCTCAGGAGATGTGCTCGGTATAATACTCACTCCAAGATCCTTTTCCTTGAGTGAGGTTTGCAGTCTTTGGCCCCCTAGACTGTACTCTGTAGTCTTCTTTGACCTTCCCCAATCTTCATGACTTTGCACTTGGTGGGGTTAAACTCCAGGAGCCACTTGCTGGACCAGGTCTGCAACCCGTCCAAATCCCATTGTAGTTCTTCCTGATCTTCATCAGCTTGAATTATCTGCATTAACTTCACATTGTCTGCAAACAGGGACACCTCTGAATCTATCTCTTCCGGACCTAGGACTGACTCTTGTGGAACCCCGCTCGTCACAGGCGCCCACTCTAACACTTCATCACATACCGTGACTCACTGATGCCTTCCTGTCAGGTATTCTCTGATCCACTGCAGTGCCTTTCCTGTTATTCCTGCCTGCACTAATTTCTTGGGTGGAACTGAGTCGAAAGCCTTTTTACAGTCCAAGAAAATGCAATCTACCCACCTCTCTCTCTCTCTCTCTCTCTCTCGTCTTACTTCTGTGACCCTGTCGTAAAACTCCATTAGGTTTGTGACACAGGATTTCCCTTTCCAGAAACAGTGCTGGTTGTCTTGTATAAGCTTATTCCTTTTTAGGTGCTCCACCACTCTTCTCCTGATAATCATCTCCTTGACTTTGCATACTATATATGTCAGTGACACTGGTCTGGAGTTTAATACTGTCTCTCTCTCTTCCTTAAAAATTAGGACTGCATTTGTTGTCTTCGACACCTCAGTTAGTCTCCCTGTTTCGATAAGTGTTTTGAAGATTCACGAAACCATAATGACACGATTGCAAACAAACCATACCATGGGCTGGAATAGAACCCATGGTCAGGGAGTCAGAAAACTCCAGACCGAAGCGTTAGCCACTGGTCCAGCAGGCTACTATAATATTCATCCAACTATGTATATTTATACACCATAGGAAGGTTATCATAGACACCACTGTGATCACAAATGCAAGTTTTTACAGACGATTCTGTCGCCAGCGTTGTTGTGACGAACTCTAGCCAGCTGGCCCAGTGGCTAACTCGTCAGTCTGGAGTTTTATGACTCTCTGATCGCGGGTTCTACCCCAGCCCATGGTATGGTTTGTGTTTAAGATTGTTGTTACTGGCACACACAGTGTCTCTGCTCCCTCTCTCAGGACCCATGGAGAGACGTTGTCCGGTCCCATCGCCTGTGAGGTATCTAGTTTACTTAGCAGCCTCTTCACCTCCTCCTCAGTTGTGTGTATTGTGTCCAATATCTGATGGCATACCCCACCTCTCTGTCGTTCTGGAGTCCCTTCTGTCTCCTCTTTAAATACTTCCTTATATCTCATGTTGAGCTCCTCACATATATCTTGGTCGTTTCTTGTGATCTCTCCTCCTTCCTTCCTCAGCCTGATTACTTGGTCCTTGACTGTTGTTTTCCTCCTGATGTGGGTATACAACAGCTTTGGGTCAGACTTGGCTTTCGATGCTGTCATTCTTGTGTTGTCACTGGGTCTCCCTTCTTATCTGTGCATATTCGTTACTGGCTCTTCGACTAATCTACTTTGCGATGTAGGTCCTTTGTGTTCTATACTTCTTCCATTCTCTAGCACACTTAGTTTTGGCCTCCCTGCACCTCTGGGTAAACCAAGGGCTCGTTCTGGTTTTCTCATTATCTCTGTTATCCTTGGGAACGAACCTCTGCCACCTTGCATTTTGTTGTCACGTAGTCCATCTATTTCATTTACTGATTTTCTCACCAATTCTCTTTCCCATTGAACCTCATGCAAGAAATTTCTCATGCCTGTTTAATCCCATCTTTTGTAGTTTGGCATCTCCCGTCCTATTCTTCCTGCTTCTCTTTCCACTTGTAACTCTTCTATATAAACACGTGCAATTCGTATCTAGCCTGGCTTTCGATAATGTACTCTCTGTCTCTTGTATACACTTCAGGATTCATTACTGTCTCCATGTCTTTAGCCTGTTTTGCTCTGATTTGTGTAGTGTCGCTGTTGTGTGTTGTTAATTTTTGTATTTGGTGTATTGACTGCTTTATGTCATGCTGTTTTGTCCACTGGTAACACGCTTTATCACTAGGTTTGTATAATGCTTTAATCCTCGACTTATATCACTGCTATATCACTGCTATTCACGGCTTTATACCTGGCTTTATACATCTATTATCATACACTGGTTTAATAACTTGTTTATTACATGTCTGTTATCACTGGTTAACTATACCTTCTGCTGTTTTGTTGTCACTGTGTCCTTTTTCATGCTGTTTTTACACTGCTTTATAACACATGGCTTAAATTTCCTGGCTTATATACATCGACTTTTATACTTGGCTTTATATCACTGCCCTTTAATACACTGGCTTTATTAACAACTGTGCTTAGATATTTCACTGTGCTTTTATCACTCTTTATTACACTGGTTTATATTACATTGGTCTTTATATGAACTGGTTGTTTACTCTGCTTTATATCATCTGGTGTAGTTATGCACTGGCTTTATTACACTGGCTTTATACACTGGCTTTATATACACTGGCTTTATATACACTGCTATATACACTGACTTTATATACACTGCTTTATATTCACTGGCTTTATATACATATCTGGCTTTATTCACTGGCTTTATATTCACTGGCTTTATATACACTGGCTTTATATACACTGCTTTATATACTGGCTTTATATACACTGGTTTTACACTGGCTTTATATACACGTCTTTATATACACTGGCTTTATATACACTGGCTTATATTGCTTAAACAACTGCTTTATATTATCACTGGCTTTATTACACTGCTTTATATACACTGGCTTTATATACACTGGCTTTATATACACTGGCTTTCTATACACTGGCTTTATTACACTGGCTTTATATACATGGCTTTATATACACTGGCTTTATATACACTGGCTTATATATACACTGGCTTTATATACACTGGCTTTATATACACTGCTTTATATACACTGGCTTTATATACACTGGCTTTATATACACTGCTTATATACACTGGCTTTATATACACTGGCTTTATATACACTGGCTTTATATACACTGGCTTTATATACACTGGCTTTATATACACTGGCTTTATATACACTGGTTTATATACACTGCTTTATATACACTGGCTTTATATACACTGGCTTTATATACACTGGCTTTATATACACTGGCTTTATATACACTGGCTTTATATACACTGGCTTTATATACACTGGCTTTATATACACTGGCTTTATATACACTGGCTTTATATACACTGGCTTTATATACACTGGCTTTATATACACTGGCTTTATATACACTGGCTTTATATACACTGGCTTTATATACACTGGCTTTATATACACTGGCTTTATATACACTGGCTTTATATACACTGGCTTTATATACACTGGCTTTATATACACTGGCTTTATATACACTGGCTTTATATACACTGGCTTTATACTGGTATATCACTGGCTTTATATACACTGGCTTTATATACACTGGCTTTATATACACTGGCTTTATATACACTGGCTTTATATACACTGGCTTTATATACACTGGCTTTATATACACTGGCTTTATATACACTGGCTTTATATACACTGGCTTTAATACATGGCTATATACACTGGCTTTATATACACTGGCTTTATATACACTGGCTTTATATACACTGGCTTTATATACACTGGCTTTATATACACTGGCTTTATATACACTGGCTTTATATACACTGGCTTTATATACACTGGCTTTATATACACTGGCTTTATATACACTGGCTTTATATACACTGGTTTATATACACTGCTTTATATACACTGGCTTTATATACACTGGCTTTATATACACTGGCTTTATATACACTGGCTTTATATACACTGGCTTTATATACACTGGCTTTATATACACTGGCTTTATATACACTGGCTTTATATACACTGGCTTTATATACACTGGCTTTATATACACTGGCTTTATAAGTAAACACTGGCTTTATATACACGTGCTTTATATACACTGGCTTTATATACACTGGCTTTATATACACTGGCTTTATATACACTGGCTTTATATACACTGGCTTTATATACACTGGCTTTATACAGCTTATTCAACTGGCTTTATATACACTGGCTTTATACATGCTATATACACTGGCTTTATATACACGGCTTTATTACACTGGCTTTATACACTGGCTTTATATAACACTGGCTTTATATACACTGGCTTTATATACACTGGCTTTATATACACTGGCTTTATATACACTGGCTTTATATACACTGGCTTTATATACACTGGCTTTATATACACTGGCTTTATATACACTGGCTTTTATAATACATGGCTTTATATACACTGGCTTTATATAACACTGGCTTTATATACACTGGCTTTATATACACTGGCTTTATATACACTGGCTTTATATACACTGGCTTTATATACACTGGCTTTATATACACTGGCTTTATATACACTGGCTTTATATACACTGGTTTATATACACTGCTTTATATACACTGGCTTTATACACTGGCTTATATACACTGGCTTTATATAGCACTGGCTTTATATACACTGGCTTTATATACACTGGCTTTATATGCACTGGCTTTATATACACTGGCTTTATATACACTGGCTTTATAAGCACTGGCTTTATATACACTGGCTTTATATGCACTGGCTTTATATACACTGGCTTTATATACACTGGCTTTATATGCACTGGCTTTATATACACTGGCTTTATATACACTGGCTTTATATACACTGGCTTTATATACACTGGCTTTATATACACTGGCTTTATATGCACTGGCTTTATATACACTGGCTTTATATACACTGGCTTTATATACACTGGCTTATTCATGGTTATATAACTGGCTTTATATACACTGGCTTTATATACACTGGCTTTATATGCACTGGCTTTATATACACTGGCTTTATATTATCACTGGCTTTTATATGCACTGGCTTTATATACACTGGCTTTATATACACTGGCTTTATATAGCACTGGCTTTTATACATGTTTATACTGGCATGGCTTTATATACACTGGCTTTATATACACTGGCTTTATATACACTGGCTTTATATACACTGGCTTTATATACACTGGCTTTATATGCACTGGCTTTATATACACTGGCTTTATATACACTGGCTTTATATACACTGGCTTTATATACACTGGCTTATATAATTAACACTGGCTTTATATACACTGGCTTTATATACACTGGCTTTATATTACACTGGCTTTATATACACTGGCTTTATACACTGGCTTTATATGTACACTGGCTTTATATACACCTGGCTTTATATACACTGGCTTTATATACACTGGCTTTATATAACACTGGCTTTATATACACTGGCTTTATATACACTGGCTTTATATACACTGGCTTTATATACACTGGCTTTATATACACTGGCTTAAAATACACTGGCTTTATAATGTAATCATGGCTTTATATACACTGGCTTTATATGCACTGGCTTTATATACACTGGCTTTATATACACTGGCTTTATATACACTGGCTTTATATACACTGGCTTTATATACACTGGCTTTATATACACTGGCTTCACATACACTGGCTTTATGTGCACTGGCTTTATATACACTGGCTTTTATAACGCTTTATAACACTGACTTTATATACACTGGCTTTATAAACACTGGCTTTATATACACTGGCTTTAATAAAACACTGGCTTTATATCACTGGCTTTATAAACACTGGCTTTATATACACTGGCTTTATATACACTGGCTTTATATACACTGGCTTTAAAAACACTGACTTTATATACACTGGCTTTATAAACACTGGCTTTATATACACTGGCTTTATATACACTGGCTTTATATACACTGGCTTTATAAACACTGGCTTTATATACACTGGCTTTATATACACTGGCTTTATATACACTGGCTTTATATGCACTGGCTTTATATACACTGGCTTTATATACACTGGCTTTATATACACTGGCTTTATATACACTGGCTTTATATACACTGGCTTTATATACACTGGCTTTATATACACTGCTTTATATACACTGGCTTTATATACACTGGCTTTATATACACTGGCTTTATATACACTGGCTTTATACACACTGGCTTTATATACACAGGCTTTATATACACTGACTTTATATACACTGGCTTTAAAAACACTGGCTTTATATACACTGGCTTTATATACACTGGCTTTATATACACTGGCTTTATATACACTGGCTTTATATACACTGGCTTTATAACACCTGGCTTTATATACACTGGCTTTATATCACTGACACTGGCTTTATATACACTGGCTTTACTAACGCTTGGTATTTATTACAACTATTATAACTATACACTGGGTCTTATATAACACTGTCTACTAATCTGTCTACATGCACATAATTGTTAACATGCTACGAAACTAAAATTTAACAACTGTACCACACACTACAAGTGTACTAGCACTGTACCAACACACAAGTGTCTAACACTGTACCACACACACAGTGTCTAACACTGTACACACACTACAAGTGTCTAGCACTGTACCACACACTACAAGTGTCTAACACTGTACCACACACTACAAGTGTCTAACACTGTACCACACACTACAAGTGTCTAGCACTGTACCACACACTACAAGTGTCTAACACTGTACCACACACTACAAGTGTCTAACACTGTACCACACACTACAAGTGTCTAACACTGTACCACACACTACAAGTGTCTAACATGTAACACACTACAAGTGTCTAACACTGTACCACACGCTACAAGTGTCTAACACTGTACCACACACTACAAGTGTCTAACACTGTACCACACGCTACAAGTGTCTAACACTGTACCACACACTACAAGTGTCAAGCACTGTACCACACACTACAAGTGTCTAACACTGTACCACACACTACAAGTGTCTAACACTGTACCACACACTACAAGTGTCTAACATTGTACCACACACTACAAGTGTCTAACACTGTACCACACACTACAAGTGTCTAACACTGTACCACACACTACAAGTGTCTAACACTGTACCACACACTACAAGTGTCTAACACTGTACCACACACTACAAGTGTCTAACACTGTACCACACACTACAAGTGTCTAACACTTGTACCACACACTACAAGTGTCTAACACTGTACCACACACTACAAGTGTCTAACACTGTACCACACACTACAAGTGTCTAACACTGTACCACACCTACAAGTGTCTAACACTGTACCACACACTACAAGTGTCTAACACTGTACCACACACTACAAGTGTCTAGCACTGTACCACACACTACAAGTGTCTAGCACTGTACCACACACTGCAATTGTCTAACAATGTACCACACACTACAAGTGTCTAACACTGTACCACACGCTACAAGTGTCTAACACTGTACCACACACTACAAGTGTCTAGCACTGTACCACACACTACAAGTGTCTAGCACTGTACCACACACTACAAGTGTCTAGCACTGTACCACACACTACAAGTGTCTAACACTGTACCACACACTACAAGTGTCTAGCACTGTACCACACACTACAAGTGTCTAACACTGTACCACACACTACAAGTGTCTAGCACTGTACCACACACTACAAGTGTCTAACACTGTACCACACACTACAAGTGTCTACACTGTACCACACACTACAAGTGTCTAACACTGTACCACACACTACAAGTGTCTAACACTGTACCACACACTACAAGTGTCTAACACTGTACCACACACTACAAGTGTCTAACACTGTACCACACACTACAAGTGTCTAACACTGTACCACACACTACAAGTGTCTAACACTGTACCACACACTACAAGTGTCTAACACTGTACCACACACTACAAGTGTCTAACACTGTACCACACACTACAAGTGTCTAACACTGTACCACACACTACAAGTGTCTAACACTTGTACCACACACTACAAGTGTCTAACACTGTACCACACACTACAAGTGTCTAACACTGTACCACACACTACAAGTGTCTAACACTGTACCACACACTACAAGTGTCTAACACTGTACCACACACTACAAGTGTCTAACACTGTACCACACACTACAAGTGTCTAACACTGTACCACACACTACAAGTGTCTAACACTGTACCACACCCCTACAAGTGTCTAACACTGTACCACACACTACAAGTGTCTAACACTGTACCACACACTACAAGTGTCTAACACTGTACCACACACTACAAGTGTCTAACACTGTACCACACAGTACAAGTGTCTAGCACTGTACCACACACTACAAGTGTCTAACACTGTACCACACACTACAAGTGTCTAACACTGTACCACACACTACAAGTGTCTAACACTGTACCACACACTACAAGTGTCTAACACTGTACCACACACTACAAGTGTCTAACACTGTACCACACACTACAAGTGTCTAACACTGTACCACACACTACAAGTGTCTAACACTGTACCACACACTACAAGTGTCTAACACTGTACCACACACTACAAGTGTCTAACACTGTACCACACACTACAAGTGTCTAACACTGTACCACACACTACAAGTGTCTAACACTGTACCACACACTACAAGTGTCTAACACTGTACCACACACTACAAGTGTCTAACACTGTACCACACACTACAAGTGTCTAACACTGTACCACACACTACAAGTGTCTAACACTGTACCACACACTACAAGTGTCTAACACTGTACCACACACTACAAGTGTCTAACACTGTACCACACACTACAAGTGTCTAACACTGTACCACACACTACAAGTGTCTAACACTGTACCACACACTACAAGTGTCTAACACTGTACCACACACTACAAGTGTCTAACACTGTACCACACACTACAAGTGTCTAACACTGTACCACACATAAGAACTTCTAAGTGACACATTTACGGTGTAGAAAGAGAGGTAAGATAAAGGCCAGGTAGAAGAGAGTAACAATTAAGGGTGAGTTTACCTGTCTGTGCTTGACTTATGTTTACATGTTAAATTCTTACTTTCCATTGGTGTGTTGAGCCACTGGCTCGTCTTCCCTCTTACCTCACTAATGTTGACTGGTTGTTTTTATGATGAATCTATAAGGTTGATGGTTGAGGGCTCTGCTACAAGGCAAATAATAGATTGCAAAGAGAAAGAGAGAAGGGGGAGATGTCCGCTTTAATGTGTGGAAACGGTAATGATGGCGTCATTGTTGGTAAAGTTGTGTGTCCCGGTTATGTAGTGTCCTGGGGCGTGTGTGTGTGTGTGTGTGTGTGTACTCATCTATATGTGGTTGCAGGGGTCGAGTCACAGCTGCTGATCCCGCCTCTTCATTGATCGCTACTAGGTCCTTTCTCCTTTCTCCATAAGCTTTATTAAACCTCGTCTTAAAACTATGTATGGTTCCTGCCTCCACTACGTCACTTTCTAGGCTATTCCACGGCCTGACAACTCTATGACTGAAGGAATACTTCCTAACATCCCTTTGACTCACCTAAGTCTTCAACTTCCAATTGTGACCTCTTGTTTCTGTGTCCCATCTCTGGAACATCCTGTCTCTGTCCACCTTGTCAATTCCTCGCAGTGTTTTGTATGTCGTTATCATGTCCCCCCAAACTCTCCTGTTCTCTAGTGTCCTCAGGCCGATTTCTCCTAACTTTTCTTCGTAGAACATTCCCCTCAGCTCTGGAACTAGTCTTGTTGCAAACCTTTGCACTTTCTATAATTTCTTGACGTGCTTGACCAGGTGTGGGGTTCCAAAACTAGTGCTGCATACTCCAGTATGGGCCTGACGTACACGGTGTTTGACCACCTAGCCTTCGGTCTTCTTTGTCCTTCCCCGATCTTCATGACTTTGCATTTGGCGGGGTTAAATTCGAGGAGCCAGTTTCTGGACCAGGCGTCCAGCCTGTCCAAGTCTCTTTGTAGTCCTTCCTGATCCGCATCTGATTTAATTCTCCTAATTAACTTCACATCATCTGCGAACAGGGACACTTCTGAGTCTATCCCTTCCGTCATGTTATTTACATATACCAAAAACAGCACTGGTCTTAGGATTGTGTGTGTGTGTGTGTGTGTGTGTGTGTGTGTGTGTGTGTGTGTGTGTGTGTGTGTGTGTGTGTGTGTGTGTGTGTGTGTGTGTGTGTGCGTGTGCGCGTGTGTGATCTTCAAGTGTGGTCAGAGCAGCAAGTCACGGCACGCGACTCTTCAAATAGTCCACGGTCGCGAGATTGGACCACGTACGTGTACATATATAAGGTAGAAGTCAGCGGAGACGAAGACCAGTGCTTGCTGCCGGCCCCCGGCATCATGGTGAGGATTCCAACACTCTCTACACTACTCTACCACTAGCTCCACCTGAGGACCCAACACTACTCTACCACCAACACCACCTGAGGACCCAACACTCTCTACACTACTCTACCACCAACACCACCTGAGGACCTAACACTCTCTACACTTATCTACCACCAACACCACTTGAGGACCTAACACTCTCTACACTACTCTACCACCAACACCACCTGAAGACCTAACACTCTCTATACTACTCTACCACCAACTCCACCTGAGGACCTAACACTCTCTACACTTATCTACCACCAACACCACCTGAGGACCTAACACTCTCTACACTTATCTACCACCAACACCACCTGAAGACCTAACACTCTCTACACTACTCTACCACCTTCACACTCTGAGACACCCAACACTGTCTACCACTTGAGTCTTTACACAACACCACCTGAGGACCTACACACTCTCTACACTTTCTACCCAATCCACCTGTGACTCAACACTGTTAATCTTCAGTCTACACACCAGAGAGTCACTTGTCCACTCAGAGATCACTATGTTCACTTCACACAATCACCGAGTACTATTGTACTCTCAATCACAGGTCACTCTTCAACACCATGTGTCATTTAGCACTTACTCATACACATGGTCCTTCTTCGAGTTCACTTCGTACTCAGTTTTCACACATTCCAGTTATTTGATTCAACAAAGGTCTCTTCACATGTGTCATTTCAGAGTTCACATGTGTATCTTCAGAGTTCACTGTGTATCTTCAGAGTTCACATGTGTCATCTCAGAGTTCACTTGTGTCATCTTCAGAGTTCACAACACATGTTCAACACATGTGTCATCTTCAGAGTTCACATGTGTCATCTTCAGAGTTCACATGTGTCATCTTCAGAGTTCACATGTGTCATCTTCAGAGTTCACCTGTGTCATCTTCAGAGTTCACTTGTGTCATCTTCAGAGTTCACTTGTGTCATCTTCAGAGTTCACAACACATGTTCAACACATGTGTCATCTTCAGAGTTTCACATGTGCATTCAGAGTTCACTGTCATCTTCAGATCACCTGTGTCATCTTCAGAGTTCACTTGTGTCATCTTCAGAGTTCACATGTGTCATCTTCAGAGTTCACATGTGTCATCTTCAGAGTTCACATGTGTCATCTTCAGTTCACATGCGTCATCTTCAGGTTCACCTGTGTCATCTTCAGAGTTCACTTGTGTCATCTTCAGAGTTCACAACACATGTTCAACACATGTGTCATCTTCAGAGTTCACCTGTGTCATCTTCAGAGTTCACATGTGTCATCTTCAGAGTTCACATGTGTCATCTTCAGAGTTCACTGCTCATCTTCAGAGTTACACTGTGTCATCTTCAGAGTTCACTGTGTCATCTTCAGAGTTCCATGTCACATCTTCAGAGTTCACATGTGTCATCTTCAGAGTTCACCTGTGTCATCTTCAGAGTTCACCTGCGTCATCTTCAGAGTTCACCTGTGTCATCTTCAGAGTTCACTGTGTCATCTTCAGAGTTCACATGTGTCATCTTCAGAGTTCACCTGTGTCATCTTCAGAGTTCACCTGTGTCATCTTCAGAGTTCACATGTGTCATCTTCAGAGTTCACCTGTGTCATCTTCAGAGTTCACATGTGTCATCTTCAGAGTTCACCTGTAGCATCTCAGATTCACCTGTGTCATCTTCAGAGTTCAACCATGTTTGTCATCTTCAGAGTTCACGTGTGTCATCTTCAGAGTTCATGTGTCATCTTCAGAGTTTCACCATGTGTCATCTTCAGAGTTCACCTGTGTCATCTTCAGAGTTCACAGCTGTCATCTTCAGGTTCACTGTGTCATCTTCAGAGTTCACTGTGTCATCTTCAGAGTTCAAACCCGCTGTGTCATCTTCAGAGTTCACATGTGTCATCTTCAGAGTTCACCATGTGTCATCTCAGAGTTCACTGGTCATCTTCAAGTTACCGTGTCATCTTCAGAGTTCACATGTGTCATCCTCAGAGTTCACCTGTGTCATCTTCAGAGTTCACATGTGTCATCTTCAGAGTTCACAGTGTCATCTTCAATTCACCTGTGTCATCTCAGAGTTCACCTGTGTCATCTCAGAGTTCCCATGTGATCTCTCAGAGTTTCACCTGTGTCATCTTCAGAGTTCACCTGTGTCATCTTCAGAGTTCACATGTGTCATCTTCAGAGTTCACAGGTGTCATCTTCAGAGTTCACCTGTGTCATCCTCAGAGTTCACCTGTGTCATCTTCAGAGTTCCCATGTGTCATCTTCAGAGTTCACGTGTGTCATCTTCAGAGTTTACATGTGTCATCTTCAGAGTTTACATGTGTCATCTTCAGAGTTCACATGTGTCATCTTCAGAGTTCCCATGTGTCATCTTCAGAGTTCACATGTGTCATCTTCAGAGTTCACATGTGTCATCTTCAGAGTTCCATGGTCATCTTCGAGTACATTGTCATCTTCAATTCACATGTGTCATCTTCAGAGTTCACCTGTGTCATCTTCAGAGTTCCCATGTGTCAGCTTCAGAGTTCACCTGTGTCATCTTCAGAGTTCACCCGTGTCATCTTCAGAGTTCACATGTGTCATCTTCTAGGTTAAAATGTGTCATCTTCAGAGTTCACATGTGTCTCTTCAGAGTTTCATGTGTCATCTTCAGAGTTAACATGTGTCATCTTCAGAGTTAAAATGTGTCTCTTCAGAGTTTACATGTGTCATCTTCAAGTTTAAAATGTGTCATCTTTAGAGTTCACATGTGTCATCTTCAGAGTTCCCATGTGTCCCTCTTCAGAGTTAAAATGTGTCATCTTTAAGTTCATATGTGTCATCTTCAGATTCCCATGTGTCATCTTCAGAGTTTTCACCAATTGTCATCTTCAGAGTTCACCTGTTCATCTTCGAGTTTCCATGTGTCATCTTCAGAGTTCACATGGTCATCTTCAGAGTTCACCTGTGTATCTTCAGAGTTCCATGTGTCATCTTCAGAGTTACATGGTCATCTTCAGAGTTCACATGTTAGTTTTTCAGAGTTCCCTGTGTCATCTTCAGAGTTCATGTGTCATCTTCAGAGTTCACTTGTCTCTTCAGAGTTCACATGTGTCATCTTCAGAGTTCACATGTGTCATCTTCAGAGTTCACCTGTGTCATCTTCAGAGTTCCCATGTGTCATCTTCAGAGTTCACCTGTGTCATCTTCAGAGTTAACCTGTGTCATCTTCAGAGTTCACATGTGTCATCTTCAGAGTTCCCATGTGTCATCTTCAGAGTTCACATGTGTCATCTTCAGAGTTCACCTGTGTCATCTTCAGAGTTCACATGTGTCATCTTCAGATTCACCTGTGTCATCTTCAGAGTTCAATGTTCATCTTCAGATTTCACCTGTGTCATCTTCAGAGTTCACCCGTGTCACTTCAGAGTTTCACCTGTGTCATCTTCAGAGTTCACTGTGTCATCTTCAGAGTTCACCTGTGTCATCTTTAGAGTTCACCTGTGTCATCTTCAGAGTTCACCTGTGTCATCTTCAGAGTTCACCTGTGTCATCTTCAGAGTTCACCTGTGTCATCTTCAGAGTTCACCTGTGTCATCTTCAGAGTTCACAACACATGTTCAACACATGTGTCATCTTCAGAGTTCACCTGTGTCATCTTCAGAGTTACCTGTTTTCATCTTCAGAGTTCACCTGGTCATCTTCAGAGTTCACCATGTGTCATCTTCAAGTTCACCTGTGTCATCTTCAGAAATTCACCTGTGTCATCTTCAAGTTCACAACACATGTTCAACACATGTGTCGTCTTCAGAGTTCACCTGTGTCATCTTCAGAGTTCACCTGTGTCATCTTCAGAGTTCACATGTGTCATCTTCAGAGTTCACCTGTGTCATCTTCAGAGTTCACATGTGTCATCTTCAGAGTTCACATGTGTCATCTTCAGAGTTCACCTGTGTCATCTTCAGAGTTCACCTGTGTCATCTTCAGAGTTCACCTGTGTCATCTTCAGAGTTCACCTGTGTCATCTTCAGAGTTCACCTGTGTCATCTTCAGAGTTCACATGTGTCATCCTCAGAGTTCGCGACACATGTTCAACACATGTGTCATCTTGACAGTTCGCGACACATCTGCACCACATGGGGATCTTTATTGGAGAAACATGTGGCTCCAGAACACGCTGGAGAGAGCAGACACAGAACACGCTGGAGAGAGCAGACACAGAACACGCTGGAGAGAGCAGACACAGAACACGCTGGAGAGAGCAGACACAGAACACGCTGGAGAGAGCAGACACAGAACACGCTGGAGAGAGCAGACACAGAACACGCTGGAGAGAGCAGACACAGAAACACGCTGGAGAGAGCAGACACAGAACACGCTGGAGAGAGCAGACACAGAACACGCTGGAGAGAGCAGACACAGAACACGCTGGAGAGAGCAGACACAGAACACGCTGGAGAGAGCAGACACAGAACACGCTGGAGAGAGCAGACACAGAGAACACGCTGGAGAGAGCAGACACAGAACACGCTGGAGAGAGCAGACACAGAACACGCTGGAGAGAGCAGACACAGAACACGCGGAGAGAGCAGACACAGAACACGCTGGAGAGAGCAGACACAGAACACGCTGGAGAGAGCAGACACAGAACACGCTGGAGAGAG
>NC_069454.1:7019990-7059990 GCF_026875155.1 Cherax quadricarinatus | reverse complement strand
TTCCAGTTGGGGACCCCTTGTCCCCTTTTTCCCCCTTTTGGGAACACCCTACCCTCTGTCCCCCTTTGTCTATTCCCCCCCAGTATTTGGGTTGTCTTATAAATTCTCCCCTGCCCCTTTTCTGCCCTTTCCATTTTCCCGTCACCCCTTTTTCCCAAACCTTTTCCCCGTAGGGCCCTTTCCCTTGAGCTCTTGGGACTACCCTTTGGGTTGAAAACCCTTTGTACTTTCTCTAATTTTTGACGTGTTGACCGGGTGGGGTTTTCCCAGACGGGTCCCGGCTTACCCCAGTTGGGCCTAACATACACAGTTTACAGGGGTCTTGAACGATTCCTTATTAAGGAAATGGGAAAAGCTATTCCCCAGGTTTGCCAGGCGCCCGTAGGGCTGCAGCGGTTATTTGGTTGTTGTGTGCCCCCGGGTTGTTTGGCTCTGGTTTATGGTCCCCCAAAGGGGTTTTTTTCTCCCGAGTGAGGTCTTAGTTTTTTGTCCCCCTAGCCAAAACTTGTCTGCGGTCTTTTTTTCCCCCTCCCCAATCTTCATAAATTTTGGGCATTTGGCTGGATTGAATTCGAAAAGGGCCAAAGTTACGGAAACCCCATGTCCAGCCTCCCCAGGTCTCTTTGCAGTCCTCCTCACCCCTCTTTCCGTTTTAAATTTCTTCTCACCCAACTTCACGTCATCTGCGAACAGGGACACTTCAAGCCCTTTTCCCTTCCATCTTTGTCTTTTCACATATATAAAAAAACCACGGGGCCCCTTAAAAATTGCCCCCTGTGGGCCCCCGCCGTAAAAGGCGCCCACTGGGGAAAACCTCTTCACGCCCAGGGCCTTTGGGCTGCCTCCCTGTCAGGTTTTCCCCCTTACCCAATTGCGTCCCCTTTTCCTTTTTACGTGTGTACCCCCAGCTTCTGCACTAATCCTTGGGGGGAAAACTGTGCCCAAAAAAGGCCCTTCCTCCCGCCCTGGGGAAAACGAAAATTCCCCCCAAACCCTCTCTCTCATGTTTTTAACTTTTTGTTACCTTGTCAAAAAACTCCAGGAGGTTTGTGATAAAAGGTTTTTCCCCCTTTTCCGCCCCCGCGGGTTTTTCTTTTATAATCTTTTTCCCTTTTCCAGGTTTTTTCGCCCCACTCTCCTCCTGATAATTTTTCTCCTGACTTTGCACACAATACATGTCAGAGACAAAAGGTCTTATTTTTAGTCCTCGTTTCTTTTTCCCTTTTTCTTAAATAGGGGACTCCCTTAGCTGCCTTCCCATTTCTCAGGTATTTGCCCAGTTTAAAGGGGAAAGTGTTGAAGATTGTGGTTAGAGGCACACACACACCATCTCTGCCCCTTCTCAAAGGCCCCAGGGGGAGTTTCCCCGGCCCCATCGCCTTTGAGGTGCCCAAGGTCACTTAAAAAGCTTCTTAAACCTCCTCCTCAGTTGTTCGTATGTCATCCAAACTTTTTGGTATTTTCCCCTTTTGATTTTTCCCTTCTGTTCTGTCTTCCCCACCCCTTCCTGCCCTCTATTTAAAAAATTCCCTTAAAAATCTCCTTTTTCAGCTCCTCCATACCTCCCTAAACATTTTTTGTGATTTTTCTCCACCTTCTTTTCCTTAATCTGATCCCCCTTGGTTTTTGGGAATGTTGTCTTCCCCCCTGTTTGGGGCCCTATCAAAAGTTTCGGGTCTGTCTTGTTTCTCGATGCTATGTCTTTTTTCTTTTCGCGCGGGGCCTCCCCCCTTACCTTTGGTTACTCTTTCCCGGCTTTTCCACTGATCTCCCTATTTTGTGGGGTTCTCTGCCTTCGTACTTTTTTCCATTCTCATTGAAACTTTTTTTTTTGCCCCTTAAAACCGTCGGGTAACCCGGGGGCTTTTTTCTGGTTTTCCCCTTGTTACTGTTCCCCTTTGGGGAAATGAACCTTTCCCCCCTGCCTCCTTCCCTTTTGTTGCTACATATTCCATCATTTCATTTATGGCTTTCCTGCCAGTTCTCTTCCCCCCTGGACCCCCCCGCAGGAAAATTTTTTCAACCCCCATGTAGTCCCCCCTTTTATAGGAAAAGGGGTTTAACCCCTGTTATTCTCTCCCCTTTTCAGCTTTTACTATGTATTTAAAGCACAGAAAACCAGTGGTCGCTACTCCTAGGGGGCTTTTCATCTTGATGTCCTCAATGTTTTGAGCTGCCCAGGGTGAACCAAGGGCCAAAACTTGCTGGTTCAAACCTCCCCTTTTCCCCTTTTGGTATGTCCCTTTAAAAAGTTGGTGCATGAGGTTTTCCCGCACCACGTCCAACATCCCGGGGTTTTCCCCTGTTTCGGGACCCCCCCCGTGGTCCAGGTTTTTTTAGTCAATCTCCTGTGGTTTTAAAACCCCCATAAAACCCGCAACTTTGCTTTTCTGGAGTGAGCTCTTCTTGCCAAACCCCCCCAAATGTGTCCCCCATTTTTCTCCCGTTGCTCTTTCAAAATTCCCCTCTTGCCTCCTGCAGTTTTGTGGTGGATTATACATCCGCAATGCCATTTTTGTGGTGTGTGTATGTGTGTGTGTGTGGTGGGGTGTGTGTGTGTGTGTGTGTGTGGGGTTTTGGTGTGGGGTGTGGGGCATGTGTGGTTTTTGGGGATTGTTGTGTGTGTGTGTGGTGTGTGTGTGTTGTGTGTGTGTTGTGTTGTGTGGTGTTGTGTGGGATGTGTGGGGGTTTTTGTGGGTGTGTAAGTGTTTGGGTGTGGTGTAGGTTTTGTGTGTGTGTGTGTGGTGTGTTTTTGGGTGTGTGTTGTGTGTGGGGTGTGTGTGTTGTGTGTGGGGTGTGTGTGTGTGTGTGTGATGTGTGTGTGTGTGTATGTGTTTTGTGTGTGGTTGTTGTTTTGGTTTTGTTTTGTGTGGGGTGTGGGGTGTGTATGTTGTTGTGTGTGGTGTGTGTGTGGGGTTACCAAACCAAATTTTTGGTGCAGGGTCGAGCCAGCTCCTGGCCCGCCTCTTCACCGGTTTTCCCACTAGGCCCTCCTCTTCCCCCCCTCCAAAGAGCTTTATCCCAAAATTTTGTCTTAAAATTGTGTATGGTTTTTTGCCTCCACTACGTCCCTTTTCTAGGCTTTTTCCCCGTTACAACTCAGACTGAAAAAAATACTTCCTACTATCTCTCCCACTATTTGTGTCTTCAACTTCCCAAATTTTGGGGGCCCCTTGGTTTTTGTGTCCCCCCCTTTGGGAAATCCTGTCTTTTTTCCCCCTTTTTTAAATTTCCCCGCCCGTTTTTTTATATGTCGTTATAAAGTTCCCCCCCTGCCCTCCTGTCCTCCAGTGAGGTCAGGCCGATTTCCCTTAATCTTTCCCTTCCCTAGGGCAAATTTCCCCCTTTCCCCTGGAACTAACCTTGTCGCAAACCCTTTTTACTTTCTCTAGTTTCCCGACCCTGCTTTATCAGTGCGGGGTTTCCCAAAAAAGGGGTTTCATAATCCTAGGGGCCTGACATACACGGGGTTTCAGTGTTTGAATGATTCCTTACTAAGGTATCGGAATGCTGTTCTCATTTTCCAGGCGCCCATATTCTGCAGCAGTTTCTGATTTTTATGTGTGGCCCTTTCCCGGGACATGCTCGGTTTTAAACTCACCCCAAGTCTTTTTCCCTTTAGTGAGGGTTTTCAGTTTTTTGGCCCCCAACCCATAACCGGGCTGTGGTCTTCTGTGCCCCCCCCCCATCTTCCATGAATTGCATTTTTGGAAAGGGTTTTAAATTTGAAAAAGCCTTTGCTGGAAACCCGGTGTCCGTCTTTTCCAGGGCTCTTTTAAGGGTTTCCTGGGCCTCATCAATTTAATTTTCCTCATTAACTTTACTTTATCTGCAAACAGGGGCCCCTTCTGAGTCTAACCCCCTTCCGTCATGGGGTTCACAATACCAAAAAAAAAGCACTGGGGCCTAGGCCGGGCCCCTTTGGGAAACCGCTCGTCACAGGTTTTCCCACTGTGAACATAAATTTCGAAAACCCCACTCGTTTTTTGCCCCCCTGTCAGGGTTTTTCTGATCCCTTCAGTGCCCTTCTGTTTTTTATGCGCCCCTGCCTAGCTTCTGCAATATCTCTTGTGGGAAATGTGGGCAAAGGCCTTCTTGAAATCCCAAAAAATGCAATCAACCCACCCCCCTTTTCTCTTGTCTTTCTTCTGGGTTATTTTATCATAAAACTCCAGAAGGTTTTTGACACAGGATTTGCCTTCCGTGAATCCGTGCTGGTTGGCATTTATATTCTTGTTCCGTTTCAGGTGCTCCACCACTCTCCTCCTGATAATCTTCTCCATAATTTTGCATACTATACACGTGTTTTGTGTGTATGTGTGTGTGTGTGGTATGTTTGTGTGTGTGTGTGTGTGTGTGTGGTGTGTGTGTGTGGTGTGTGTGTGTGTGTGTGTGTGTGTGTGTGTGTGTTGTGTGTGTGTGTGTGTTTTGTGGGTGTAGTAGTAGTAGTAGTTTAGTAGTAGTAGTAGTGGGAAATAGTAGTAGTAGTAGTAGTAGTAGTGAAGTAGTAGTAGTAGTAGTAGTAGAAGTAGTAGTAGTAGTAGTATGTAGTAGTAGTGGAAAGTAAATAGTTGTAGTAGTAGTAGAAGTAGTAGTTAGTAGCAGTAGTAGTAGTAGTAGTAGTAGTAGTAGTAGTAGTAGTAGTAGTAGTAGTAGTAGTAGTAGTAGTAGTAGTAGTAGTGGAAGTAGTAGTAGTAGTAGTGGAAGTAGTAGTAGTAGTAGTAGTAAAAGTAGTAGTAGTAGTACCTTAGTAGTATTATTTAGTAAAAAAGAATAGTATAGTATTTAGTAGTAGTAGTATGTATGTAGTAGGGGAAGAAATATTTATAGTATAGTGTAGTAGTAGTAGTATTGTAGTAGTAGAAGTATAGTGGGAGTAGTAGAGTAGTGGAAGTAGTAGTATAGTTGTAGAAGTAGTAGAAGTAGTGTAGTAGTAGTAGTAGTGGAAGTAGTAGTATATAGTAGTAGTAGTAGTAGTAGTAGTAGTAGAGTATAGTAGTAGTATATAGAAGTATAGTATAGTAGTGTAGTAGTGGAAGTATAGTAGTGGTATTTAGTAGTAGAAAGAAAGTATTTAGTATAGTAGAAAGTAGTAGTCAGTGTGGGGAGGGGGGTTACGTAGGTTGTGTACTAGGGTTTAGTCCCCCTGTGATACCGGGAAACGTGCTGAAACACGTTTAAATTTTCCCTAGAAAACACCGGAAAACCCTCTGTCACTAAAAACACAAAAAAAACATAAAAAAAAGTGCCAATGTATTTTTAAAGGGGTGAACGAAACATCGGGCGGTTTATGAGATATGAGTGGGGAACAAACTGTTTTTGAGAAGAACGTACCAAACCCGGGGCCCCAGCACTTTTACTTTCAGGATACACGTACCCACAGGATGGGGAAAAATAATCCCTGTGAAACCCCTGCTTTATAAACAGTACTCACAGAATAGCCCAAAAAACCCCCTGGGGCAACACCGGGCATATAAAAAAGAACTCACAAAAAGAGACCCCAAAAACCCCTGTGAAAACACCTGAAAGAAAAAACAACTCCCCAGAAAAGACAAAAAACCCACCGTGCAACACCGCTTTGAAAAACAGTACTCACAGAAGAAACACAAAACACCTGTGCAACCCCTGCAAACTTTATTATGGCCACGTTTTGCCCCTTTTAAAATTTCCCTATTCCATAAAAAAGATAATACTTTTTTTGGCCAGTTTTTAAATTCTAAAATTGTGAGGACTGAGTACCCCCATCATGCACTGTTTTTGTCCCCATTAAACTGATAAAAACCACTTACTCTTGATATGTCTTCAAATAAAGACACATAGGTGTTGCACACCTGTGTCTTCAAATAAAGACACATGGATGTTGCACACCTGTGTCTTATTTCTTGTGAATCAACATGACTTCCTCTCTGCTAATTTATACTTGTCTTCTTATTACGGTCTCAATTTCTAAGCCAAATTCTTGTTTTTCCCCTGAGTGTCAGCTCTGCCTCCAGGCAAGAGAAAACTTCCCCTCCAATACCGTGTGCTGACATTTTTAAGATTGTTTCGTATACTCTTTTCAGAAAAGACTGTTGTTATGGGTTCAACTGGTGTTGTTGATAACTTCAAGCCTCGCCACCTACGGCGCTAGTGGCGGAGGCGGCGGTGGAGGCGGAGGCGGCGGTGGAGGCGGAGGCGGCGGTGGAGGTTATGGAGGAGGGTCATCTGGTGGAGGAGGAGGTGGATCCATTGGAGGAGGTTACTCTGCGCCTTCTGTAAGCACCGGATACTCTGCTCCATCAAGTGGAGGTGGTGGAGGCGGTGGAGGCGGAGGTTATAAAGGAGGGTCATCTGGTGGAGGCGGAGGTGGTGGTTCCATTGGAGGAGGTTACTCTGCACCTTCTGTAAGCACTGGATACTCTGGTCCATCAAGTGGAGGCGGAGGTGGTGGAGGTTATGGAGGAGGGTCATCTGGTGGAGGTGGAGGAGGGGGTTCTATTGGAGGAGGTTACTCTGCACCTTCTGTAAGCACCGGATACTCTGCTCCATCAAGTGGAGGCGGAGGTGGTGGAGGTTATGGAGGAGGGTCATCTGGTGGAGGTGGAGGAGGTGGTTCCATTGGAGGAGGTTACTCTGCACCTTCTGTAAGCACCGGATACTCTGCTCCATCAAGGGGAGCGGAGGTGGTGGAGGTTATGGAGGAGGGTCATCTGGTGGAGGTGGAGGAGGTGGTTCCATTGGAGGAGGTTACTCTGCACCTTCTGTAAGCACCGGATACTCTGCTCCATCAAGTGGAGGCGGTGGAGGCAGTGGAGGCGGAGGTTATGGAGGAGGGTCATCTGGTGGAGGCGGAGGTTATGGAGGAGGGTCATCTGGTGGAGGTGGAGGAGGTGGTTCCATTGGAGGAGGTTACTCTGCACCTTCTGTAAGCACCGGATACTCTGCTCCATCAAGTGGAGGCGGTGGAGGCAGTGGAGGCGGAGGTTATGGAGGAGGGTCATCTGGTGGAGGCGGAAGTTATGGAGGAGGGTCATCTGGTGGAGGTGGAGGAGGTGGTTCCATTGGAGGAGGTTACTCTGCACCTTCTGTAAGCACCGGATACTCTGGTCCATCAAGTGGAGGTGGAGGTGGTGGAGGCGGAGGCGGAGGCGGTTATGGAGGAGGGTCATCTAGTGGAGGCGGAGGAGGCGGTTCCATTGGAGGAGGTTACTCTGCACCTTCTGTAAGCACCGGGTACTCTGGTGCATCAAGTGGAGGCGGTGGAGGCGGAGGTTATGGAGGAGGGTCATCTGGTGGAGGCGGAGGAGGTGGATCCATTGGAGGAGGTTACTCAGCACCTTCTGTAAGCACCGGATACTCTGGTCCATCAAGTGGAGGTGGAGGTGGTGGAGGCGGAGGCGGAGGCGGTTATGGAGGAGGGTCATCTAGTGGAGGCGGAGGAGGCGGTTCCATTGGAGGAGGTTACTCTGCACCTTCTGTAAGCACCGGATACTCGGTCCATCAGTGGAGGTGGAGCGGTGGAGCGGAGGCGGAGGCGTTATGGAGGAGGGTCATCTGGTGGAGGCGGAGGAGGTGGTTCCATTGGAGGAGGTTACTCTGCACCTTCTGTAAGCACCGGATACTCTGCTCCATCAAGTGGAGGCGGAGGTGGTGGAGGCGGAGGCGGAGGCGGTGGCGGTTATGGAGGAGGGTCATCTGGTGGAGGCGGAGGAGGTGGTTCCATTGGAGGAGGTTACTCTGCACCTTCTGTAAGCACCGGATACTCTGGTCCATCAAGTGGAGGCGGAGGTGGTGGAGGTTATGGAGGAGGGTCATCTGGTGGAGGCGGAGGAGGTGGTTCCATTGGAGGAGGTTACTCTGCACCTTCTGTAAGCACCGGATACTCTGGTCCATCAAGTGGAGGTGGAGGTGGTGGAGGATATGGAGGAGGGTCATCTGGTGGAGGCGGAGGAGGTGGTTTCCATTGGAGGAGGTTACTCTGAAACCTTCTGTAAGCACCGGATACTCTGGTCCATCAAGTGGAGGTGGAGGTGGTGGAGGCGGAGGTTATGGAGGAGGGTCATCTGGTGGAGGCGGAGGAGGTGGTTCCATTGGAGGAGGTTACTCTGCACCTTCTGTAAGCACCGGATACTCTGGTCCATCAAGTGGAGGTGGAGGTGGTGGAGGCGGAGGTTATGGAGGAGGGTCATCTGGTGGAGGTGGAGGAGGGGGTTCCATTGGAGGAGGTTACTCAGCACCTTCTGTAAGCACCGGATACTCTGGTCCATCAAGTGGAGGTGGAGGTGGTGGAGGCGGAGGTTATGGAGGAGGGTCATCTGGTGGAGGTGGAGGAGGGGGTTCCATTGGAGGAGGTTACTCAGCACCTTCTGTAAGCATCGGATACTCTGCTCCATCAAGTGGAGGTGGAGGTGGTGGAGGCGGAGGTTATGGAGGAGGGTCAGCTGGTGGAGGTGGAGGAGGTGGATCCATTGGAGGAGGTTACTCTGCACCTTCTGTAAGCACCGGATACTCTGCTCCATCAAGTGGAGGCGGAGGTGGTGGAGGCGGAGGCGGAGGCGGTTATGGAGGAGGGTCATTTGGAGGAGGCGGAGGAAGTGGTTCCATTGGAGGAGGTTACTCTGCACCTTCTGTAAGCACAGGGTACTCTGCTCCATCAAGTGGAGGTGGTGGAGGCGGAGGTTATGGAGGAGGGTCATCTGGTGGAGGTGGATCCATTGGAGGAGGTTACCTACCACCACCACCTGTAAACACAGGATACTCTGCACCATCAAGTGGAGGCGGAGGTGGAGGCGGTGGCTATGGAGGTGGATCATCTGGAGGTAAAGGTGGATCAGTAGGAAGAAGTTATTCTGCTCCTTCTGTAAGTACCACGTATTCTGGTCCATCAAGTGGAAGTGGAGGAGGTGGTGGTGGAGATGGAAGCTATGGAGGTGGATCGTCAGGTGGAGGTGGAGGCGGAGGTGGATCCATTGGAGGAGGTTACTCAGCACCTTCTGTAAGCACAGGATACTCTGCTCCATCAAGTGGAGGTGGAGGCGGTGGTGGTGGAGGCGGAAGCTATGGAGGTGGATCTTCAGGTGGAGGTGGAGGCGGAGGTGGATCCATTGGAGGAGGTTACTCAGCACCTTCTGTAAGCACAGGATACTCTGCTCCATCAAGTGGAGGTGGTGGAGGCGGTGGTGGTGGAGGCGGTGGTGGTGGAGGTGGAGGTGGAAGCTATGGAGGTGGATCTTCAGGTGGAGGTGGAGGGGGTTCCATTGGAGGAGGTTACTCAGCACCTTCCGTAAGCACTGGATACTCTGCTCCATCAAGTGGAGGTGGAGGCGGTGGTGGTGGGTCCTCAGGTGGAAGCTATTCTGCTCCAACAGCTGGAGGTGGAGGCAAATGGACACCGATCATATCAAGTACTGGAGGTACATCCAGTATGTATGGAAAATAGCGGCCAGGTAAACTGGAAGTCTGAAGTCTGTACAAAGTTGACTGTTGTTTTCTTCAGTCATCTAGCGTGAAGGTGCTCTTCACTCCCTCGAGGCGGGAATAAACTTTTTTCTGTCCTAATCCAAATATTTCCTCACCACTGCAGGCAGTCCTCAGCAACCTGTCTGCTACTTCAGGTACTAGCATGCCAACTACAGGAAATCTTCAACAACCTGTCTGCTACTTCAGGTACTAGCATGCCAACTACAGGAAATCTTCAACAACATGTCTGCTACTTCAGGTACTAGCATGCCAACTACAGGAAATCTTCAACAACCTGTCTGCTACTTCAGGTACTAGCATGCCAACTACAGGAAATCTTCAACAACATGTCTGCTACTTCAGGTACTAGCATGCCAACTACAGGAAATCTTCAACAACCTGTCTGCTACTTCAGGTACTAGCATGCCAACTACAGGAAATCTTCAACAACATGTCTGCTACTTCAGGTACTAGCATGCCAACTACAGGAAATCTTCAGCAACCTGTCTTCTACTTCAGCTGCTGGTATGTCAATAACTGGAAATTATCACTGACCTGATTGCTTCCTCTACCGAAATGACCACTTCAGGCAGGTTTCATTTTCTGACTACTTCTCCAGGTGCTGGATTGCCCTCTACAAACGTCTTCAGCACCTTGTGTACTTCATCTTCCAGCGTACCATCTACACGCAGCCATCACCACTTCACCAAAGAGAACTCTTAAGAGACACAACTACTAAACTCATAGTTTATTCTCTTGGGTATTAAACAACTTGTATATCAAGTGTCATGTTTATATATTATTGTTATTGAAGGAATATATTAATATTTGTTGTTCTTTGTTTCTGTTGACCTGAATTTAACCTTGAAGAAACATATTTAGATAAATTATGCACCAGGTATCCATAAACAAGGAAAATGTTCATAGATTTTGGTGCAGATTAACGAATACATGGGAAGAATACATGAATATATGGGAAGATGTGACACACAAATGTATATCAAATTTATTACCCAAACTATAAATGCATATGACACAAAATGCAAAGGTGCACAAATGCACTACTAAGATTTTTCAGTATCAGAGGAACTTTTTTCTTTTTTTACAGCACTAAAAACTAATTGAATTACATAAGATTTCACACAGGAGAAAGTGTTTTAACGATCGAAGTATCTGAAGATCTGTTATATAAAGACAATATTCAGTAACAAGAACATAAGAAAGGAGGAACACTGCAACAGGCTTCTTGGCCCATACTAGGCAGGTCCTTTACAATCCAACCCACTAACAAAATATTTGAAGATTGAGACACTTATGCAACATATGGGAATCTTTATTAAGGAAACGTTTCGCCACACAGTGGCTTCATCAGTCCAACACAAATCAGAAGGGTGCAAGGAGAGGAGGAGTTTGAGGTAATCAGTCCCTCAGCCTGGAGTCGATGTGTTCAGTCCATCAATCTTGTAGAAAGTACAGCATAAGGCCATAGACGTGGCTTATATACTGTAGTCAGGTGAGGCGAAGCAAAAGGAGGCGGGGTCATAGTAGTACCATCCACTAGTCGAAGTAGGTCGTCGTCCAAAGGTTGGACAAAGTTAAAGAATTATCTCAAACTCCTCCTCTCCTTACACCCTTCTGATTTGTATTGGACTGATGAAGCCACTGTGTGGCGAAACGTTTCCTCAATAAAGATTCCCATATGTTGCATAAGTGTCTCAATCTTCAACTTGTCGGTTTTTTTTTTAACCATTTATCACAACAAAATATTTGCCCAACCCAATTTTCAATGCCACCCAAGAAATAAGTTCTGATAACTGTCTCTACTCCTGTGCAAGTCCCACTCAAATCCAACCCCTCTCACTCATGTATTTATCCAACCTAAATTTGAAGCTACCCAAGGTTTTAGCTTCAACAACTTTACTAGGCAGACTGTTCCACTCATCAACTACCCTATTTCCAAGCCAATACTTCCCTATGTCCTTTCTAAATCTAAACTTATCTAATTTGAATCCATTATTGCAGGTTCTTTCTTGGAAAGATATCCTCAAGACCTTATTTATATCCTCTTTATTAATACCTATCTTCACTTGTACACTCCTCAAGACCTTATTTATATCCTCTTTATTAATACCCATCTTCACTTGTACACTTCGAGCATGTCTCTGCGCGTGCCTCAATATTGAGGCATGCGCGATAAAGGGTTAACCCTTTTCTGCTCATGTAATTTAATCTTTCTTCATACGGAAGATTTCTAATGCTATGAATTAATTTTGTCGTTCTTCATTAAATGTTTCCTAACGAATTTATATGTATTCTGTAATATGGAGACTAGAACTAAACTGCATAATCTAGGTGAGGCCTTACTAATGATGTATAAAGCTGCAGTATAACCTCTGGACTTCTGTTACTAGCACTTCTTGATATAAATCCCAGTAATCTGTTTGCCTTATTAAGTACGCAAAGGCACTGGTGTCTTGGTTTAAGGTTGCTGCTGACCATAACCCCCAAGTTCTTTTCGCAATCTGTATGGCTAAGTTCTACGTTGTAATAATGTTGGTAGAATTACCTACAATATGTAAAGTAAAAGGACACAAGTGCAACTAAAGTGACATTTTATTTTGGCAACGTTTCACTCTCCAGGAGCTTTGTCAAGCCGTATCGGCTTGACATGAAGCGAAACGTTGCCACAATAAAATGTCACATTAGTTGCACTTGTGTCCTTTTACTTTACATAAGTTCTACGTTATTTAATTTATATGTGCTAGTGTTATGGATATTCCCGAGCTTCAGAACCTTGCATTTATCTACACTGAACTGCATCTGCCACTTTTCTGACCACGAATTGAGTTTGTCTAAATCCTCCTGAGGTTCCGTGACATCTTCGTTTGAATCAATTATCCTACCTATGTTTGTGTCATCGGCGAATTTGCTCATATCACTTGTAATTCCCTCATCAAGATCATTGATATATATTATAAACAACAACGGGCCCAAGACTGATCCCTGTGGAACGCCACTTGTTACAGATCCCCACTCGGATTTAACCCCATTTAGGCACACTCTCTGCTTCCTATTGGTGAGCCATGATTCGATCCATGACAGCACTTTTACCCCAATGCCATGAGCTGCCACTTTCTTTAACAGTCTCTGATGTGGTACTCCATCAAAAGCCTTACTAAAATCTAAATAAACAATATCGAATTCTGTATCGTGATCAACAGCCTTAAAAGCTTTACTGAAAAAGGTTAATAAATTATTTAGGCAGGAACGGCCTCTCGTGAATCCATGCTGAGTATCATTAATCAGATTATGCTTATCCAGATGGCTTCTTATAATCTCAGCTATAATTGACTCTAGTAATTTGTCTACAGTTGAGGTCAGGCTTATTGGGCGGTAATTAGATGGTAACGACTTGTCTCCTGCTTTAAAAATAGGAATAACATTAGCCATCTTCCACAAATCAGACACTACACCTGTTTGAAGAGATAAATTAAAAATATTAGTTAATGGTTCACAGAGTTCCATTTTACATTCCGTAAGAACCCTTGAAAAAACCTTATCAGGACCCGGCGACTTATTCTGCTTCAGTCGATCTATTTGTTTCACAACCATTTCACTAGTGACTGTGATGTTACATAATTTATCTTCTTCTGACCCACTATAAAAATTAATTACTGGAATATTGTTAATGTCTTCCTGAGTAAAAGCCGAGAGAATATAATTATTTAAAATTGTGCACATTTCTTCCTCCTTGTCAGTAAGACAATGATAGTTTATAGAGGAGAGGAACTACATAATTGTCTGGCCAGTATAAGTCACTTTTCAGAAGAATATAGATCACAGGAGACCATTGTATGGGCCAAACATTCATGAAATCATAATTCCCAAGTGATGAATAGCAAATTTTGCCTTTTTGGAAATACCTTTTGCCACTTTGAAAATAAAAATACACAAGAAAATATGGAAGTTCACGAGAGTACATAAGAAAGACAAATAGACATTATATATATATATATTATATATATATATATATATATATAATATATATATAATATATTATATATATTATATATATATATATATATAATATATATATATTGGTGTGTGTATGTATGTGTGTGTAGAGAGAAAGATAATGTAAATATTGTCTGACGTGTTTATGTTTCCCGTGAAAGTGATGATTAATATTTATAACAGTACTTCACCTTCCCTCCTTCTACCTGCCTCCCTCTAGCTCCCTCCCTCCCTCTACTTCTCTCCTTCTACCTGCCTCCCTCTAGCTCCCTCCCTCCCTCTACTTCCCTCCTTCTACCTGCCTCCCTCTAGCTCCCTCCCTCCCTCTACTTCTCTCCTTCTACCTGCCTCCCTCTAGCTCCCTCCCTCCCTCTACTTCTCTCCTTCTACCTGCCTCCCTCTAGCTCTCCATCCCTCTCTCCTCTACTTCTCTCCCTTCCTACCTGCCTCCCTCTAGCTCCCTCCCTCCCTCTACTTCCCTCCTTCTACCTGCCTCCCTCTAGCTCCCTCCCTCCCTCTACTTCTCTCCATCTACCTGCCTCCCTCTAGCTCCCTCCCTCCCTCTACTTCTCTCCTTCTACCTGCCTCCCTCTAGCTCCCTCCCTCCCTCTACTTCTCTCCTTCTACCTGCCTCCCTCTAGCTCCCTCCCTCCCTCTCTACTTCTCTCCATCTACCTGCCTCCCTCTAGCTCCCTCCCTCCCTCTACTTCTCTCCTTCTACCTGCCTCCCTCTAGCTCCCACTCCCATCCCTCTACTTCTCTCCTCATCTACCTGCCTCCCACTATAGCTCCTCCCTCCCTCTACTTCTCTCCTTTCTACCTGCCTCCCTCTAGCTCCCTCCCTCCCTCTACTTCCCTCCTTCTACCTGCCTCCCTCTACTCCTCCCTCCCTCTACTTCTTCCATCTACCTGCCTCCCTCTAGCTCCCTCCTCCCTCTACTTCTCTCCTTCTACTCTGCCTCCCTCTAGCTCCCTCCCCCCTCTCTACTCTGCTCCTTCTACCTGCCTCCCTCTAGCTCCCTCCTCCCTCTACTTCCCTCCTTCTACCTGCCTCCCTCTAGCTCCCTCCCTCCCTCTACTTCTCTCCATCTACCTGCCTCCCTCTAGCTCCCTCCCTCCCTCTACTTCTCTCCTTCTACCTGCCTCCCTCTAGCTCCCTCCCTCCCTCTACATCTTCCTTCTACCTGCCTCCCTCTAGCTCCCTCCTCCCTCTACTTCTCTCCATCTACCTGCCTCCCTCTAGCTCCCTCCCTCCCTCTACTTCTCTCCTTCTACCTGCCTCCCTCTAGCTCCCTCCCTCCCTTACTTCTCTCTCATCTACCTGTCCTCCCTCTAGCTCCCTCCCTCCCTCTACTTCTCTCCTTCTACCTGCCTCCCTCTAGCTCCCTCCCTCCCTCTACTTCTCTCCATCTACCTGCCTCCCTCTAGCTCCCTCCCTCCCTCTACTTCTCTCCTTCTACCTGCCTCCCTCTAGCTCCCTCCCTCCCTCTACTTCTCTCCATCTACCTGCCTCCTTCTAGCTCCCTCCCTCCCTCTATCTTCTTCTCTTCTACCTGCCTCCCTCTAGCTCCCTCCCTCCCTCTACTTCTCTCCTTCTACCTGCCTCCCTCTAGCTCCCTCCCTCCCTCTACTTCTCTCCATCTACCTGGCCTCCCTCTAGCTCCCTCCCTCCCTCTACTTCTCTCCTTCTACCTGCCTCCCTCTAGCTCCCTCCCTCCCTCTACTTCTCTCCATCTACCTGCCTCCCTCTAGCTCCCTCCCTCCCTTCACTTCTCTCCTTCTACCTGCCTCCCTCTAGCTCCCTCCTCCCTCTACTTCTCTCCTTCTACTGCCTCCCTCTAGCTCCCTCCCTCCCTCTACTTCCCTCCTTCTACCTGCCTCCTCTAGCTCCTCCTCCTTCCCTCTACTTCTCTCCATCTACCTGCCTCCCTCTAGCTCCCTCCCTCCTCTACTTCTCTCCATCTCCTGCCTCCCTCTAGCTCCCTCCCCCCCTCTACTTTCCCTCCTTCTACCTGCCTCCCTCTACTCCTCCCTCCCTCTACTTCCCTCCTTTACCTGCCTCCCTCTAGCTCCTCCCTCCCTCTACTTCCCTCCTTCTACCTCCTCCCTCTTAGCTCCCTCCACTCCCTCTACTTCTCTCCTTCTTTCCTCCTTCCTTTCAGCTACCTCATTTCCTCTCTTTTTACTTTCCTTTCCTCTTTGTATATGGGTTTTATTTGCTTCCCTTAATAATATAATAATTAATAATAATAATAATAATAATATAATAATAATAAAATATAATAATAATAATAATAATAATAACAATAAACAGCAACAACAACAACATGAGAAACTAGGAGAACGAAAAGCATATATTAAATAATGAAGTTTTATTTGGTTGAAAACTGTGGTACAGTAGCTCTTGACAGTGCTCGATACGACGTAAGCTGTCAGTGGCCCTGTAAACTATCAACAAGAAATGGACATGAGTGATAACAAGTGAAGGTGGTTCTTGAGGTTAACTTCTGTCACCCTTGTAGTCTTGAAGGAACAACAGTTTAGAAGTCAGCTTAGTAGTCTTGAAGGAACAACAACTTCGAGGCCAAGTGTCTTTCTTGTAGTCTTGAAGGAACAACAACTTCGAGGCCAAGTGTCTTTCTTGTAGTCTTGAAGGAACAACAACTTCGAGGCCAAGTGTCTTTCTTGTAGTCTTGAAGGAACAACAACTTCGAGCCAAGTGTCTTTTTGTAGTCTTGAAGGAAACAAACAACTTCGAGGCCAAGAGTCTTTCTTGTAGTCTTGAAGGAACAACTTCGAGGCCAATTGTCTTTCTTGTAGTCTTGAAGGAACAACAACCTCGAGGCCAAGTGTCTTCCTTGTAGTCTTGAAGGAACAACAACTTCGAGGCCAACTGTTTTCCTTGTAGTCTTGAAGGAACAACAACTTCGAGGCCAATTGTCTTTCTTGTAGTCTTGAAGGAACAACAACTTCGAGGCCAACTGTTTTCATTGTAGTCTTGAAGGAACAACAACTTCGAGGCCAATTGTCTTTCTTGTAGTCTTGAAGGAACAACAACCTCGAGGCCAAGTGTCTTCCTTGTAGTCTTAAAGGAGCAACAGCCTCGAGAGTCAAGGTATAATTATTTGCCGTACATGCTCGAACCTCCGCCCACTATTCCACCTCCACCGATGCCTCCTCCTTGAACTAACAGAGAGGGGCTTATTGGAACTTGGAAAGCCTTTGTGATGGATACTCCACTACCAAATCCAATATCACCACTGCCGCCTCCTAATCCACCCCCTCCAAATCCACTACCTCCTAATCCACTTAAACCAGGAGCAGCATAACCACCTCCAATAGACCCACCACCTAATCCACCAACACCTAATCCACTACCACCTAATTCACCACCACCTAATCCACCACCACCACCTCCTAATTCACCTGAACCAAGAGCAGCATAACCACCTCCAATAGAGCCACCACGTAATCCACTACCACCTAATCCGCTACCTCCTAATCCACCACCACCACCTCCTAATCTACCTAAACCAGGAGCAGCATAACCATCTCCAATAGATCCACCACCTAATCCACCACCAAATCCACTATCTCCTAATCCACCTAAACCACCTCCTAATCCACCTAAACCAGGAGCAGTATAACCACCTCTAATATGTCCACCACCTAATCCACCACCACCTAATCCACCTAAGCCAGGAGCAGCATAACCACCTCCAATAAGTCCACCACCTAATCCACCACAACCTAATCCACCACAACCTAATCCACCACCTCCTAATCCACCTAAGCCAGGAGCAGCATAACCACCTCCAATAGATCCACCACCTAATCCACCACAACCTAATCCACCACAACCTAATCCACCACCTCCTAATCCACCTAAGCCAGGAGCAGCATAACCACCTCCAATAGGTCCACCACCTAATCCACCACCTCCTAATCCACCTAAGCCAGGAGCAGCATAACCACCTCCAATAGGTCCACCACCTAATCCACCACCTCCTAATCCACCTAAGCCAGGAGCAGCATAACCACCTCCAATAGATCCACCACCTAATCCACCACAAACCTAATCCACCACAACCTAATCCACCACCTCCTAATCCCCTAAGCCAGGAGCAGCATAACCACCTCCAATAGGTCCACCACCTAATCCACCACCTCCTAATCCACCTAAGCCAGGAGCAGCATAACCACCTCCAATAGGTCCATCACCTAATCCACCACTCCCTCCAAAGCCACGTCCTCCACCATTTACAAAAGCACCTCCAACTGCAGAGGCACCACTGCCTCCACCTGCGCCACTGATGTAGGCGGCGCTGCAGAGGCTCGCCAACACAGTCTGATGGATCAACAACAGCATCCCTCTCTATAACAAAAGGAAACAAAAATCCATCATTAATTTTCGAGATTTTAAAATATTGCTTTAGGATTATGCAAAATAAGATTCATTGATAATTAATAAATTGGGGAAGAGTTTTATATTCGAGAAGTTAAAGAAGTTAAGCTGTGTGACAGGTCCTTGACCACCTCACCCACGTCATCACAGAGCGTGTGTGTGTGACAGGTCCTTGACCACTTCACCCACGTCATCACAGAGCGTGTGTGTGTGACAGGTCCTTGACCACCTCACCCACGTCATCACAGAGCGTGTGTGTGTGACAGGTCCTTGACCACCTCACCCACGTCATCACAGAGCGTGTGTGTGTGACAGGTCCTTGAAACCCCCTCACCCACGTCATCACAGAGCGTGTGTGTGTGACAGGTCCTTGACCACCTCACCCACGTCATCATAGAGCGTGTGTGTGACAGGTCCTTGACCACCTCACCCACGTCATCATAGAGTGTGTGTGTGACAGGTCCTTGACCACCTCACCCACGTCATCATAGAGCGTGTGTGTGACAGGTCCTTGACCACCTCACCCACGTCATCATAGAGCGTGTGTGTGACAGGTCCTTGACCACCTCACCCACGTCATCATAGAGTGTGTGTGTGACAGGTCCTTGACCACCTCACCCACGTCATCATAGAGTGTGTGTGTGACAGGTCCTTGACCACCTCACCCACGTCATCATAGAGTGTGTGTGTGACAGGTCCTTGACCACCTCACCCACGTCATCATAGAGCGTGTGTGTGACAGGTCCTTGACCACCTCACCCACGTCATCATAGAGTGTGTGTGTGACAGGTCCCTTTACCACCTCACCCACGTCATCATAGAGTGTGTGTGTGACAGGTCCTTGACCACCTCACCCACGTCATCATAGAGCGTGTGTGTGTGTGACAGGTCCTTGACCACCTCACCCACGTCATCATAGAGCGTGTGTGTGACAGGTCCTTGACCACCTCACCCACGTCATCATAGAGCGTGTGTGTGTGACAGGTCCTTGACCACCTCACCCACGTCATCATAGAGCGTGTGTGTGTGACAGGTCCTTGACCACCTCACCCACGTCATCATAGAGCGTGTGTGTGTGACAGGTCCTTGACCACCTCACCCACGTCATCATAGAGCGTGTGTGTGTGACAGGTCCTTGACCACCTCACCCACGTCATCATAGAGCGTGTGTGTGTGACAGGTCCTTGACCACCTCACTCACGTCATCATAGAGCGTGTGTGTGTGACAGGTCCTTGACCACCTCACCCACGTCATCATAGAGCGTGTGTGTGACAGGTCCTTGACCACCTCACCCACGTCATCATAGAGCGTGTGTGTGTGACAGGTCCTTGACCACCTCACCCACGTCATCATAGAGCGTGTGTGTGTGACAGGTCCTTGACCACCTCACCCACGTCATCATAGAGCGTGTGTGTGTGGACACGTCCTTGACCACCTCACTCACGTCATCATAGAGCGTGTGTGTGTGACAGGTCCTTGACCCACCTCACCCACGTCATCATAGAGTGTGTGTGTGTGACAGGTCCTTGACCACCTCACCCACGTCATCATAGATGTGTGTGTGTGACAGGTCCTTGACCACCTCACCCACGTCATCAATAGAGCGTGTGTGTGTGACAGGTCCTTGACCACCTCACCCACGTCATCATAGAGCGTGTGTGTGTGACAGGTCCTTGACCACCTCACCCACGTCATCATAGAGCGTGTGTGTGTGACAGGTCCTTGACCACCTCACCCACGTCATCATAGAGCGTGTGTGTGTGACAGGTCCTTGACCACCTCACCCACGTCATCATAGAGCGTGTGTGTGTGACAGGTCCTTGACCACCTCACCCACGTCATCACAGAGCGTGTGTGTGACAGGTCCTTGACCACCTCACCCACGTCATCATAGAGCGTGTGTGTGTGACACGTCCTTGACCACCTCACTCACGTCATCATAGAGCGTGTGTGTGTGACAGGTCCTTGACCACCTCACCCACGTCATCATAGAGCGTGTGTGTGTGACACGTCCTTGACCACCTCACTCACGTCATCATAGAGCGTGTGTGTGTGACAGGTCCTTGACCACCTCACCCACGTCATCATAGAGCGTGTGTGTGACAGGTCCTTGACCACCTCACCCACGTCATCATAGAGCGTGTGTGTGACAGGTCCTTGACCACCTCACCCACGTCATCATAGAGCGTGTGTGTGTGACAGGTCCTTGACCACCTCACCCACGTCATCATAGAGCGTGTGTGTGTGACAGGTCCTTGACCACCTCACCCACGTCATCATAGAGCGTGTGTGTGTGACAGGTCCTTGACCACCTCACCCACGTCATCATAGAGCGTCAGGTGTTGTAAGCCTAACAGCGAGGTGTATCTCTCCTTTATATGTCTATCTGATCTTTTTTTTATAGTTCCTTGATAATGTGAAAATCACGAAAACGCTTGGAAAGTCAGTATTTTTCACAGTGGTTGTTTTGTATATATATATATATATATATATATATATATATTATATATATATATATATATATAGTATATAATATTATATATATATATATATATATATATATATATATATATATATATATATATATACATGACACTCTCCTTAAGACCATGCTAGGGAGTGTATTGAATCTTTCCATTGAAGATTGACAGTGGTTGCAAGCCTCACTTCCGGTCAGGCTTGGGGGGCTGGGAGTACGCAGATCCTCTCAGGTTGCTCTACCAGCTTTCCTATCCTCTTCCATAGCATCAAACGAGTTAAAAAGACAAATTCTTCCTAACAACCTCAGTGACTTAGCAGGAATACAGAACCCTAACTATGCCAGTGCCCTCACTGAATAGGAGACTCTTGCTGCTCCAGCACTAAACCCTAGTGCCACACTGACTTACAAGCTGTCAAGTTGGGATGGTTCCATCGCTGAAAAGGTGCTTGGCAACCTGCTCAGGGCTGCAACATCAGACAGGGAGATTGCCCGTCTGCAAGCTGTGAGCGCACATCACTCCGGGGACTTCTTCCAAACAGTTCCTATATCGGCAATGGGAACGTGCCTCGACCCTAAGACCCTCCGTTTTGCAGTGTCCTGCGTCTTGCTGCCTCAATTCACACGGAATATACGTGTAGACCAATATGGTATACATGGTCTTAACTGTTCCAAAACCAAGGGCTGGCATACAAGACACAATGAGGTCAACGACATCATAAAGAGAACTCTTGCTACAGCTCTATGTTGGGCGACAGAGAGGAGCTGCTGACTACAAGCAGGAGAACAAGATCAGCAAGTACAGGGACGTAACCCAACAGTATCAATTTGTCCCAGTGGGATCAGAGACCTTGGGATCATGGGGAAAACATGCCACACGTTTCCTAAAGAAATGGGTTCCAGACTCATCAGCACCACCAGGGACCCAAGAGCAGCCACTTTCATGTTCCAGCGCCTCAACATGACCATCCAGAGGGGAAATGCATGCTGCATACTGGGCTTGCATCCAGCTTTGAAGGAGGTGGAAGAGATTCATAACCTTTGATATATTGTACCATTGTATTCATTTTTGTGTTTTCTATCAATGTATTCTGTCTATTAATAAAGTTCACACATAGCTTAAAAATATAGGGGGGGGGTAGGAGAAGAAAATATTCAAACAGCTCCGGGGAGCACCTTGAGTTTTCCCTGAGGTGCGTTTATTGCCTTCTCTGAGGATGAGGCTCCCCAGTCCAGTTCTAGTGGTGGTACCTCCCTATATTAAATATATATATATATATATATATATATATATATATATATATAATATATATATATATATATATATATATATATATACACATATATATATATATATATATATATATATATATATATATATATATATATATATATATATATATATATATATATATATATATATATATATATATGCAAAACAACCACTGCGAAAAACAGTGAAATTCCAAGCACTTTCATGACTACTCATATTATCAAGGAACAATAAAAGTAATGCATCAAAGAAGGCATATAAAGGGTCTAGCCCACACCTCACTATCACATCCCACAACAAAGCAACACCTAACGCGCGACTCATAAGAAAGAGAACACTGCAGCAGGACCGCTGACCCAACTAGACAGGTCCTTCACACAACCCACCAACAAACTATTCTACCCAAGAATTAAGAATTTTAAAATTTATTATTTGTCCAATGTATTATTAAATTCTTCCCAAACTCTATTAATTATAAATGGATCTAATTTATATAAACCAAAGGAAATATTCATATTATTGTCAAAACTGCTTTTTATGAAACAAGATTCAATTATATTCCTGTCGACCATGGACTTGCTTGATACTACTTTCTCAACTTTTTGAAAATCAGTTGGATGGTTAAAATCTCTTACATGAATAAATAGAGCATTGGAATCTTGTCCAGTTCTAATGCTATATTTATGTTGTTTTAATCTTAGTTCGAGATTTTTACCAATTTGACCGTAATAAACTTTATCGCAAATTTTACTAGGAATCTTATAGACACATTCATCAGCATTTTGGGGGGAATTCTTTATCAAAAGTTTTTTTACTGTATCAAGAATTCCCCCCAAAAACCTTTGCGATAAAGTTTATTACGGTCAAACTGGTAAAAATCTCGAACTAAGATTAAAACAACATAAATATAGCATTAGAACTGGACAAGATTCCAATGCTCTATTTATTCATGTAAGAGATTTTAACCATCCAATTGATTTTCAAAAAGTTGAGAAAGTAGTATCAAGCAAGTCCATGGTCGACAGGAATATAATTGAATCTTGTTTCATAAAAAGCAGTTTTGACAATAATATGAATATTTCCTTTGGTTTATATAAATTAGATCCATTTATAATTAATAGAATTTGGGAAGAATTTAATAATGCACTGGACAAATAATAATTTTCTTGGGTAGAATAGTTTGTTGGTGAGTTGTGCAAAGGACCTGTCCAGTTGGGCCGGCGCGCGTCAGGTGTTGAACCGTTGTGGGATCTGATAGTGAGGTGTTGGACAGACCCCTTATATAGCTTCCTTGGATGCTTTACTTTCATAGTTCCTTGATAATGTGAGTAGTCACGAAAGCGCTTGGAATTTCTCTATTCTTTCAGAGCGGTTGTTTTGCATATATATATATATATATATATATATATATATATATATATATATATATTATATATATATATATATATATATTATATATATATATATATATATATAACATGTACTTACATGCCACCTTTATATTAACAATGTATCTCTTAAATCTTCTGTACCATATTATGTAATAAAATATTCCTAAAGTGGAATATTCAAACTGCTTCAGGAAGAAATCCAAATATTCTTCCTTGAAGCCTTTTCATCCACTTCTCCGAGGCTATGGGTCCCACAATTTACACCAGAGGTGGACCCCATCCTATATATATATATCTTTTCTTTCAACACACCGGCCGTATCCCACCAAGGCGGGGTGGCCCAAAAGGAAAAACGAAAGTTTCTCCTTTTACATTTAGTAATATATACAGGAGAAGAGGTTACTAGCCCCTTGCTCCCATATATATATATATATATATATATATATATATATATATATATATATATATATATTATATATAATATATATATATAATATATATATATATTATATATATATATATATATATATATATATATATATATATATATATATATTATATATTATGTATATATACTCTTCCCAAGAATTAAGATTTATTACTTGTTTAATGTATCATTAATACTTCTCAAATTTTATTAATTATAAATGAATCCAATTTACATAAACCAAAGGAAATATTCATATTATTTTCAAATTTGTTTTTAATGAAACAATCCCGTGTCTTGTCTTGCATAAGTTAAGCAAATATCCATATATGACTTACCATGTGTAGTGTAGGTTGACTGTGGTGTGAGGATACACTGCAAGTCTTTCCTTATATACCAGTTTGGTCAAGACTTTTTATGTACTGCTGATTTTAATTTTAAAGAAAACCAGTCTTCCCCCGGGTGACCCCTTGTCGGTGCACCTCTTGCAGCAGCGTAAACGTTGGGTGTGTGTGGTGTACATATATTTTTTTAATTATTTTAAATTTTATTTATATATATATAATATATATATATATTTTTATTATATATATATATATATTTTATAAAAAAATTTTATATATATATATATATATATATGTGTGTGGGGTTTTTTGTGTGTTTGTATCCCCTATTTGTACTAAACCTATTTGTGGTTGCAGGGGTGAGTCCTAGCCCCGGGCCCCCGCCCCCCTTCACCGGTTGCTACGGGACCCTCTCTTTTCCCCCCGCTCCATGAGCTTTATAAAACCTCGTCTTAAAACGTTTTAGGGTTTCCCTGCCCCCACTACGTCATTTCTGGGGGCTTTTCCACTGCCTTCCCCAACTCTATGACAAAGAAAAATTTCCCTACTATCTCTCGGGACTAAATTTGTGTCTTCAATTTCCCAAAATTGTGGCCTTTGTTTCTGTGCCCCCCGGGGGAACACCCTTTCTTTGCCCAACCTTTTTTCCCTATTCCACGCAGTTTTTTTATTGTCTTTAATCATGTTTTCCCCTCCCCTCCTGTCCTCCAGTGAGGTCAGGCCGATTTCCCTTAATCTTTCCTCATAGTACATTCCCCTTAGCTCTGGAACTAACCTTGTTGCAAACCTTTGTACTTTCTCTAGTTTCTTGACGTGCTTTATCAAGTGCGGGTTCAAACAGGTGCTGCATACTCCAGTATGGGCCTGACATACACGGTGTACAGTGTCTTGAATGATTCCTTACTAAGGTATCGGAATGCTGTTCTCAGGTTTGCCAGGCGCCCATATGCTGCAGCAGTTATCTGATTGATGTGTGCTTCCGAGACATGCTCGGTGTTATACTCACCCCAAGATCTTTCTCCTTGAGTGAGGTTTGCAGTCTTTGGCCACCTAGCCTATCTCTGTCTGTGGTCTTCTGTGCCCTCCCCCATCTTCATGACTTTGCATTTGGCAGGATTAAATTCGAGAAGCCATTTGCTGGACCAGGTGTCCAGTCTGTCCAGGTCTCTTTGAAGTCCTGCCTGGTCCTCATCTAGATTTAATTCTCCTCATTAACTTCACAATCATCTGCAAACAGGGACACTTCTGAGTCTAACCTTCCGTCATGTCGTTCACAATACCAAAAATAGCACTGGTCCTAGGACCGACCCCTGTGGGACCCCGCTCGTCACAGGTGCCCACTGTGATACATCATTACGTACCATGACTCGTTGTTGCCTCCCTGTCAGGTATTCTCTGATCCATTGCAGTGCCCTTCCTGTTATATGCGCCTGATGCTCTAGCTTCTGACTAATCTCTTGTGAGGAACTGTGTCAAAGGCCTTCTTGCAGTCCAAGAAGATGCAATCAACCCACCCCTCTCTCTCTGTCTTACTTCTGTTATTTTATCATAAAACTCCAGAAGGTTTGTGACACAGGATTTGCCTTCCGTGAATCCGTGCTGGTTGGCATTTATACTCCTGTTCCGTTCCAGGTGCTCCACCACTCTCCTCCTGATAATCTTCTCCATAATTTTGCATACTATACACGTCAATGACACAGGTCTATAGTTTAGTGCCTCTTTTCTGTCTCCTTTTTTAAAAATGGGAACTACATTTGCCGTCTTCCATACCTCAGGTAGTTGCCCAGTTTCCAGGGATGTGTTGAAGATTGTGGTAAGTGGCACGCACAACATATCTGCTCCCCTCTCTAAGGACCCACGGGGAGATGTTGTCTGGTCCATTGCCTTTGAGGTATCGATGTCCCTTAGCAGTTTCTTCACCTCCTCCTCATCTGTATGTTTTTGTCGTCCCAACACTTGTTGGTGTTTTCCTTGTGGTGCCCCCATCTGGTGTGTGGGGAGTGTGTGTGTGTGTGTGTTTTTGTGTGTGTGTGTTTTGTGTGTGTGTGTCGGGGCCAAATTAGGAAAATTTGGGGCAGTTGAAAGAACTAATTTAAACTTAAGTCCTTTTAAAATTTTTCTTATACTTTTTAAAGATTTTATTTTTTTTTTTTATTTTTAATGAAAAAATTTAAAAATTTTTTTACTCCCCAAAAAAATTTTAGAAACTCACCTAAAACCCAAAAATTATAAAAACTAAAAATTTAAATTTTAACCCTAATTAACTAAATTTATTTTAGATAAGTTTACAATAAATTTTAATAATAGACAACCAAATAAAAATATATTTTTTCCGTTAGGTTCAAAAATGTTTTTTCCCGAAATTATTGCACACACAAATTTGTTTTTCCTTTTTTTGGCAAGAAAAGCATTGGGGTTGTTATTTAAGCCAAAAAACGCAAGTTTTTTCCCATTCGGTACGACATTTTTTAATTTTTTATTTTGTTCTTTCAACAAACTGGCCATATCCCACAGGCAGGGTTTACCCAAAAAAAAAAAACCAAAATTTCTTTTTTTTAATTTTGTTTTTATACAGGAGAAGGGGTTTCCAGCCCCTTGCTCCCGGGTTTTTAGTGTCTCTTACGACACACATGGTCTTTTTGGAAAAATTTGTTCCCCCTTACCCATAGAGATAAAAGGGAAAAAAAACGAGAACAAAGGGAACTAGTAAGAAAATAGAAGAATACCCAGAGGGGTGTGTATATATATGCTTGTACATGTATGTGTAGTGTGACCTAAGTGTAAGTAGAAGTAGCAAGATGTACCTGAAATCTTGCATTTTATGAGACAGACAAAAGACACCAGCAATCTTGCCATCATATTAAACAATTACAGGATTCCGTTTTACACTCACTTGGCAGACGGTAGTACTTCTCTGGGCACTTGCTATTTACCCCCCTACTACCAACTATATACACATATATATATATATATATATAATATATATATATATTATATAATATATATATATATATATATATATATAAATATATATATATATAATATATATATAATATATATATAATTATATATAATATATATATATATATATATTTAACAAGTCGGCCGTCTCCCACCGAGGCAGGGTGACTCAAAAAAGAAAGAAAATCCCCAAAAAGAAAATACTTTCATCATCATTCAACATTTTCACCTCATTCATATATAATCACTGTTTTTGCAGAGATGCTCCGATACGACAGTTTAAAAGTGCCTCCAAACCGTCAACATCTCAAACCCCTCCTTTAAAGTGCAGGCATTGTGCTTCCCATTGCCAGAACTCAAGTCCGGCTACAATAACCTGTTTCCTTGAATCTCTTCACTGAATATTACCCTGCTCTCACTCCAACAGTTCGTCATGTCCCAAAAACCATTCGTCTCCATTTATTCCTGTCTAACATGCTCACACACGCTTGCTGGAAGTCCAAGTCCCTTGCCCACAAAATCCTCCTTTACCCCCTCCCACCAACCTTTTTGAGGACGACCCCTACTCCGCCTTCCTTCCCCTACAGATTTATACGCTCTCCATATCATTCTACTTTGATCCAGCCCTCTGACTAATACTTTTATTAACTCCACACCTCCTCCAAATTTCCACACCCCAAATTCTCTGCATAATATTTACACCTCACATTGCCCTTAGACAGGACATCTCCACTGCCTCCAGGCGCCTCCTCGCTGCAGTATTTACAACCTAAGCTTCACACCCATGTAAGAGTGTTGATACCACTATACTTTTGTACATTCCCTTCTTTGCCTCCATAGATAACGTTTTTTGTCTCCACATATACCTCAATGCACTACTCACCTTTTTTCCTTCATCAATTCTATGGTTAACTTCATCCTTCATAAGCCCATCTGCTGGCACGTCAACTACCAAATACTATCTGAAAACATTCACTTCTTCCATACTACTCTCCAATGTGATATCCAATTTTTCTTTATCTAAATCATTTGATACTCTCATCACCTTACTCTTAACTGTGTTCACTTTCAACTTTCTACCTTTACACACACTCCCAAACTTGTCCACTAACCTTTGCAATTTTTCTTTAGAATCTCCCATAAGCACATTATCATCAGCAAAAAGTAACTGTATCAACTTCCATTTTGTATTTGTTTCCTCATAATTAAATCCCACCCCTCTCCCGAACACCCTAGCATTTACTTCTTTTACAACCCCATATATAAATATATTAAACAACCATGGTGACATTACACATCCCACCTACTTTTACTGGGAAGTAGTCTCCCTCTCCTCTACACACCCTAACCTGAGTCTCACTATCCTCATAAAAGCTCTTTACAGCATTTAGTAACTTACCACCTATTCCATATACTTGCAACATCTGCCACATTGCTCCTCTATCCACTCTATCATATGCCTTTTCTAAATCCATAAATGCAATAAAAACTTCTTAACCTTTATCTAAATACTGTTCACATATATGCTTCAATGTAAACACTTGATCTACACATCCCCTACCCACTCTGAAACCTCCTTGCTCATCCGCAATCCTACATTCTGTCTTACCTCTAATTCTTTCAATAATAACCCTACCATGTATGCTCAGTAAACTTATTCCCTATAATTTTTACAATCTCTTTTATCCCCCTTCCCTTTAAATAAAGGAACTATACAAGCTCTCTGCCAGTCCCTAGGTACCTTTCCCTCTTTCATACATTTATTAAAAAAAAAAAGTACCAACCACTCCAACACAATATCCCCCCCTGCTTTTAACATTTCTGTCATGATCCCATCAGTTCCTGCTGCTTTACCCCCTTTCATTCTACGTAATGCCTCACGTACCTCCCCCACAGCCACATCCTGCTCTTCATCACTCCTAAAAGATGTTATACCTCCCTGAGCAGTGCATAAAATTACCACCTCCCTTTCTTCCTCGACATTTAGAAGTTCTTCAAAATATTCCCACCATCTACCCAATGCCTCCAGCTCCCCATCTACTAACTTCCCTACTCTGTTTTTAACTGACAAATCCATTCGTTCCCTAGGCTTTCTTAACTTGTTTATCTCACTTCAAAATTTTTCCTGTTCTCGGCAAAATTTCTTGCCAGTGCCTCTCCCACTATCATTTGCTCTCCTTTTGCACTCTCTCACCACTCTCTTCGCCTTACTTTTACTCTCCATATACTCTGGTCTTCTTATAACACTTCTGTTTTGTAAAAACCTCTCATAAGCTAACTTTTTGTCTTTTATCACACCCTTTACTTCATCATTCCACCAATCACTCCTCTTTCCTCCTGCCTCCACCCTCCTATATCCACAAACTTCTGCCCCACATTCTAATACTGCATTTTTAAAACTATTCCAACTCTCTTCAACCCCCTACCCTCCCCCCACTACTCATACTTGCAATAGCCCACCTTTCTGCCAATAGTTGCTTATATCTCACCCTAACTTCCTCCTCCCTTAGTTTATACACTTTCACCTCTCTCTTACTTCTTGTTGCCATTTTCCTTTTGTCCCATCTACCTCTTACTCTAACTGTAGTAACAACTAAATAATGATCCGATACATCAGTTGCCCCTCTATAAACATGTACATCCTGAAGCCTACCCATCAACCTTTTATCCACCAATACATAATCTAACAAACTACTTTCATTACGTGCAATATCATACCTTGTATACTTATTTATCCTCTTTTTCATAAAATATGTATTACTTTTTAACAAACTTTTTTCTACACATAGCTCAATTAAAGCCTCCACATTTTCATTTACCCCTGGCACCCCAAATTTACCTACTACTCCCTCCACAACATTATTACCCACTTCAGCATTGAAATCCCCAACCACAAGTACTCTCTCATTTGATTCAAAACTCCCCATGCACTCACTCAACATTTCTCAAAATCTCTCTCTAACTCTATATGTATATATATATATATACATATGAAACGTCTCCATACTAATAAACCCAGATGTTACACAGGTGTTAAATTCACCCTCTCCTTAAAAAAAAAATACAGTGGAACCTCTACTTGCAAGTTTAATCCATTTCATGACATTGCTCGCAACTGGATTTGCTCATTTGCAGAGTCAATTTTCCTCATTTAAATTAACTGAAATGCAATTAATCCATTCCAGTGGAATTCTGTACTTCAATAATTTCGCTTATATCAACTTTATGGTTCATTTATCTATCACAGTTCATCTAATATGACATAACAAACAATATAAATACAGTGGACCCCCGTGTTTCGTCGGCATCGACTTTCGTGAAATCCGACTTTTGGCAATTTTTTTCGGCAAAATTTAGCTTCGCAGTTCGTGATTGGACTCGTGATTCGGCAACCATCCGGTATGCATCTGCTTGTCACCGAGCACACAAGCTAGTCTCACGCACCATTCACACTCAGGGTGCCATTGTTTACCAGTGCGTGACCATCACCCCGTTTTAGCTTCTATAACGGTACTCGGGAGTTTGTTCTAATCATCCACAACTCTATTACCAAACCAGTGCTTTCCTATATCCTTCCTGAATCTGACTTTTTCCAGCTTAAAACCATTGCTGCGAGTCCTGTCTAGGCTAGATATTTTTAGCACGCTATTTACAGCCCCTTCATTCATACCTGTTTTCCATTTATACACCTCAATCATATCCCTCCCTATTTCTACGCCTTTCGAGAGAGTGCAGATTCAGGGCCCTCAGTCTATCCTCATAGGGAAAATTTCTGATACATGGGATCAACTTTGTCATCCTCCTCTGTACGTTTTCCAGAGCATTTATGTCCATTCTGTAATACGGTGACCAGAACTGAGCAGCATAATCTAAATGAGGCCTAACCAAGGATATATAGAGTTGAAGAACAACCTAAGGATTTCTATTATTTATGCTTCTTGATATGAAGCCAAGGATTCTGTTCGTTTTATAAGAACATAAGAACATAAGAAAGAAGGAACACTGCAACAGGCGTACTGACCCAAGCGGAGCATGTCCATGTCCCTCCCCGGATTAGCCCAATGACCCCCCCCGGATTAGCCCAATGACCCCCCCCGGATTAGCCCAATGACCCCCCCCCCGGATTAGCCCAATGGCCCACCCAGTCTGGTCACCTTCACTCAAGGATGGAGCACTGCACCAGACCCAGCAACACAAGCTAGTCAGGTCCAACTCACACCCACCCACACCCACTCATGTATTTATCTAACCTATTTTTAAAACTACACAACGTTTTAGCCTGAATAACTGCACTCAGGAGTTTGTTCCACTCATCCACAACTCTATTACCAAACCAGTGCTTTCCTATATCCTTCCTGAATCTGAATTTTTCCAACTTGAAACCATTGCTGCGAGTCCTGTCTAGGCTAGATATTTTCAGCACGCTATTTACATCCCCTTTATTTATTCCTGTTTTCCATTTATACACCTCGATCATATCCCCCCTAATTCTACGTCTTTCGAGAGAGTGCAGATTCAGGGCCCTCAGTCTATCCTCATACGGAAGATTTCTGATACATGGGATCATCTTTGTCATCCTCCTCTGTACGTTTTCCAGAGAATTTAAATCCATTCTGTAATACGGTGACCAGAACTGAGCAGCATTATCTAAATGAGGCCTAACCAAGGATATATAGAGTTGAAGAACAACCTGAGGACTTCTATTATTTATACTTCTAGATATGAAGCCAGGAATTCTGTTAGCTTTATTGCGAACACTAATGCACTGTTGTCTTGGTTTTAGATTACTGCTAACCAGAACTCCTAAATCCTTTTCGCAATCAGTAATATTAAGATCTACATTATTTAGTTTATATGTCGCATTGTTATTTTTCTGTCTAACATTAAGAACTTTGGATTTGTCTATTAAACTGCATCTGCCACTTCTCCGACCATTGCATCAGTCTATTCAAATCATCCTGGAGTGCTCTAGTGTCCTCATTAGAATGAATTGGACAGCCTATTTTGGTGTCATTAGCAAATTTGCTTATGTCGCTATTTATTCCCTCATCTATGTCGTTTATGTAAATTGTGAACAACAACGGGGCCAACACTGACCCCTGAGGAACACCGCTTGTGACGTGCCCTCATTCTGATTTCTCCCCATTTATGCAATCTCTCTGCTGCCTATTTGTCAGCCATGCCTCTACCCAGGAAAAAATTTCTCCTACTATTCCGTGTGCCTTAAGTTTCCTCAGTAGCCTCTGATGTGGAACTCTATCGAAAGTCTTACTGAAGTCCATATACACAATATCATATTCATTACCATGATCTACCTCCTCAAACACCTTCGTGAAAAAAGTTAGTAAATTCCTAAGACAGGAACGCCCCTTTGTAAAACCATGTTGAGATTCATTAAATAATCAGTGCCTATCAAGATGGCTACGAATTGCTTCGGCAATTATTTGATTCCATAAATTTTCCCACTATGGAGGTAAGGCTTATTGGTCTATAGTTCGAAGCCAAGGACCTGTCACCTGCCTTGTAAATAGGTATTACATTTGCCATTTTCCACTTATAAGTCACTATGCCAGTTTGTAGTGATATGTTAAAAAGATAAGCCAAAGGTATGCTAAGTTCCTCTTTACATTCCTTTAAACACCCTTGCAAACAGTTCATCAGGACCTGGGGATTTGTTAGGTTTTAGTTTCTCTATTTGTCTGAGGACCATGTCACAAGTTACCGCAATCGTGCATAGTTTATTATCTTGTTCTACATAATATATTATTTCAGGAATATCGCTAGTATTTTCCTGGGTGAAAACTGAGAGGAAGTAGGTATTGAGAATTTCACACATATCCTTATCACTGTCAGTGATCTGACCAGAGTTACTCTTAAGTGGGCCAATCTTGTCCCTAATCTTACTTCTGTATACCTGAAAGAACCCTTTTGGGTTAGTCTTTGAATCCCTTGCGACCTTAGCCTCATAATCCCTTTTTTGCTTTTCTTATTCCTTTCTTTATTTCTCTCTTTAATTGAATATATTGATTTCTTAACTGCCCATCCCCTCTTTTGATACGCCTGTATATGCCTCTCTTTTGGCCAATGAGATGTTTTAATCTATTGTTCATCCATTTGGGATCATTTTTGTTAGATCTAATTTCCCTACGCAGAACAAAAGTTGTCTGGGCAGCTAGAACTATGCTCTGAAAAACGTCATATTGGCAACTAAGATCACCTACCTGACCCATAGTCAGGACATCCCAATTTAGCTCACCCAGGTAATTTTTCAGTCCCATGAAGTCGGCCAAGCGAAAATCTGGGAGAGAGATTTGATTGCAGTTATCTGGGTAATTGAAACTAAGTGATTTGTGATCACTTTCCCCAAGCTCATCATTAACCTCAAGATTATTAATTAGTGAATCTTTGTTGGCAAGAACCAAGTCAAGCAGATTGTTTCCTCTAGTTGGTTCTGTCACAACCTGTTCTAAAAAGCAGTCCCGAACCATATCAAGAAAGTCACTAGACTCAAGATTTCCTGTCATATTGTTCCAATCAATTTGTCTAAAGTTAAAATCGCTCATTAACACAACATTTTCTTATTTAGATGCCTTATGAATTTCATCCCATAACAGCTTACTGCACTCCCTATCAAGGTTTGGGGGCCTATAAATCACACCCAAAATTAATTTGTCATGTCCCTCGAGAAACTGTAGCCAAACAGATTCTGTATCCAATGTTTTCTAATCTTATATCTTCTCTAACACAACAATTTAAATTATCTCTGACATACATCGTCACTCCACCACCCTTCCTGTTGTCCCTATCAGTGTGGAATAGTTTATAACCCTGTATGTTGTATTCAGAAGGCATTGCTCTATCTTTCGGTTGAACCAGGTCTCTGTTATTCCAATAATATCTATATTACCTACACTTGCAAGTAATCTTAGCTCATCTATTTTATTTCTTAGACTCCTACTATTTGTATAGTAAACCTTAAGGGAGCTAGTCACTCGTTGCTCTCTACTATCTCTCTTTGTTTGTTGATCAATTGCTATGCCTTTACTAGCAACTTTATTTTGAATGTTGTCAATTAAACTTATCCCTGAGGTATCCCGGTAATATCTGCTGTTTTCGGCCCTAATGCTGCAGCCTGATTGTTTCCCACAAACACCCATACCTCTATAATCTACCAGTTTAAAGTCCTAGACAAGTCATCAGTGACCCCCTCAATCGAATTGGCTAATGCAACCACTCCAGCCCCAGAGAGATGAACCCCATCCCTTGCATACATATCACGTTTGCCATAGAATTTGTCCCAGTTATCAATGAATGGGAATGAATGAGATGTGACGGTGGAGTGCCTGGGGTGAGGTGTGACGGTGGTGCACCTGGGGTGAGATGTGACGGTGTAGCACCTGGAGTGAGTTGTGATTGTGGTGCACCTGGGGCAAGATGTGACGTGGAGCGCCTGGGGTGAGGTGTGATGGTGGTGCATCTGGGGCGACATGTGACAATGGAGCACCTGGGGTGAGGTGCGACGGTGGAGTACCTCAGGTGAGGTGCTCCCCTGTCCCCAGGTGATACACCTGGGGACAGGGGTCACGGTCTAGCACCTGGGATCAGGGGCCACGCTGGAGCACCTGGGGACAGGTGTCACGGTCAAGCACCTGGGATCAGAGGTCACGGTATAGCACCTGGGGCCAGGGGTCACGGTGGAGCACATGAAATAAGGTGTCACGTTGGATCATGGTGTCACAGTGGATCACCTGAGGTGAGAGGTCACGGTGGTGCACCTGGGATCAGGAGTCACGGTAACAGTGCTATAACCATGAGAAAGTACTAAACCCCTAGGGGTTATTTGGGTATTCTACTGTACCAGCGTTAGTGTTGACAAACTTGTGTGACCCAGCCTGACCTTAAGTTATTATGGTGCGTGGTACACTAGTAACTTAGTTAGTACTGTACATGTACACATGTACATGTGCGCACACTGAGTGTACATGTACACACACTGAGTGTGCATGTACACACACTGAGTGTGCATGTACACACACTGAGTGTGCATGTACACACACTGAGTGTGCATGTACACACACTGAGTGTGCATGTGCCCTTACTGTATTAGTGTACATATACATACACTGAGTGTGCATGTACACATACTGTATGAGTGTACACGTACACACTGTATGAGTGTACACGTACACACTGTATGAGTGTACACGTACACACTGTATGAGTGTACATGTACACACTGTTGAGTGTACACGTACACACTGTATGAGTGTACACGTACACAATGTATGAGTGTACACGTACACACTGTATGAGTGTACACGTACACACTGTATGAGTGTACATGTACACACTGTATGAGTGTACACGTACACACTGTATGAGTGTACATGTACACACTGTATGAGTGTACACGTACACACTGTATAAGTGTACACGTACACACTGTATGAGTGTACACGTACACACTGTATGAGTGTACACGTACACACTGTATGAGTGTACACGTACACACTGTATGAGTGTACACGTACACACTGTATAAGTGTACACGTACACACTGTATAAGTGTACACGTACACACTGTTATGAGTGTACACGTACACACTGTATGAGTGTACACGTACACACTGTATAAGTGTACACGTACACACTGTATAAGTGTACACGTACACACTGTATGAGTGTACACGTATCACACTGTATAAGTGTACACGTACACACTGTATAAGTGTACACGTACACACTGTATGAGTGTACACGTACACACTGTATTGAGTGTACACGTACACACTGTATGAGTGTACACGTACACACTGTAATAAGTGTACACGTACACACTGTATAAGTGTACACGTACACACTGTATGAGTGTACACGTACACACTGTATGAGTGTACACGTACACACTGTATGAGTGTACCGTACACACTGTATAAGTGTACACTACACACTGTATAAGTGTACACGTACCACATGTATGAGTGTACACGTACACACTGTATGAGTGTACACGTACACACTGTATGAGTGTACACGTACACACTGTATGAGTGTACACGTACACACTGTATGAGTGTACACGTACACACTGTATAAGTGTACACGTACACACTGTATAAGTGTACACGTACACACTGTATGAGTGTACACGTACACACTGTATGAGTGTACACGTACACACTGTATAAGTGTACACGTACACACTGTATAAGTGTACACGTACACACTGTATAAGTGTACACGTACACACTGTATGAGTGTACACGTACACACTGTATGAGTGTACACGTACACACTGTATAAGTGTACACGTACACACTGTATAAGTGTACACGTACACACTGTATGAGTGTACACGTACACACTGTATGAGTGTACACGTACACACTGTATAAGTGTACACGTACACACTGTATAAGTGTACACGTACACACTGTATGAGTGTACACGTACACACTGTATAAGTGTACACGTACACACTGTATAAGTGTACACGTACACACTGTATGAGTGTACACGTACACACTGTATGAGTGTACACGTACACACTGTATAAGTGTACACGTACAACACTGTATAAGTGTACACGTACACACTGTATGAGTGTACACGTACACACTGTATGAGTGTACACGTACACACTGTATTGAGTGTACACGTACACACGTATAAGTGTACACGTACACACTGTATAAGTGTACACGTACACACTGTATAAGTGTACACGTACACACTGTATGAGTGTACACGTACACACTGTATGAGTGTACACGTACACACTGTATGAGTGTACACGTACACACTGTATAAGTGTACACGTACACACTGTATGAGTGTACACGTACACACTGTATGAGTGTACACGTACACACTGTATGAGTGTACACGTACACACTGTATAAGTGTACACGTACACACTGTATAAGTGTACACGTACACCCTGTATGAGTGTACACGTACACACTGTATGAGTGTACACGTACACACTGTATAAGTGTACACGTACACACTGTATAAGTGTACACGTACACACTGTATAAGTGTACACGTACACACTGTATGAGTGTACACGTACACACTGTATGAGTGTACACGTACACACTGTATAAGTGTACACGTACACACTGTATAAGTGTACACGTACACACTGTATGAGTGTACACGTACCACTATATGAGTGTACACGTACACACTGTATAAGTGTACACGTACACACTGTATAAGTGTACACGTACACACTGTATGAGTGTACACGTACACACTGTATAAGTGTACACGTACACACTGTATAAGTGTACACGTACACACTGTATGAGTGTACACGTACACACTGTATGAGTGTACACGTACACACTGTATAAGTGTACACGTACACACTGTATAAGTGTACACGTACACACTGTATAAGTGTACACGTACACACTGTATGAGTGTACACGTACACACTGTATGAGTGTACACGTACACACTGTATAAGTGTACACGTACACACTGTATAAGTGTACACGTACACACTGTATAAGTGTACACGTACACACTGTATGAGTGTACACGTACACACTGTATGAGTGTACACGTACACACTGTATGAGTGTACACGTACACACTGTATAAGTGTACACGTACACACTGTATAAGTGTACACGTACACACTGTATGAGTGTACACGTACACACTGTATGAGTGTACACGTACACACTGTATAAGTGTACACGTACACACTGTATAAGTGTACACGTACACACTGTATAAGTGTACACGTACACACTGTATGAGTGTACACGTACACACTGTATGAGTGTACACGTACACACTGTATGAGTGTACACGTACACACTGTATAAGTGTACACGTACACACTGTATGAGTGTACACGTACACACTGTATGAGTGTTACACGTACACACTGTATGAGTGTACACGTACACACTGTATAAGTGTACACGTACACACTGTATAAGTGTACACGTACACACTGTATAAGTGTACACGTACACACTGTATGAGTGTACACGTACACACTGTATGAGTGTACACGTACACACTATATGAGTGTACACGTACACACTGTATAAGTGTACACGTACACACTGTATGAGTGTACACGTACACACTGTATGAGTGTACACGTACACACTGTATGAGTGTACACGTACACACTGTATAAGTGTATACGTACACACTGTATAAGTGTACACGTACACACTGTATAAGTGTACACGTACACACTGTATGAGTGTACACGTACACACTGTATGAGTGTACACGTACACACTGTATGAGTGTACACGTACACACTGTATAAGTGTACACGTACACACTGTATAAGTGTACACGTACACACTGTATGAGTGTACACGTACACACTGTATGAGTGTACACGTACACACTGTATAAGTGTACACGTACACACTGTATAAGTGTACACGTACACACTGTATAAGTGTACACGTACACACTGTATAAGTGTACACGTACACACTGTATGAGTGTACACGTACACACTGTATGAGTGTACACGTACACACTGTATAAGTGTACACGTACACACTGTATAAGTGTACACGTACACACTGTATAAGTGTACACGTACACACTGTATGAGTGTACACGTACACACACTGTATGAGTGTACACGTACACACTGTATGAGTGTACACGTACACACTGTATAAGTGTACACGTACACACTGTATGAGTGTACACGTACACACTGTATGAGTGTACACGTACACACTGTATGAGTGTACACGTACACACTGTATGAGTGTACACGTACACACTGTACGAGTGTACACGCAGAAGAGTCACATAGTTGTACTCAACACTTCCAATCAACCCGATGTGTTTGTTAGGGTTACACTGGTCTCTGGTTACACTGGTCTCTGGTTACACTGGTCTCTGGTTACACTGGTCTCTGGTTACACTGGTCTCTGGTTACACTGGTCTCTGGTTACACTGGTCTCTGGTTACACTGGTCTCTGGTTACACTGGTCTCTGGTTACACTGGTCTCTGGTTACACTGGTCTCTGTTACACTGGTCTCTGGTTACACTGGTCTCTGGTTACACTGGTCTCTGGTTACACTGGTCTCTGGTTACACTGGTCTCTGGTCTCTGGTTACACTGGTCTCTGGTAATGGTTGCAGTGTATCTGTGCAGGCATTAAACCCGTGTAGGTCTGACCGAGCGAGACGTGATGCAGGCTCGATCCTCCCTCCGTCTTCGCTATTGAACACAGAATTTAAGGTTGGGTTAGGTTAGGTTAAATTAGGGTAGTTTAGGTTATTAAGTAGGGTTAGGTTAGGTTAGATTAATTTGGGTTAGGCTAGGGTAGGTTAGGTGAGGTTATTGTGGGTTAGGTTAGGTTAAATTGGGTTAGGTTAGGTTAAGTTGGGTTAGGTTAGGGTGGGTTCGGTTAGGGTAGGTTAGGTTAGCATAGTTTAGGGTAGGATAGGTTAGGTTAAGTTAGCATAGTTTAGTGTAAGGTAGGTTAGGTTAGCTTAGCTTAGGGTAGGGTAGGTTAGGTTTGCTCAGCTTAGGGAAGGGTAAGGTAAGGTAGGGTAGGTTAGGTTAGCATAGCTTAGAGTAGGGTCGGGTAGGTTAGGTTAGCGTAGTTTAGGGTAGGGTAGGTTAGGTTAGCTTAGCTTAGGGTAGGGTAGGTTAGGTTAGCATAGTTTAGGGTAGGGTAGGGTAGGGTAGGTTAGGTTAAGTTGGGTTAGGTTAGGTTGGGTTCGGTTAGGGTAAGTTAGGTTAGCTTAGCTTAGGGTAGGGTAGGTTATGTTCGCTTAGCTTAGGGTAGGGTAGGTTATGTTCGCTTAGCTTAGGGTAGGGTAGGTTATGTTCGCTTAGCTTAGGGTAGGGTAGGTTATGTTCGCTTAGCTTAGGGTAGGGTAGGTTATGTTCGCTTAGCTTAGGGTAGGGTAGGTTATGTTCGCTTAGCTTAGGGTAGGGTAGGTTAGGTTAGCATAGCTTAGGGTAGGGTAGGTTAGGTTAGCTAAGCTTAGTTTAAGGTAGGGTAGGTTAGGTCAGGTTTGTCAGGAAACAAGACAAGTGTTTCCTGACACGGGTCTTATTCATTTTATGACCCACAGCTGGAGCTTTTGGTCATCTGACCGAGGCCTTCCACTGGCTTACCCCTCCACCCTTTTAAAAAGTATGGTTGTGATTATAGGCATTAGTGATATGTGGAAGGGATGGAAGATTTATCCTATATTCCCTTACACAGTTTTACATACAGGTACGATAGGGGTCAGGAAAGTTGTTAAA
>NC_069454.1:6892490-7014990 GCF_026875155.1 Cherax quadricarinatus | reverse complement strand
TCAAGCCCATACTGAGAATGCAGGTCCAGTTTTTTAACTACTCCTAGCGAAGTACGTCAGGAAATTAGAGAAGTGAAAAGGTATGCTATGGGGTATGTCCTACTAGGAGAGGTTATGGGAACTCGACCTGACGACACTGGAGACAGGAGGGATAGAAGGGGACATGAAAACGACATATAAAATACTGATAGAATCGACAAGAAGGAAGAATGTTCCACAGATGGGACACAGCAACAGGGGTCACAAATGGAAGTAGAGAATCCAGATGAGTCAAAGAGCATGTTAGGAAGTATTTTTTTAGTCACAGAGTTGTCAGGAAGTGGAATAGTCTGGAAAGTGACGTAGTGGAGGCGGGATCCAACATAGTTTAAGACGAGTATGATAATGCTCATGAGCAGGGAGAGAGAGGGCCATAGTAGCGATCAGTGAAGAGGCGGAGCCAGGAGCTATGACTCGACCCTGCAACCACAAATAAGTGAATACCACACACACACACACAACCACACACACACACACACACTCACAGATAGACCGAGTGTTCAGATAGTACCCAGTGTTCAGATAGTACCCAGTGTTCAGATAGTGTCCAGTGTTCAGATAGTACCCAGTGTTCAGATAGTAACCCAGTGTTCAGATAGTACCCAGTGTTAGTAGTACCAGTGTTCGATAGTGCCCAGTATTCTGATAGTACCCAGTGTTCAGATAGTACCCAGGTTCAGATAGTACCCATCAGTGTTCAGATAGTCCAGTGTTCAGATAGTACCAGTGTTCAGATAGTACCCAGTGTTCAGATAGTGCCCAGTATTCAGATAGTACCCATTGTTCAGATAGTACCCAGTGTTCAGCAAGTGTTCAGACAGTGCCCAGTACTAGACAAGAGTCCAAACATGAGTTATACATGTCCCTTGAATTAAATAAGCACTTAGGCTACACTAATGTAAACAATGTACCCTGTATAGTTATGTATATGAATATAAAAACTGACATATATATATATATATATATATATATATAATATATATATATATATATATATATTATATATATAATATATATATATATATTATAATATATATATATAATATAATATATATATATATTATATATATATATTATATAATATATATATATATATATATATATATATATTATATATATATTATATATATATATATATATATATATATATATATATATATATTGTTCATAATTTACATTAATGACCTTGATGAAGGGATTACTAGTGACATGAGTAAGTTTGCTGATGGTACAAAGATAGGCCGTATAATTCATTCTGATGAGGGTAGCAATGAACTCCAGGAGGATTTGGACAAATAATGTCTTGGTCTACAAAATGGCAGATGAAGTTCAATGTGGATAAGTGTAAGGTACTTGCCCTTGGTAATGAAAATAACCTCGAAGCTATAATCTAGGTGAAGTAGAGCTTGGTCATACAGAATGTGAAAAGGACTTGGGAGTCATGGTAAGCAGAAATCTAAGCCAAGACAGCAGTGCCTTAGTGGTGCGCAACAAGGCCAACAGATTACTTGGATTTATTCCAGAAGTATAAGTAACAGAAGTCCAAAAGTTATTTTACAGCTCTATACATCACTAGTGAGGCCTCATTTAGATTATGCTGCTCAGTTTTGGTCTCCTTACTACAGGATGGATATAGACTCATTAGAGAACATACAGAAAGATGGACTAAAATGATTTACTGTGTAAGGAACCTCCCGTGTGAAGATAGACTTAAAGCCTTAAATCTCCACTCTCTGGAGAGGCGTAGAATGAGGGGGATATCATTGAAGTGTGTAAGTGGATGATGGGCATAAACAGGGGAGATATTAATAAAGTACTGAGGGTGTCGAACCAGGTAAGAACCAGAAATAATGGATTTAAGTTGGAAAAATTTAGATTTAGAAAGAACATAGGTAAGTACTGGTTTTCTAACAGAGTTGTGGATGCATGGAACAATCTTCCCAGTAGGGTGATCGAAGCTAGGACCTTGGGTAGCTTTAAAAAAAGATTGGACAAATATGAGTGGGAGGGGCTGGGTTTGATTGGTGCCACTGGGTAAGGGAGTAAATTCTTGGGTAGCTTTGGGTAGGAGGTCGTTTTGATAAGGACCTGCCTTGTATGGGCCAGTAGCCTTCTGCAGTGTTCCTCCATTCTTATATTCTTATGTACAAACAGTTGATGTCATACCAGCAGAGGATTCAGACCTCTGTGTGTGACACGCCACTCAGGCAGAGGCTTAAAACAGGTGAAAACAGGTGTGATGAATGGTTTGAAAAACGACAAGTTGAAGATTGAGACACTTATGCAGCATATGGAATCTTTATCAGAACGTTTCGCACGCAGTGGCTTCATCAGTCCAATACAAAGAAGGCGTAAGGAGAGGAGGAGAATGAGGTAATCAGTCCCTCAACCTGGAGTCGATGTGTTCAGTCCATCAATCTTGTAGAATGTGGCACATTCTACAAGATTGATGGACTGAACACATCGACTCCAGGTTGAGGATGATTACCTCATTCTCCTCCTTCCTTAGGTTTAAAGAGAGTACACGACCCTGTAAATTGTACCCGAAATTTTTAAAAATAAAATGAAGAAACACGTACACCGTAAGTGTACCGAACACCCTGTATAATTTCACGTCACACGTATAATGACACGTACACACGATGATGTACACGAACACACTGAAAATGAGTGAAACAGTAACACGTATTTGTACACTACACCGTAAAGTGTACACTAAAACTGTATAAGGTAACGACACACTGTATAAGTGAACTACACACTGATGAGTGTACACTACACACGTAGAGTGTACACGACACACTGTATAGTGTACACGTACACACTGTATAAGTGTACACGTACAAAAGGGAAAGGGTGTACACGTACACACTTTAGTGTACACACACACTGTATGAGTGTAAAACGTACACATGTATAAGTGTACCGTACACACTGTAAAGTGTACACGTAAAACCCTGAAATAGTGTACACGTACACACTGTATGAGTGTACACGTACACACTGTATAATGTACACGTACACCTGATAAGTGTACACGTACACCAGTATAAGGTACACGTACACACGTAGAGTTACCGTACACACTGTATGAGTGTAACGTACACACTGTATAAGTGACACTAACACTGTATAAGTGTACACGTACACACTGTATAGTGTACCGTACAACAAAAAGTGTACACGTACACACTGTATAAGGTACACGACACACTGTATAAGTGTCACGTACACACTGTATGGTGTACATTTACACACTGTATAAGTGTACACGACACACTTATAAGTGTACACTACACACTGATGAGTGTACACGACACACTGTATGAGTGTACACCGTACACACTGTAAAGTGTACACGTACACCTGATAAGGTACACGTACACACTGTATAAGTGTCACGTACACACTGTATGATGTACACGTACAACTGTAGAGTGACACGACACACTGTAAAGGTACACTACAAACTGTATAATGTACACGTACCCCTGAATAAGTGTACACGTCACCTGTATGATTACACGACACACTGTATGAGTGTACACGTACACACTGTTGAGGTCCCGTACCCACTGTATAAGTTACACGTACACACTGATAAGTGTACACGTACACACTGTATGAGTGTACACGTAAAACACTGTATGATTGTCACGTACACACTGTATAATGTACACGTACACACTGTAAAAAGTGTACACTACACCTTTAATGTACACGTACACACTTTGAGGGGTACACGTACACACTGTATGAGTGTACACGTACACACTGAATGAGTGTACACTAACACTGTATAAGTGTACACGTACACACTGTAGAGGTACACGTACACACTGTATGGTTACCTACACACTGTAGAGTTACACGTACACACTGTATAATGTACACGTAAAACGTATAAGTGTACACGTACACACTGTTAAGGACCAAACCCCGGGGTATGAGTGAAAAGTACACACTGTATGAGTGACACTACACACATATGAGTGACACTACCACTGTATAAGTTAACTACACACTTATGATGTACCTACACCTGTATGATGTACACGACCACTGAAATGAGTGTACACGTCCACACTGTATAAGTGTAACGTACACACTGTATAAGTGAACACGACACACTGTATAAGGTACACGTACACACTGTATGGGGTTACACGCACACTGTTGAGTGTACACGTACACACTGTATAGTTACACGACACACTGTATAAGTGTACACGAACACTGTATGGTACACGAAAAACCACTGTATGATGTACACGTACACACTGAGATGTACACAAACACACGTAAAGTGTACACGTACACACTGTATAAGGTACACTACAAAACTGTATAAAGTGTACACGACACACTGTATAATGTACACGTACACACTGTAGATGTACACGTACACATTATGGTGAACGACACCGAAAAGTGTACACACACACTGTATAATGTACACGTACACACGAAAGTGACCACACACTGTATGAGGTACCGTACACACGATAAAGTGTCCCGAAACACTGTATGGGACACGTACACACTGTATAAGGGGTTACACGTACACACTGTATGAGTGTACACGCCCCCCCCACACTGTATATGTACACGTACACCTGTATGAGTGTACACTCAACTGTATGAGTTACACGTACACACTGTACGAGTGTACAAAAGTAAAGAGCACATGTTAAAATAAACCTTCCAATCAACCCGGGTTTTTAGGGTTACACTGGTCTCTGTTACATGGCCCGGGGTTTAAGGTTTTGGGGTCACGGGGGGGTTGTTCGGTTAAGGTTGGGAAGGTTGGAAGGTTTGGTTAACGGGTTTGGGTTTAATTGGTTTGGGGAAAAGGTTTGGTTACACGGTTTGGTTACCTGGTCTCTGTTAACTGGTCCTGGTTACACTTTTTCCTGTTACATTCTCTGGTTCGGGTTAAACGGGTCTCGGGTTTGGGGGTTGGTGAATGTGGGTTTAAAGTGGGGGTTCCCAGCGGATGATGCGGCTCGACCCCCTCCGTTTGTATTGCCCGAATTTGGGGGGTTGGTTGGTTTTATTTTTGGTTTAAAGTGGGTTGGTTGGTTGATTTTTTGGGGGGTGGGATTGGGGTTAAGGGGTTGGTTGGGGGGGTTGGTTTGTTGGGGTTGGTTGGGGGGGGTTGGTTGGGGGGGTGGTTGTGTTTAGGGATGGTTAGGTTGTTGTGTTTGTGAAGGGTTTTTTGGTTTTTTTGGGGGGGGTAGGTTGGTTTGGGTTTTGGGGGGTGGTGGGGGTGGTTTTTATTGATAGGGAGGGTGGGGGTGGACTAGTTTGGGAGGGTAGTTAGGATTGTTGGGGGGGGGGTTAGTGCTGTTTGGTAGGGTGGGTGGTGGGTAGGTTTTTTGGGAAAAAGGTTTAGGTTGGGTGGGTTTAGGGAAAGTTGGTTAGTTGTTAGGTAGGGTAGGTTAGTTTAGTTGGGTGGTGGTTATTTTCGCTAGTTAGGGTAGGTGGGTTATTTTTTTACTTAGGTAGGTATTAGGAAGGTGGGGTGGTTTTTGCAAAGTTAAGGGTAGGAGGTTTTGTTGGGGGGGGGGGGGTTTGGGAGGTTTTGGTTTAGAAATTAGGGGGGTGGGTTGGGTTAGCAAGTTTTAGTTTAAGGTAGGTGGGGTTGGTCAGGTTTGCGGGAAAAAGACAAGTTTTCCCTACAGGGGTTTTTTTCTTTTTTATGACCCACGCGGAGCTTTTGTCATCGACCGGGGCCCTTTCCACTGGCTTACCCCTCACCCTTTTAAAAAGTATGGTTGTGATTATAGGCATTAGTGATATGTGGAAGGGATGGAAGATTTATCCTATATTCCCTTACACAGTTTTACATACAGGTACGATAGGGGTCAGGAAAGTTGTTAAAGGAATAGTGTGTGGTTAATAAAAGGTCAGACAAGATGTCTCCAACCACACCTTGTTGAATACTGGCAGCCAGATGACTGATACACTAGTTGTATCAACCACACCTTGTTGAATACTGGCAACCAGATGACTGATACACTAGTTGTATCAACCACACCTTGTTAAAATACTGGCAACCAGATGACTGATACACTAGTTGTATCAACCACACCTTGTTAAATACTGGCAGCCAGATGACTGATACACTAGTTGTATCAACCACACCTTGTTGAATACTGGCAACCAGATGACTGATACACTAGTTGTATCAACCACACCTTGTTAAATACTGGCAGCCAGATGACTGATACACTAGTTGTATCAACCACACCTTGTTGAATACTGGCAACCAGATGACTGATACACTAGTTGTATCAACCACACCTTGTTGAATACTGGCAGCCAGATGACTGATACACTAGTTGTATCAACCACACCTTGTTAAATACTGGCAGCCAGATGACTGATACACTAGTTGTATCAACCACACCTTGTTGAATACTGGCAGCCAGATGACTGATACACTAGTTGTATCAACCACACCTTGTTGAATACTGCAGCCAGATGACTGATACACTAGTTGTATCAACCACACCTTGTTAAATACTGGCAGCCAGATGACTGATACACTAGTTGTATCAACCACACCTTGTTGAATACTGGCAGCCAGATGACTGATACACTAGTTGTATCAACCACACCTTGTTGAATACTGGCAGCCAGATGACTGATACACTAGTTGTATCAACCACACCTTGTTGAATACTGGCAACCAGATGACTGATTACACTAGTTGTATCAACCACACCTTGTTGAAAAACTGGCAGCCAGATGACTGATACACTAGTTGTATCAACCACACCTTGTTGAATACTGGCAGCCAGATGACTGATACACTAGTTGTATCAACCACACCTTGTTTGAATACTGGCAGCCAGATGACTGATACACTAGTTGTATCAACCACACCTTGTTGAATACTGGCAACCAGATGACTGATACACTAGTTGTATCAACCACACCTTGTTAAATACTGGCAGCCAGATGACTGATACATAGTTGTATCAACCACACCTTGTTGAATATGGCAGCCAGATGACTGATACACTAGTTGTATCAACCACACCTTGTTGAATACTGGCAACCAGATGACTGATACACTAGTTGTATCAACCACACCTTGTTAAATACTGCAGCCAGATGACTGATACACTAGTTGTATCAACCACACCTTGTTGAATACTGGCAGCCAGATGACTGATACACTAGTTGTATCAACCACACCTTGTTAAATACTGGCAGCCAGATGACTGATACACTAGTTGTATCAACCACACCTTGTTGAATACTGGCAACCAGATGACTGATACACTAGTTGTATCAACCACACCTTGTTGAATACTGGCAGCCAGATGACTGATACACTAGTTGTATCAACCACACCTTGTTAAATACTGGCAGCCAGATGACTGATACACTAGTTGTATCAACCACACCTTGTGAATACTGGCAGCCAGATGACTGATACACTAGTTGTATACAACCACACCTTGTTAAATACTGGCAGCCAGATGACTGATACACTAGTTGTATCAACCACACTTGTTAAATACTGGCAACCAGATGACTGATACACTAGTTGTATCAACCACACCTTGTTGAATACTGGCAGCCAGATGACTGATACACTAGTTGTATCAACCACACCTTGTTAAATACTGGCAACCAGATGACTGATACACTAGTTGTATCAACCACACCTTGTTGAATACTGGCAGCCAGATGACTGATACACTAGTTGTATCAACCACACCTTGTTAAATACTGGCAACCAGATGACTGATACACTAGTTGTATCAACCACACCTTGTTGAATACTGGCAGCCAGATGACTGATACACTAGTTGTATCAACCACACCTTGTTAAATACTGGCAACCAGATGACTGATACACTAGTTGTATCAACCACACCTTGTTGGAGTACTAACAACCAGGTGACTGATACACTAGTTGTATCAACCACACCTTGTTGAGTACTAACAACCAGGCGACTGATACACTAGTTGTATCAACCACACCTTGTTGAGTACTAACAACCAGGCGACTGATACACTAGTTGTATCAACCACACCTTGTTAAATACTGGCAACCAGATGACTGATACACTAGTTGTATCAACCACACCTTGTTGAGTACTAACAACCAGGTGACTGATACACTAGTTGTATCAACCACACCTTGTTGAGTACTAACAACCAGGCGACTGATACACTAGTTGTATCAACCACACCTTGTTGAGTACTAACAACCAGGCGACTGATACACTAGTTGTATCAAACCACACCTTGTTGAGTACTAACAACCAGGCGACTGATACACTAGTTGTATCAACCACACCTTGTTGAGTACTAACAACCAGGCGACTGATACACTAGTTGTATCAACCACACCTTGTTGAGTACTAACAACCAGGTGACTGATACACTAGTTGTATCAACCACACCTTGTTGAGTACTAACAACCAGGCGACTGATACACTAGTTGTATCAACCACACCTTGCTGAGTACTAACAACCAGGTGACTGATACACTAGTTGTATCAACCACACCTTGAGTACAAACAAGCAGCTGAGTAACAAACCAGTTACATCTGTTTTTTTCCTATGAGAGTGGAGCCACGAACAACAAAGGCATAAAACAACAAACACCGATAATGGAACAACACGAACATAACTCCTTCCCGGGAGCTCCATAACTGAGCCAAAATTAATATCCTCTTTCTCAAACACGCGCACACTGGTCTATCATTTCCAGTGACCAAAATAAAAAAAAATGTATATGTTGACAACGAGGCTGGTGACGTCATCAAGATGGTGGAGTGGTGGAAGTGAGAGTGGCGCCCAGGTCAGGGAGGTGTTCCTGGTGTAGGGTATATAAGAGAAGGTAAGAACCTGTCAGGGCAACAATAAGTCCAGACCAGCCAGTGAAGATGGTAAGTAGCTGTGACTACCTCCCCTTGTGTCTGTGTCTCACACACATACATATTCACACTCGACAAGGTGGACAGAGACAGGATGTTCCAGAGATGGGACATAGTAACAAGGGGACACAGTTGAAAGTTGAAGACTCAGATGAATAACAGGGATTTTAGGAAGTATTTCTTCAGATACAGAGTTGTCAAGAAGTGAAATAGTCTGGGAGGTTATGTAGTATAGGTAGGATCCATACATAGCTTTAAGAAGAGGTATGATAAAACTAATGGAGCAGGAAAAGTGGCCCAGTAGACGCCAGTGACGAGGCGGGGCAAGGAGCTGTGACTCGACCCCTGCAACCACAACTAGGTGAGCACACACACACACACACACACACACACACACACACACACACATACACACACACATACACGCACACGCACACACGCACACGCACACACACACGCACACACACACACACACACACACACACATATACACACACACACACACACACACATATATATATATACACACACACACACATACACACACACATACACACACACACATACACACACACACACACACACACATACACACATACACACACACACACACACACACACACACACATACACACATACACACACACACACACACACACACACACACACACACACATACACACATACACACACACACACACACACACACACACATACACACACAGGGCCAACGACAATACGAATATGACACGGAGGCGAAATCCATGTCTGACCTGAAGCTATTGTACAACCACATCAGGAGGAAAGCAACAATCAAAGACCAGGTAACCAAGCTGAGGAAGGAAGGAGGGGAGATCACAAGAAACGACCTTGAAGTATGTGAGGAACTCAACATGAGTTTCAAAGAAGTATTTACAGTGGAGACAAAAGGGTCTCTAGAAAGCAGGAGAGGTGGGGTACACCATCAAGTGTTGGGCACAGTACATACAACCGAGAAGGTGAAGAGGCTACTAACCGTACTAGATATCTTAAAGGCGATGAGGCCGGATAACATCTCTCCATGGGTCCTGAGAGAGGGAGCCAAGGCTCTCTCTGTACCACTAACAACACATCTATCGAAACAGGGCGACTACCTGAGGTATGGAAGAGAGCAAATGTAGTTCCAATTTAAAAAAAAAAAAAGACGGACATGCAGCATTAAACTTCAGACCAGTGTCACTGACATGTAAAATATGCAAAGTCTTGGAGAAGATTATCAGGAGAAGAGTGGTGGAGCACTTAGAAAGGAATGAGCTTACAAACGACAACCAGCACGTATTCAGAGACGGGAAATACTGTCACAAACCTACTGGGGTTCTATGACAAGGTGACAGTAGTAAGGCAAGAAAGAGAGAGGGCTGGGTAGAATGCATTTTTCTTGGACTGTAAAAAGGCTTTTGACACAGTTCCACACAAAAGATTAGTGCAAAAGCAGGAGGACCAAGCAGGTATAACAGGTAAGGTACTGCAGTGGATCAGAGAATACCTGACAGGAAGGCATCAGTGAGTCATGGTACGTGATAAAATGTCAGAGTGGGCGTCTGTGACGAGCTGGGTTCCAAAAGGGTCAGTCCTAGGAACGGTGCTGTTTCTGGCATATGTGAATGACATGACGGAAGGAATAGATTTTAAAGTGTCCCTGTTTTCAAAGGATGAGGAGAATTCAGTTAGAGGAAAATAAGACAGGACTACAGAGGGATCTGGACAGGCTGCAGTCGTGGTCCAGCACCTGGCTCCTGGCATTCAACCCCACCAAGGACAAAGTCATGAAGATCGGGAGAGAAAAAAGATGACTGCAGACATAGTACAATCTAGGGGACCAAAGACTATAAACCTCACTCAAGGAAAAGGATCTTGGGGTGAGTATAATACCGAGCACATCTCCTGGGCGACTAGCGAACCTAAGAACAGCATTCCGATATCTCAGTAATGAGTCGTTCCGAACCCTGTACACCATGTACGTCAAGCCCATACTGGAGAATGCAGGTCCAGTTTTTAACCTACTCCTAGCGAAGTACGTCAGGAAATTAGAGAAAGTGAAAAGGTATGCTATGGGGTATGTCCTACTAGGAGAGGTTATGGGAACTCGACCTGACGACACTGGAGGACAGGAGGGATAGAAGGGGACATGAAAACGACATATAAAATACTGATAGGAATCGACAAGAAGGAAAGAATGTTCCACAGATGGGACACAGCAACAAGGGGTCACAAATGGAAGTAGAGAATCCAGATGAGTCAAAGAGATGTTAGGAAGTATTTTTTTAGTCACAGAGTTGTCAGGAAGTGGAATAGTCTGGAAAGTGACGTAGTGGAGGCGGGATCCATACATAGTTTTAAGACGAGGTATGATAATGCTCATGGAGCAGGGAGAGAGAGGGCCTAGTAGCGATCAGTGAAGAGGCGGAGCCAGGAGCTATGACTCGACCCCTGCAACCACAAATAAGTGAATACACACACACACACACACACACACACACACACACACACACACACACACAGATAGTACCGAGTGTTCAGATAGTACCCAGTGTTCAGATAGTACCCAGTGTTCAGATAGTGTCCAGTGTTCAGATAGTACCCAGTGTTCAGATAGTACCCAGTGTTCAGATAGTACCCAGTGTTCAGATAGTACCCAGTGTTCAGATAGTGCCCAGTATTCAGATAGTACCCAGTGTTCAGATAGTACCCAGTGTTCAGATAGTACCCAGTGTTCAGATAGTGTCCAGTGTTCAGATAGTACCCAGTGTTCAGATAGTACCCAGTGTTCAGATAGTGCCCAGTATTCAGATAGTACCCATTGTTCAGATAGTACCCAGTGTTCAGCAAGTGTTCAGACAGTGCCCAGTACTAGACAAGAGTCCAAACATGAGTATACATGTCCCTTGAATTAAATAAGCACTTAGGCTACACTATGTAACAATGTACCCTGTATAGTTATGTATATGAATATAAAACTGACATATATATATATATATATATATATAATATATATATATATATATATATATATATATATATATATATATATATATATATATATATATATATATATATATATATATATACATATATATATATATATATATATATATATATATATATATATATATATATATATATATATATATATATATATATATATATATATATATATATATATATATATTGTTCATAATTTACATTAATGACCTTGATGAAGGGATTACTAGTGACATGAGTAAGTTTGCTGATGGTACAAAGATAGGCCGTATAATTCATTCTGATGAGGGTAGCAATGAACTCCAGGAGGATTTGGACAAATTAATGTCTTGGTCTACAAAATGGCAGATGAAGTTCAATGTGGATAAGTGTAAGGTACTTGCCCTTGGTAATGAAAATAACCCTCGAAGCTATAATCTAGGTGAAGTAGAGCTTGGTCATACAGAATGTGAAAAGGACTTGGGAGTCATGGTAAGCAGAAATCTAAAGCCAAGACAGCAGTGCCTTAGTGTGCGCAACAAGGCCAACAGATTACTTGGATTTATCTCCAGAAGTATAAGTAACAGAAGTCCAAAAGTTATTTTACAGCTCTATACATCACTAGTGAGGCCTCATTTAGATTATGCTGCTCAGTTTTGGTCTCCTTACTACAGGATGGATATAGACTCATTAGAGAACATACAGAGAAGAATGACTAAAATGATTTACTGTGTAAGGAACCTCCCGTGTGAAGATAGACTTAAAGCCTTAAATCTCCACTCTCTGGAGAGGCGTAGAATGAGGGGAGATATCATTGAAGTGTGTAAGTGGATGATGGGCATAAACAGGGGAGATATTAATAAAGTACTGAGGGTGTCGAACCAGGTAAGAACCAGAAATAATGGATTTAAGTTGGAAAAATTTAGATTTAGAAAGAACATAGGTAAGTACTGGTTTTCTAACAGAGTTGTGGATGCATGGAACAATCTTCCCAGTAGGGTGATCGAAGCTAGGACCTTGGGTAGCTTTAAAAAAAGATTGGACAAATATGAGTGGGAGGGGCTGGGTTTGATTGGTGCCACTGGGTAAGGGAGTAAATTCTTGGGTAGCTTTGGGTAGAGGTCGTTTTGATAAGGACCTGCCTTGTATGGGCCAGTAGGCCTTCTGCAGTGTTCCTCCATTCTTATATTCTTATGTACAAACAGTTGATGTCATACCAGCAGAGGATTCAGACCTCTGTGTGTGACACGCCACTCAGGCAGAGGCTTAAAACAGGTGAAACAGGTGTGATGAATGGTTTGAAAAACCGACAAGTTGAAGATTGAGACACTTATGCAGCATATGGGAATCTTTATTCAGGAAACGTTTCGCCACGCAGTGGCTTCATCAGTCCAATACAAAGAAGGCGTAAGGAGAGGAGGAGAATGAGGTAATCAGTCCCTCAACCTGGAGTCGATGTGTTCAGTCCATCAATCTTGTAGAATGTGGCACATTCTACAAGATTGATGGACTGAACACATCGACTCCAGGTTGAGGGACTGATTACCTCATTCTCCTCCTCTCCTTAGGTGAAACAGGCTCAGATGCCCCGCTGCATCTCTTAAAACAGGTGGAACAGATTCAGATCCCCCGCTGCATCTCTTAAAAGAGGTGGAACAGGTTCAGATCCCCATCTGCAATTCTTAAATCAGATGGCACAGGTTCAAATTCCCACTGCATCTGTTAAAGCAGATGGAACAGGTTCAGATCTCCCGCTGCATCTCTTAAAACAGGTGGAACAGGTTCAGATTCCTCGCTGCATCTTTAAAACAGGTGCAACAGGTTCAGATCCCCCGCTGCACTTGAGATCAGTTGTTGATCAACACACTTGTGGTTGAGTATTGTTAAGCATGTACGTACATGATATGTAAAATATATATATACCGCATATAAGACGCACGAGTATGTAAGACTGATATATAAGACAATGTTTGCAAGCAGTTGTAACGTAACGTTAGTAAACAACGGCTAAAGCGTAACCTACCCTCGACCCTGATCTTGAGCATATAAGGCGCAGGATGATTTTCAGACTTTCTGAGGTGGAAAAAGGTACGTCTTATATGACGGAAAATACAGCATGTGGAAATATAAACACAAATGCAGTATAATGTGATCCTTTATTGACAACGTTTCACCCACACAGTGGGCTTTCTCAAGTCACACACGGATCTACCTGGGGTTGCAAAAAGCAAAGCAAAGCAAACAAGTTTAGGTAAGATCCCAATGGGATGAGCGGGGAAGACGGGACAAATGAAGAATAGCTCTGGAGAGGAGTGTTCTTAGTAAGAGAAATAGAGCCAGGGCTTAACCCAGCAGCTAAGGCGATCGTGGGGCAGACTTGAGAACAGGAATAGCAGGGACTGTTGCATTGAACTTGTGGTAGTTGAAGTCTTGAATCTTGAGTAGCTGGCAGCAGGCTAGGTCACATCAGAGGGTAGAACACATATGGGAGTTATAGGAGTAACTGAGGAGGCAGGTTAGCAATGGAGCCATTTTCAAACTTTTTGAAGCTGCTTCTAGATAGGTGGTATAATTTAGCCTTGTTGCTGAAGGTGAAACGTAGAGGCTTGATGAACTCAAGAACTTGGGTGAGTGTGAAGTGAAGCGGTGATTCACATGCATACTTGACTGTTCCAGCACCGAGGCTTTTGTAGAGTTCAGTACAGGTCATGGTGTCAGTATTTGAAGGAGAAGTGTAAAAGGTAAGGTTTTCCCATGAGGGTTTACTGGAGTCGTCGTTATCTTCCTCTTCTGGAGTGGATTCACTGGGAGAATCTACAATGGTGGTAGCAGGTGACTGAGGTTCGACAGGAGCAGCTGTAAGGTGTAATGGTTGTGTAACAGCAGGCTGGGAGAGGTGGGAGACGGTGGTTGAGGCAACTTGATCAACGTTGTCAGCGGTGGAAGTGGTTATAGAAGTTACAGGAGCAGTTGCTTGGGCAGGAGACAGGTCTGTAGGTGCAGTAAAGTTCAGGACGTTGGGAAGGATCTTGAGGATGTCTTCTGAAGGTGTGGATTCCGGAAAATTGAAGGCAGGCATGTTGTTCAGACGGAATAGTTCGTTAATAGTGGTGTTGAAAGTGCCGGGGCTTGCTGCGTTTGCAAGGTGTGCATACACCATGCAGTACAGCACCTTGGAAGGAGCACCGTCGGGGAGTGGAGAGAGGGAGTTGCTGGGCGATGGTGCCTGTAGATTAGGGTGTAGAGTCTTGATGGCGTCGGTTTGTGGTTTGGTTATTGCCCAGCAACTCCCTCTCTCCACTCCCCGACGGTGCTCCTTCCAAGGTGCTGTACTGCATGGTGTATGCACACCTTGCAAACGCAGCAAGCCCCGGCACTTTCAACACCACTATTAACGAACTATTCCGTCTGAACAACATGCCTGCCTTCAATTTTCCGGAATCCACACCTTCAGAAGACATCCTCAAGATCCTTCCCAACGTCCTGAACTTTACTGCACCTACAGACCTGTCTCCTGCCCAAGCAACTGCTCCTGTAACTTCTATAACCACTTCCACCGCTGACAACGTTGATCAAGTTGCCTCAACCACCGTCTCCACCTCTCCCAGCCTGCTGTTACACAACCATTACACCTTACAGCTGCTCCTGTCGAACCTCAGTCACCTGCTACCACATTGTAGATTCTCCCAGTGAATCCACTCCAGAAGAGGAAGATAACGACGACTCCAGTAAACCCTCATGGGAAAACCTTACCTTTTACACTTCTCCTTCAAATACTGACACCATGACCTGTACTGAACTCTACAAAAGCCTCGGTGCTGGAACAGTCAAGTATGCATGTGAATCACCGCTTCACTTCACACTCACCCAAGTTCTTGAGTTCATCAAGCCTCTACGTTTCACCTTCAGCAACAAGGCTAAATTATACCACCTATCTAGAAGCAGCTTCAAAAAGTTTGAAAATGGCTCCATTGCTAACCTGCCTCCTCAGTTACCCCTATAACTCCCATATGTGTTCTACCCTCTGATGTGACCTAGCCTGCTGCCAGCTACTCAAGATTCAAGACTTCAACTACCACAAGTTCAATGCAACAGTCCCTGCTATTCCTGTTCTCAAGTCTGCCCCACGATCGCCTTAGCTGCTGGGTTAAGCCCGGGGCTTTTTTTTTCTCTTACTAAGAACACTCCTCTCCAGAGCTATTCTTCATTTGTCCCGTCTTCCCCGCTCATCCCATTGGGATCTTACCTAAACTTGTTTGCTTTGCTTTGCTTTTTGCAACCCCAGGTAGATCCGTGTGTGACTTGAAAAAGCCCACTGTGTGGGTGAAACGTTGTCAATAAAGGATCACATTATACTGCATTTGTGTTTATATTTCCATTGTGTCGGTATTTTATACCATTTATTACCAAATACAGCATGTATATGTATGGTGTGTATGTATTATACATAACGGCTTTATGTTACAGGGAGGGACGTACGTAACGATCCTCATCACCCTGCTAGCGAGTCTCAGTCTTGGAGAAAAACTAGGAGGAGGCTTTGGAGGAACTGGATCAATTGGATCTTCCTACTCTGCTCCTGGTATTGGTGGAGGAGGCATTGGAGGCGGAGGCTTTGGAGGTGGCGGCCTTGGAGGCGGCGGCTTTGGAGGAGGTGGATCAATCGGATCGACCTACTCTGCTCCTGGTATTGGAGGCGGCTTTGGAGGAGGAGGCATTGGAGGAGGCGGTGGTATCTCCAAAGGAGGTGGAGGCTTCGTGGGTTCTATCTCTGATAGCTACGGTGCTCCGGGTATAGGAGGTGGTGGATTTGGCGGAGGATTAGGTGGTGGTGGATTAGGAGGACTAGGTGGTGGTGGTGGATTAGGAGGGTTAGGTGGAGGTGGATTAGGAGGCTTTGGTGGCGGTGGAATAATCAGTGACAGCTATTCAGCTCCTGGTATAGGTGGAGGTGGATTAGGCGGTGGATTAGGAGATGGACTAGGTGGTGGATTAGGTGGATTAGGTGGTGGAGTAGGAGGTGGATTAGGTGGCGGTGGAATCAGTGACAGTTATTCTGCCCCTGCTATAGGTGGAGGTGGATTAGGAGGATTGGGAGGTGGATTAGGGGGATTGGGAGGTGGATTAGGTGGATTGGGCGGTGGAATAGGTGGCGGTGGAATTAGTGACAGTTATTCTGCCCCTGTTATAGGTGGAGGTGGATTAGGGGGATTAGGAGGTGGATTAGGGGGATTGGGAGGTGGATTAGGTGGCGGTGGAATAATCAGTGACAGCTATTCAGCACCTGGTATAGGTGGAGGTGGATTTGGTGGAGGTGGATTTGGTGGCGGTGGATTTGGTGGAGGTGGATTTGGCGGTGGCAGTGGTGGGCTTGGAAGTGGATTATCCATCACGAAAGCCATCGGAACTCCTATAATTAGCTCCAGTTACTCTGCACCATTAGCCGGTGGAGGTATCGGTGGAGGCATCGGTGGAGGCATCGGTGGAGGCATCGGTGGAGGCATCGGTGGAGGTGGAATAGTGGGCGGAGGTTCGAGCATGTACGGCAGATAATTGTACCTTGACTCTCGAAGTTGTTGTTCCTTCAATACTACAAGGAAGACAAATTGGCCTCGAACTTGTTCCTTCAAGACTACTAAGCTGACTTCTAATCTGTTGTTCCTTCAAGACTACAAGGGTGACAGAAGTTAACCTCAAGAACCACCTTCACTTGTTATCACTCATGTCCATTTCTTCTTGTTGATAGTTTACAGGGCCACTGACAGCTTACGTCGTATCGAGCACTGTCAAGAGCTACTGTACCACAGTTTTCAACCAAATAAAACTATTTTTTTTAATATACACATTTTTTTCATCCTCCTGGCTTTAATGTTATGAAACATTGTTTGCACGTAGCCTGAGCTTATTGTGCATCAGTGTATGTCCATAGAACTGTGTTATTAGGTATCTCTACACCCACAACAGGAACTCCCTCCCTCACAGGGGGATACCTATCGTGGATGTTGGAATATTTTACATGTTCTTTTTTCTTCTTCATCTAAGGATTCTAAGCGATAATTTGAGAATGCCTCTTGAGATCGGCTTCATACTTTAAACTCAAGTGCATCCTACTGCAGGAGTTTCATTTTGCTATAGAACTGCGGGGGTGTTAATTTGACAATTTTTTAGATCAAGTTCTGAAATTGATTTTAGTGTTCTAAGTCGAGATCGCCTCTTCTGATTGCCTTACAATATTCAAGGCTTGTGTACCTTAAATGGAGAAAGTGCTTCAACCAGCTCTCGAATGGAAATGACAAGGGTGGAAACGTGAGTGGTAACCACGTCAGCTCCACAATTGCCAGATCCACCTTCTCATTGGCTGAACCTAGATACTGAGATGACGATGGGGCCCCATCATCCGATGCTTAGCATCTGGTTTGCTGGTTGGGGAGGTAGCCTTTTAATGAGGGTGTGTACATGAGCCGAATAATGGTTACATACTCTTTGCATGCCACAACCGTGTACTTACCAAGCCGTCAATATAAGTTAAAAAAAAATGTGATGCATTTTGACTGTACAATGATTTGTGAGTATATCTTCTGAACAGCTTTAAGCTGTATATATTGATGCATCTTGTGGAAAATTGCATTTACTTGGATGTATCATTATTTACATAACAGTAAATGAACAAAGATAATTATTATTTATTAGTTAGACAAGTAGGAATCTGGGACACCTAGGTCGCAAAAAATGTCCCCCTTCGATACCTACCACTGTCATATCCACAAGTTGCTCTGGACCTATTAATTATAAATGAAAAATACATCACCAGGAATGCTGGTAAATATATAAATTTGTGGACTGCATATTAAAAATAATAAATGATTTTTATATATATATATATATATATATATATATTATATATATATATATATATATATATATATATACACATTTATACAACAGAAGGAGAATATATCTTAATATCACTCACCAATTTGACTGGAAATCAAGGTGTATCATACTCAGAAAACCTCACTGTCTATACATGAAAATAACACTAGCCAGAGTTATAACATAACAGACTTATCTGAGGTTCCTGGAGCTGTCTTGTCCAGTCGCCTGATATCTCAAGTTATGCAGGAATGCACATCCAACAATTTCGCCTCCTATTTGAGAAGTGTCAACCCAATTTTAACCTCTAGAGCACGAAAAATTCGTCCCATTACACTAACGCTTCTAGTCCAAATTCAAACAAAATGGCGACTTCCCTTCTGCGCAGGCGCAGGTTCAGTTTCCCATTTTCCATAATATAATTCTTTTAAAAATACAATATAGGGCATCTATTTACCTATAAATTACCGTATTTCCTGAAAATATACAGTATTTTCCACACATCTGCCACAAAACCATTGCTAATATTATTTGGTGGCCCATGGCCAGGTGGCAAAAGCTCTCGCTTCACACGGTGAGTGTCCAGGTTCGATTCTCGTCGAGGGTTGAAACATTGGGCGTGTTTCCTTACACTGGTTGTCTATGTTTACCCTCACTATAAAATGGTTACCTGGGTGTGGGTTGCATCCTGGGACAAAATTGATCCAATTTGCCCTAAATGCTCTACATAACAAGCGGCTTTCTATATAGTAGTATGTCACTGATGTCAGCTAGACCTGTATACCTTGTACATGTACTTGTAGAAATAAAGATATCTATTATATTATTAATTTTATGTAGTTAAAGGCCACTGGCCATGAGCTTGTTCTGGTAAACTGGTATCACTGAAGCTTGTTCTGGTAAACTGGTATCACTGAAGCTTGTTCTGGTAAACTGGTATCACTGAAGCTTGTTCTGGTAAACTGGTATCACTGAAGCTTGTTCTGGTAAACTGGTATCACTGAAGCTTGTTCTGGTAAACTGGTATCACTGAAGCTTGTTCTGGTAAACTGGTATCACTGAAGCTTGTTCTGGTAAACTGGTATCACTAAAGCTTGTTCTGGTAAACTGGTATCACTAAAGCTTGTTCTGGTAAACTGGTATCACTGAAACCACTTTCTAAACAATAGAAAGGCAAGTTACATAATAATTTACTTTGGAATTCGCCCAGAGGTCTGGAAGGTAAATCATTTCCCAGTGGCACTTTGAACAATTGTCAAGTTTGGAGTGCAGTTGTTATATATTTACACTCTTGTGATATGTGGTTTCAGTACAGTTGTAGGTCTGTAATTAATACATATTGACTTTCTGTAAAAAGTAAATTACTGGTTGGTTAACTCGCCGCCGCTTTCAGTTTGTTGTAAACCTCATGTCGACCATACACGCTTCAGTGACCAGGTTACAAGGAAGTGAAGGTGACTGTCAGTAACATACTCGTGTCAGACCACCGTCTAACTTAGTGAGGGTTGGTACTCCCACACTGACACTCATGTCATACCATCCTCTAACTTAGTGAGGGTTGGTACTCCCACACACTGACACTCATGTCATACCACCGTCTAACTTAGTGAGGGTTGGTACTCCCACACACTGACACTCATGTCATACCACCGTCTAACTTAGTGAGGGTTGGTACTCCCACACACTGACACTCATGTCATACCATCCTCTAACTTAGTGAGGGTTGGTACTCCCACACACTGACACTCATGTCATACCATCCTCTAACTTAGTGTGGGTTGGTACCCCCACACGCTGGCATCAAGTCATGTGATATTAAATTAATACGCCTTCCTTGGAGGGACGAGATGCTGTTTTATATAAACATGTGGATCATGCAAGGTGGGAAGTAAATCTCCCATCATGAGAAATTGCAGAACCACAGCTCGTATAAACTCAGTACTGTGTGTACTTCCTGGAGCGTAGGCGAGAAACATACATGATAATTATCTACACCTGGAAGACCCTGGAGGAATTGGTCTGAAACTTGCGTACCAGAATCACTACATAAGCTCAGAACAAGAGTCTTGGTAGACGGTGAAAAACAGGGAGCGATAAGAACACTTAGCAAGAACTTAGTAACCTTTATACATAAGGGAAATACCAACAGAACCTTAGGTGTCTTCAAGAGGAAATTTCGACAAGTTCTTCAAATCAGTTGCCCCTTTAACTGGGCTGTGATTTATTGGACTGAAGGCGGGGGTTTCCCAAACCCCTGATCGCTCGGGCCCAGCAACCAGGGGGGCCCGGTCCGGGACCCGGCCGCGGCGGCAGTAAACTCCGGGGGGAGCTGCAAATAACAAAACAGGGTTACCAGAGAAAATTTTAAGGGGAAACATTTCCCGCCAGCGACCTCATGAGGGAGTGTTGCTGAGATTCTTAATTTGCCACATACAAACTATACAGTAGTGAAAAACCCATAAACGTAAAAGCATTTAGGACAAGGTGAGCCCAGGGGAGGCACTGAGGAAAATATCTTTTTTTACTACAAGTCATGTACAAGGTTTTACAGGTCTGCTGACATCAATGACTACTACAAAAAATTATAAAAACCCGTTTGTTACCTGAGCATTTCGAGTAAATTATGTCTTTTTTGTCCCGGGATGCAAACCCCCCCAAAGCCCAACTAACCCCCCGGGTCCCCATTTTTATACTGTTTGGGTAAACAGGGACAGCAGGTGTCTTATGGAAACACGTCCTAATGTTATCCGGGCCGAGGGAAATTGCGAACCCGGGCCCTCAGTGTGTGAGCTGAGTGGGGCTACTGATCGTTTCTTTCGAGACACCCAAAACATTTGGGTACTCTGAAGGGCGAACATTACTGGGGACGCTTTAAAATACTGCCTATAAAATTTTTAATTTTTTGCACCCTCACTTTTCCCCCCATAACCCCCCCCCCTCTCTTCCCTTCCCTCTTCCTTTTCCTTCCCCCGGCCTGCCCCTGTCTCACACAGAAAACAAACAACAGAGCTACCACAAAAGGCAGGAAACCTTGGGCTGAGAGAAGGTTCTGGCTGCCCCGTCCCCCCAAGTTATCACCAGTACCAAAAGTAGTTAAAAGCAGTCCCAGCAAATCCCAACAGTACCCAAAAGTCACCACCAGTCCCAAAAAGCTACCAAAAAGTCCCACCAAATCACCAGGGAATTACCAACATTTTTCCAACATCCCCAAACCGGGCACCACAAATCCAATCACCAAACAGTTACCACCCTCACCCGCAGTAGTCCCCCAGCGTCACCACCACCCTACAATCACCAAAATCACAACCCCGTCACCAGCAATTCCACCCGTCGCCAGCAGTAAATAAGCAGTAGTCAACACCAGTCACTACCCGTCACCCGTATTTTACAACCACCCAAAAGCAGTTACCCCCAGTCACCCGCAGTAGTCCCCCAGCAGGCCCCCACCGATTACCAGTCTCTGCAAAAACCCAAAAATTTTGGTGACTGAGGTAGTTGGGAAAGGGGGGATTTCGGGGGGTTGAGGGATCAGGGGGGTTGAGGTATAGGTGGTTTTAGGGATCAGATTAGGTTAGGTGGTTAGGTTTTAGTTGAAGGGAAAAAATTAGGATGGGTTGAGGGGATCAGGGTGGGGGTTAGGGAATCAGGGGGTTGGGGGTGATCAGGTAGGTAGGTGATGGTGGTTGAGGTGATTAGGTAGTTGAGGCGATCGATAGTTTTTAGGTGATCAGGTTGTTGAGGTGATCAGGTGTTGGGGGTTTATCAGGTGGTTGGGTGATTAGGTTGGTTTAGGGGATCAAAGGGATTTAGGGGATCAGGTGGTTGAGGTGATTAGGTAGGTTTTAAAGGGATCAGAAGTTGAGGGATCAGGGTTTTTTGAGGTGTCAGATGGTTTTTAGGGGATCAGGTGGTTGAGGTGACAGGGGGTTTTAGGGGGATTAGGGGAAAGGGGAGGTGGGTCAGGGAAATTTTTGGGGGATCAGGTGGTTGAAAGGGGATCAATTGGGTTTAGGCGATCAGGTGGTTTTAGGGGGATCAGGTGGGTTTAGGTTTATAAAGGTGGGTTTAGAGGGTCAGGTGTTTAGGGGGATCAGATAGTTGAGGTGATAAGGTGGTTGAAAGGGGATCGGTGGTTGAGGTGATCAGGTGGTTGAAAGGGGATCAATGGTTGAGGGGGATCAGGAAAGGGTTTAGGTGGGTCAGGTGGTTGAAAGGGGATCAGATGGTTGAGGAGATCAGGTGGTTTAAAGGGGATCCCGGTGGTTTTAGGTTTATCAGGTGGTTAAAGGGGATAGGTGGTTGAGGTGATAAGGGGGGTTAAAGGGGATCAGGAATTTAGGTGATCAGGTTTTTGGGTTTAGGGGGAAAGGTGGTTTTTTAGGTGACGGTGGTTTAGGTGATCAGTGAAAGAGGGGATCAAATGGGTTTAAAGGGGATCAGGGGGTTTAGTTTATCGGTGTTTGGGGGATCAAGGTTGGAAAGGGGATTTAGGTGGTTAGGTTTATCAGGGGGGTTTAGGGGAAAGGTGGTTGAGGTGAAACAGATGGTTGAGGTTTATCAGGTTTTTGGGGGTGATTGGTGGTTTGAGGTGATCAGGTGGGTTTTAGGGAAACAGGTGGTTGAGGGGATCAGGTGGTTTAGTGATAAGGGGGTTGAGGTGATCAGGGGTTGAGGGATCAGGGGTTGAGGTGATAAAGGGGGTTAAGGGGGATCAGGTGGTTGAGGGGACAGGTGGTTTTTGGGGATCAGGTGGAAAAGGGGGATGAACAGGGGATTAAAGGGGATCCCCGGTTAATTTTAAAGGGTTTAACAGGGAAGAGGTTATAAAAGGAATTTAGGTTTAACCAGGTGGTTAAAGGGGAAAAAAAGGTTTCTTGTGGTGAAAGGGGGAAAGGGGTAAAGGGGGTTAAAGGGTTACTATGGTTTGAAAAGGGAACAGGTGTAAAGGGGATTGGTTTTGAAAGGGGACAGGGGAATTGAAAAGGGTAAAACCCGGGGAATTTGAGGTGACAGGGGGGTTGGTTTAAATTGATAAAGGGGGGGGGAAAAGGGACAGGGGTTAAAGGGGATAAACCCTTTATATTAAGGGGGAGGTGAACAGGGAAAGGGTTGGGGGTTGAGGTAAAACCCCGGTTAATTTTGTGATCAGGGGATGAATTTTTCCAAAAGGGGGATATTATCAGGTGGAAAGGGACAGGTGTTAAGGGGATTGGGGATTATTGTCAGGTGAAAGGGAAAAAGGTGGTTAAATACCAGGTTTTTGGTTTTGAGGGGACGAGGTTTAGGTGGAAAAAAGGTAATATTACTGATGGTTTAAAGGGGGGCCCGGTGGTAAAGGGGATTCCCCGGTATAAATTTGGGGAAAGGGGATTTGAGGTATCCCCGGTTTTATTGAAGGGGAACAGGGAAGAGGTGAAAAGGTGATTAAAAGGGGACCATTATTGAGGTGAACAGGGGGGTTTTTGGTGATAAAAGGTTTAATGAAAGGGGAACAGGGGTTTAGGTGATCAAGGGATAATTTTGGGAAAGGGGAACGGGACGCAGGTTAGGTGACTTTTAAAACCCCGGGACCTACTTCTCTAGGTAACAGGGAAAGCAGGTGTAAAATTTACTAACACCCCGGAAACCACTTTCTTAGGTGAACAGGGACAGCAGGTGTAAGGTGACTAACCCCCAAGGTACCTACTTACTGCTAGGTGAACAGGGACAGAGGTGTAAGGTTGACTAACACCCGGTACCTACTTCTGCTAGGTGAACAGGGAAGCAGGTGTAAGGTGATTTTAACACCCAGTACCTTTTTCTGCTAGATAAAGCAGGGAAACAGGTGTAATGGTTGACAAACACCCAGGTACCTACTTCTGTAGGTGAACAGGGACAGCAGGTGAAAGGGTTGATTTAACACAAAGGTACCTACTTCTGCTGGGTGAACAGGGACAGCAGTGTATGGTGACTAACCCCAGGTACCTACTTATTGCTAGGTGAACGGGGAACAGCAGGTGAAAGGTGACATAACCCCCAGGTACCTACTTATTGCTAGGTGAACAGGGACAGCAGGTGTATGGTGACTAACACCCAGGTACCTACTTACTGCTAGGTGAACAGGGACAGCAGGTGTATGGTGACTAACACCCAGGTACCTACTTACTGCTAGGTGAACAGGGACAGCAGGTGTATGGTGACTAACACCCAGGTACCTACTTACTTCTAGATGAACAGGGACAGCAGGTGTAAGGGAACATGCCCGTGGTTTAATTCCCGTGCCGGGAATTAAACCATGCGCATCCCCTTCTGTGTTTTCAGTGTGTTTTAGGATATGATTGTGTTGGGATTTTTAACCCCGGAGAGTCAGCCATCCAGGATAACCTAAGAATGTCTGTCATCGAGGGACTGTCTGTGTCATGGCCATTGTGGTCCTTCAGTCTCGTCCCTGAGGATGCCACTCACACCACTCGACTAACATCTAGGTACCTACTTACTTGCTTGGTGAACAGGGATAACAGGTGTGAGAAAACACGCCCAATGTTTCCACCCTTGCCGGGGACTCTACCACGGACACTCAGTGTGTGAGGCAAGAGCGTTGTCTACCAGGCCACGGGACACCTAACAAGATTTATACTGCTATATTGGTGAGACCTTGAAGTCGGTAAACTGTGTAGTTATCTAGCTAACTCATAGGCCTATTGTGAAATGCGTTTCTTTCTAAGAGTGAAGACAGGTCCAGGGATCGACTCCCTGGGTCGTAACCTCAGTTTGTGGACTAGACTTATAATCTACTCGAAATTAGCTTCTGTTAAACATGGCTAGAAATAATGATGCCTGGTAAATGTATTAGTTGTGGATTAGAAGTAAGTTAGTAATAAGAATTTTATGTTATAATTATTACTGTTTAACTTTGTTCCAATTTATCTTTACCGTTCACAGTAATTTAGGTGCTTTATCGCACTTATGTGTACCGTGAAAGTTCTGTGTACACTCTCCAGGTCACCAATTTCGCCATCCTTGAAGGAGGCAGTTAGTGTACAGCAGTATTCCAGCCTAGAGAGAACAAGCAATTTGAAGAGAATCATCATGGGCTTGGTGTCCCTAGTTTTGAAGGTTCTAATTATCCATCCTATAATTTTTCTAGCAGATGCGGTAGATACATTGTTATGGTCTTTAAAGGTGAGACCCTCTGACATTATCACTCCCAGGTCCTTCGCATCACTTTTCGCTCTATTGTATGGTTAGAATTTGTTGTATACCCTGACACATTTTTAATTAACTCAAGTTTTCCGTATCTGAGTAGTTGAAATTTCTCTTTATTGAACTTCATATTGTTTTGAGTGGCCCATTTGAAGATTTGGTTGATGTCCGCTTGGAGTCTCGCAGTGTCTACGATGGAGGTCACTGTCATGGTGATCCGGGTGTCATCCGCAAAGGAAGACACAGAGCTGTGGCTTACATCTCTGCTTATGGCAGAAATGAAGATGAGGAATAGGATGGGAGTGAGTACTGTGCCTTATGGAACACAGCTTTTCACCGTAGCCGCCTCAGAACTTACTCTGTTGACTAGTTACTCTTTCTGATTCTGTTGCTAGGAGTTATAGATCCATCTACCAACTTTTCCTGTTATTCCTTTATCACACATTTTGTGCGCTATTACACCATGGTCACAACTGTCACAGACGTTTACAAAGTCTGTGTATACTACATCTGTATTTTGTTTATCTCTATAGCATCTAGGTCATTGTCATAGTGGTCCGCATTACTGGGACAGACAGGAGCGACTGTTCTAAAAAACCATTTGCCGCTGGTTGTGTAACTGATGGGTATCTACGTGGGTGGTGATCTTGCTTCTTAGAACCCTGTCAAAGATTTTTATGATATGGGATGTTAGTGCTATTGGTCTGTAGTTCTTTGCAATTGCTTTACTGCCACCTTTGTGGAGTGGGGCTATGTCTGTTGTTTTTTAGTGGGGTGGATGAACCCCCGTTCCATGCTCCCTCTCCATAAAATGTTGAAGGTACGTGACAAGGACTTCCTTGCAGTCCTTGATGAACACGGAGTTCCACGAGTTTGGGCCTGAAGCAGAGTACTTGGGCATATGATTTATTGCCGTTTCAAAGTCTTGTCCTGCTGCAATACATCTAGCAACCAAGTCCCTGAGAGAGAAAAAAATAAGGAACGTAGAAATTTCAGTGTTTATCTTTCTGGATGCAAGAATGATCTGGTGTGTTAGATGATTGTTATGGACTGTATCTGGGAAATATTGAAATATAAATATATTATTAAAGTGTTGGATAAATTTTATCCATTAACCGCACTGTATATAATAACTAACCTGCCTCTCACGCTTCAACTCTTTGTAAGCTGCTGTAACATTATTGACTCTACATTTATTCAATTATCCCAAGAATACTCTCAATTAAACCACAGAAATTGTAACTTATTTTTGTATTTTATTTTAATCTTTATATACTACAAGTACATGTACAAGGTATACAGGTCTAGCTGACATCAGTGACATACTCCAATACTGAAACTATGTACTGTGCCAAAACAAAAGCATTCACACTGCTAAACTCACAAACTAGTATTTAGTCACTTAGCCATAATACCAACTTACCTCATAATTTGTAATATTTTACAATTAAGAATAAAACTAAGTCTGCCCGAAATGCCTAGCCATGCTAAGCGTTCTAGTGGTACACTCTGTAATCACTATTTTACTACATTTAAACCACACAATAACCAAATTCTGTAAACATCAGCATTGTAATCTTAAAGAGAATAAACTTTGAATTTGAACTTTGAATTTGAATTTACTGTACAGAAAGCACCTGTTGTTTATGAGCAATTTTCGGGCAAATTATTTAAGTGCACACATCTCCCAATTTTCGGCCCAATCTCTTTATTTTTCAATCAACCAATTTTTTTTTAATTTTTGGTGTACATGTAGAGGTTCATATTAGAAGAATGTGACAAATTTGCAGTATATTGGCCAACAGAACAACAGAGAAAAAAAATATTTAATGACTTTTCATATATGGCAGCAGGATGACAAAATGGCACTACGAGTGGCACTAGTCCACAATCCAACCGTTAGAATACATCTGACATGGCAACGACTTTTTGATGCACATGTTTCATCTAATTATGTCTTATTACCATGGAAAAAAAATATCATTTGATAGACTTTTTGGCATTCACCAAAATATCTGCCTTTACCTCCCACAAAATCAAAAATATTTGATATATTCCAATAAAAAGATGCAGCAAATAGTCAAAACAACACTTTGTTTTATATTGTCAGTGAAAATCATTTCAATACAATCATTAATAATGGTGTAATTTAGCGAAATAAGTTAAAAAGTTACTTCCGAGATATAGGCCTGGAACGCCGGCCGGCCCGACCGTCTCCAAAAAAAAATTTTTTTGCGGGGGGGGGGGGGGGGGGGGGGGCAAAATCGCGTTTTTGTTTCAGTGGTTTTTTCTAAGTAACCTGATGTTGTAGTGCAGTTATCCTCTTCAAAATACCGTTTTCTATCACTCACAGACCAAACAATACAAGACTTAAGAAATCGTAATGACACGATTGCAATTAAACCATACCCCAGGCCGGGTGGGGGGGGGGGGGAACCCGCGTCATAGATTCTCAAAACTTCCAGCCCGTCGCGTTAGCCACTAACCAGCAAGCCACAATAAGATTCATCCACTAGGTATATTTCTATTTCTAACACCATAGGAAAGTTAGCACAGGCACCTCTGTGACCAACAAATGCAAGTTTTTTACAGACAATTCCTCCAGCCTAGGTGCCTGACGAAACTCTAGCTTCAAGTCCATTCACTTTCACTTTCCTATGGTGTAGAAATGTACCTAAGTTGGATGAATCTTATTGTGGCTAGCTGGTCAAGTGGCTACGCGACGGCTGGAGTTTTGAGACTCTATGACCGCGGTTCATCCCGGCCGGGGGTATGGGGTTTATTTGCATCGTGTCATTACGATTTTCTTAAGTCATGTTTGACGGCAGTGAGGGACATGAGCTAGAGTTCGTCACGGCCACGCTAGCGGAGATTCGTCCTCAAAAAACTTGCATTTGTGGTCACAGAGGTTGCCTGTGCTAACTTCCTATGGTTTAGAAATATACCTAGTTGAGAAATATTATTGTGGCTAGCTGGTCTATGGCTAACGCGACGGGCTGGAGTTTTGAGACTCTATACCGCGTCAATCCCGTCCGGGGGTGATGGTTTTCAAACAAAACAACAAGGAGACGAGGAGTAACTCATTTACATCGAAATTATTGCTGGTGTGAGAATCTCGCCATATTAAGTGCCGTATTATTCAGTCAAGAGTATATAACATGTTTATTGTTATTATAGTGTGTATTAATCATATTAGATCAATTCCTGATAGATAAATAAAGCCGTATAGTTGATATATAAGCTGATATAAACGGTAATAATGAAGTGATTTCACCTGGCACCATCTGAGGGGGATACTGGCCGAGTGTTCCCTACAGATTGGCTCCCGATTGGCTGGCCCTCTACTGATAAGCTTTCCACCTACCCATATATGATGCCAAAATAATCAATTATTATATTAGAAAGAATAATGCAAAGAAAAAGCAATAAAAAACAAGGAAAAAATTCCAAAAAATACATGGGTTGAGAACAGACGCGCTACCTACATCGCCGTCACCATACCTGATATAAATGACTATAATTTCTTGTAGAAACGTCTTAGAACATTGATTCTGGTACCATTGTGTTGCCAAAGAGTTAAGCTATTTTTCGGTATAACTCAATTTCCATAATTTTTCGATTTTTGGTTGAGCGCGCGCGGAAAATTGGCCACATGCTCCAGCATGCGACCCACACCAGCCAGTTAAGGAAACACGTCCAAATGTTCCCACCTGGAGCTGGTACCACACACCTCAGTGTGTGAGCTGAGTGCCCTAGCTGTCCGAGCTGCGGGACATCATGTAAGTTAAGATTGTAAACAACTTATCTGATGTTATTTAACTCTATGGTAACCAGTAAATGAAGATGATAAGATAAGATAAGATTTCGTTCGGATTTTTAACCCCGGAGGGTTAGCCACCCAGGATAATCCAACCCAAGAAAGTCATGGTGGGGCCGTCATCGAGGACTGTCTAACTATTTCCATTGTGGTCCTTAATCTTGTCCCCCAGGATGCGACCCACACCAGTCGACTAACACCCAGGTACCTATTTGCTGCTAGGTGAACAGGACAACAGGTGTAAGGAAACACGTGTCGAAATGTTTCCACCCGCCGGGAATCGAACCCGGGCCCTCCGTGTGTGAAGCGGGAGCTTTAGCCACCAGGCCACTTGAAGTAGTTGTCCCATGGCTTGGTTGGCAACGCTCTCGCCTCACACACACAGTGTAAGTAAGTAAGTAAGTAAGTTTATTCAGGTATACACAAATACAGTTACATAGAATTATCATACATAGCAGCATATGTGTAGAGAACCTGGGATAACCCAAAAAAGTCAGACAGAGTTACTTATTTCCATTGGGGTCCTTTTACCTAGTAGTAAATAGGTACCTGGGTGACTCACGAAATCGTAATGACTCTCTGACCGCGGGTTCAAATCCCGCCCGTGGTATGGTTTAGGTACCTGGGTGTTAGTTGACTGTTATGGGCCACAAGATTGAAGGATCAGAATCGAATTAAGACAGACAGTCCTCGGTGATACACTTTCTTGGCTTACCCTAGTGGGCTAACTCTTCGGGTTAAAAATCCAGATATCGATCGCTACCGCGCACTCACACACTGACGTCCAGGGGTCGATACCCAGTAAGGGTCGAAACCATTAGGACTGATTCCATGAATGACACACCGCTGTCATGATCACCCATCAGTAAAATGTGGTAGCCTGGTGTTTAGTTGGACTGGTGTGGGTCGCATCCGTGGGACAAAACTGACCTAATTTCCCCGAAATGTTCAGCATAACAAGCGACTTTCTATATAGTAGTTTTTTTTATTCGCCGGTATTCTCCCGGCCCGGGTCTTTTCCAAGTGTGTGACCGGCCTTGGCCCCTATCTGGGGAGTGTCTCGAGACTTAGTCTCCAATGGGAGGAGGTACAAGTACCTCCTCATCTTTGGGACCAAGTGTCCCCAGGCCTAGCCACATTCCCCGCCCTCACGGGGCTCGTAGGAAGAAGCTAGGCCTCTGGTCTGCCATCTACCCCCGCCCCAAAGGGCTCGTTGGGATGTGAGTCCTTATGAGCTTCAGATGGTAGCAAGCCTCTACAGGCTTATATAGTAGTATGTCACTGATGTTCAGCTAGACCTGTATACCTTGTACATGTACTTGTAGTAAATAAAGATATTATTATTATTATTATTATTGTTATTATTATTATTATTATTACGTATTAGTATTATCATTATTTATTATTATTATTATAGTTTACCAAATTTTGTGTAAGAAAACTGAACATGAGACAGAAAACGGAAACTGTCTTTATCCGGGTAAACTAAATAAACTTTTATTGAGCCATTTGCCTTTTATAATAATAATAATAATAATAATAATAATAATAATAATAATAATAATAATAATAATAATAATCTTTATTTACTACAAGTACATGTACAAGGTATACAGGTCTAGCTGACATCAGTGACATACTACTATATAGAAAGCCGCTTGTTATGCTGAGCATTTCGGGGAAATTAGGTCAGTGTCCCAGGATGCGACCCACACCAGGTACCTATTTTACTCTTATGGATGAACATGTACAGCAGGTGTCTTATGGAAACACGTCCTAATGTTTTCCAGCCGTACTGAGGATTCGAACTCCGGAGCTCGGTGTGTGAGCTGAGGGCGCTAGTGATCGAGGAAGCGCAGCGGTAAGTGATATCAACGTGTCTTTATGCTGCCAACAAAGTCTGGTTACACCGTGCTGAGGTAAGATAAGATAAGATAAGATTTCGTTCGGATTTTTAACCGCGGAGGGTTAGCCACCCAGGATAACCCAAGAAAGTCAGTGCGTCATCGAGGACTGTCTAACTTATTTCCATTGGGGTCCTTAATCTTGTCCCCCAGGATGCGACCCACACCAGTCGACTAACACCCAGGTACCTATTTGCTGCTAGGTGAACAGGACAACAGGTGTAAGGAAACGTGTCGAAATGTTTTCCACCCGCCGGGAATCGAACCCGGGCCCTCCGTGTGTGAAGCGGGAGCTTTAGCCACCAGGCCACCGGCCCAGACGAAGTCTGGATCCTACGGACTGCGCCTGGTTTTCTCACCTGATTAACCTCAGTATTGACATGAACCTAATTTCTAGTTTAAGATGCTTTACCCGAAATGCTGTGTATCCTGTGAGCTTTCTAATTATTTCATATTTTACATGGTGGCTTGAATTAAAAACGAGAAGAATTTATAGCATCAGCAACGCTAATATGAATGAGCTGCCTTGACATCGCTTATAAGAAAACAGTATTTAGAATATTCATTCCAATTGTACTTACGACACTACCCTCTGGGAGACCTTCAAGTTTTATGTTTCTGCTCTGGAACAGCAATGAAGACTTTGTTGGAGGAGATAACGTTTATCCAGCTGAGAGGCCAGACTCCTATTTCCATTCTGGCAGGTTCAGTAATGAATACTTGGCAGGTATGTGTATGAAATGCTGCTTCAGGTCAGGAAGGTAGTAAAAGGAGTTTGTCAGTGTGCAGCCTGGGGAAGGTGTTATGTACACTTTACATCAAAGTTTTATGAGTAGTTAGTAAGATATCTTGGGATAAATGCATTTTGCTGATTGCATTTTGTAATTGGAATGATGAGGCAATTGACCTGTAAATTAGAGAGCTCACCGTATTGCTCAGTAAAGGTTTTCTTGGTACATTGCCAGAGAATGTTATAATGTTGTAATACCAGCCTCCCCAGGGAAAATGGATTCACCTTTAATTAGAGCAGCATCGAGTTCAAGGGAAGAGCAAAATTGCCTTAAGTGGATTCGAAGTCTTGAAGGAGGAGTGGAAGAAAGAGAATTTTTTTTTTTTTTTGAGGATTGGGAGAGAAAGGTCGTCTTGAAGGTTTGAAAGACAGACAGAATATTTTAAAGCAATATTTCGTGCATGATTGTCTTAGGAAAAAGGAAAGAGGATACCTGCCGTCATGCTCAGATACGTTTCAGCACGTTTAACTGCACATCACTGCCTCAGACACGTCTTCGGCACGCTTCCTGCACATCACTGCTCCGGGACACCGTCTTCAGCACGCTTCACTGCACATCACTGCTCCAGACACCGTCTTCGCACGCTTCATGCCATCACTGCCCCAGACACCGTCTTCAGCACGCTTAACTGCACATCACTGCTCCAGACACCGTCTTCAGCACGCTTCACTGCACATCACTGCTCCAGACACCGTCTTCAGCACGCTTCATGCACATCACTGCCCCAAAAACACACGTCTTCAGCACGCTTCACTGCACATCACTGCTCCAGACACGTCTTCAGCACGCTTCACTGCACATCACTGCTCCAGACACCGTCTTCAGCACGCTTCACTGCACATCACTGCTCCAGACACCGTCTTCAGCACGCTTCACTGCACATCACTGCTCCAAACACCGTCTTCAGCACGCTTCACTGCACATCACTGCTCCAGACACCGTCTTCAACACACTTCACTGCCGTCACTGCTCCACACACCGTCTTCAGCACGCTTAACTGCACATCACTGCTCCAGACACCGTCTTCAGCACGCTTCACTGAAACATCACTGCTCCAGACACCGTCTTCAGCACGCTTCATGCACATACTGCTCCAAACACCGTCTTCAGCACGTTTCCCACTGCACTCACTGCTCCAGACACGTCTTAAACACACTTCACTGCCTTTCCCATGCTCCAGACACCGTCTTCAACACGCTTCACTACACATCACTGCTCCAGACACCGTCTTCAACACACTTCACTGCCGTCACTGCTCCAGACACCGTCTTCAGCACGCTTCACTGCCGTCACTGCTCCAGACACCGTCTTCAGCACGCTTCACTACACATCACTGCTCCAGACACCGTCTTCAGCACGCTTCACTGCACATCACTGCTCCAGACACTGTCTTAAACCCCACTTCACTGCCGTCACTGCTCCAAAACACCGTCTTCAGCACGCTTCACTCCCTTCACTGCTCCAGACACCGTCTTCAGCACGTTTCCCACTGCACATACTGTCCGGACACCGTCTTCAGCACGCTTCACTGCACATCACTGCTCCACACACCGTCTTCAACACACTTCACTGCCGTCACTGCTCCAGACACCGTCTTCAACACGCTTCACTACACATCACTGCTCCAGACACCGTCTTCAACACACTTCACTGCCGTCACTGCTCCAGACACCGTCTTCAGCACGCTTCACTGCCGTCACTGCTCCAGACACCGTCTTCAGCACGCTTCACTACACATCACTGCTCCAGACACCGTCTTCAGCACGCTTCACTGCAATCACGGCTCCAGACACCGTCTTCAGCACGTTTCACTGCACATCACTGCTCCAGACACCGTCTTCAGCACGCTTCACTGCACATCACTGCTCCAGACACTGTCTTCAACACACTTCACTGCCGTCACTGCTCCAGACACCGTCTTCAGCACGCTTCACTGCCTTCACTGCTCCAGACACAGTCTTCAGCACGCTTCACTGCACATCACTGCTCCAGACACCGTCTTCAGCACGCTTCACTGCACATCACTGCTCCACACACCGTCTTCAACACACTTCACTGCCGTCACTGCTCCAGACACCGTCTTCAGCACGCTTCACTGCACATCACTGCTCCAGACACCGTCTTCAGCACGCTTCACTGCACATCACTGCTCCAGACACCGTCTTCAGCACGCTTCACTGCACATCACTGCTTCAGACACCGTCTTCAACACACTTCACTGCGTCATGCTCAGACACACCGTCTTCAGCACGCTTCACTGCACATAAACTGCCCCAGACACCGCCCTTCAGCACGCTTAACTACACATCAGCTCCAGACACCGTCTTCAGCACGCTTCACTACACATCACTGCTCCAGACACCGTCTTCAGCACGCTTCACTGCACATCACTGCTCCAGACACCGTCTTCAGCACGCTTCACTGCACATCACTGCTCCAGACACCGTCTTCAGCACGCTTCACTGCACATCACTGCTCCAGACACCGTCTTCAGCACGCTTCACTGCACATCACTGCTCCAGACACCGTCTTCAGCACGCTTCACTGCACATCACTGCGGTTCTCACGTATTTTGTGGAAGAGAAAGATCATTGCAACGTGTACCGTGTATGTATGTATGTGTGTGTGTGTGTGTGTGTGTGTGTGTGTGTGTGTGTGTGTGTGTGTGTGTGTACTCACCTATTTCTGGTTGCAGGGGTCGATTCATAGCTCCTGGCCCCGCCTCTTCACTGATTGCTACTAGGTCCTCTCTCTCCCTGCTCCATGAGCTTTATCAAACCTCGTCTTAAAACTATGTATGGTTCCTGCCTCCACTACGTCACTTTCTAGGCTATTCCACTGCCTGACTACTCTATGACTGAAGAAATACTTCCTAACATCCCTTTGACTCTTCTGAGTCTTCAACTTCCAATGGTGACCTCTTGTTTCTGTGTCCCATCTCTGGAACATTATGTCTCTGTTCACTTTGTCTATTTCGCGCAGTATTTTATATATCGTTATCATGTCTCCTCTGACCCTCCTGTCCTCCAGTGTCGTCAGGCCAATTTCCCTTAACCTTTCTTCGTAGGACATTTCCCTTAGCTCTGGGACTAGTCTTGTTGCAAACCTTTGTACTTTCTCTAATTTCTTGACGTGCTTGACCAGGTGTGGGCTCCAAACCGGTGGTGCATACTCCAGTATGGGCCTGACGTAGATGGTGTACAGAGTCTTGAACGATTCCTTACTGAGGTATCGGAACGCTATCCTTAGGTTTGCCAGCCACCCGTATGCTGCAGCAGTTATCTGATTATGTGCACCTCAGGAGATGTGCTCGGTATTACATTCATCCCAAGATCTTTTTCCTTGAGTAAGGTTTGCAGTCTTTGGCCACCTAGACTATACTCCATCTGCGGTCTTCTTTGCTCTTCCACGATCTTTATGACTTTGCTTTTGGCAGGGTTAAATTCAAGAAGCCAGTTGCTGAACCAGGCTCGTAGGCTGTCCAGGTCTCTTTGTAGTCTTGCCTATCCTCATCCAATTTGATTCTCCTCATTAACCTCACATCATCTGCAAACAGGGACACTTCTGATTCTATCCCTTCCGTTATGTCATTCACATACACCAAAAACAGCACAGGTCCTAGGACTGACCCCTTTGGAACCCCGCTTGTCACAGGCGCCCACTCTGACACCTCGTCATGTACCATGACTGGTTGTTGCCTCCCTGTCAGGTATTCTCTGATCCATTGCAGTGCCTTTCCTGTTATGTGTGCCTGATCCTCTAGCTTTTGCATTAACCTTCTGTGAGGAACTGTGTCGAAAGCTTTCTTGCGGTCCAAGAAAATGCAGTCTATCCACCCCTCTCTCTCTTGTCTTACTTCTGTCAACTTGTCATAAAACTCCAGTAAATTTGTGACACAGGATTTTCCTTCCCTGAAACCGTGCTGGTTGGCGTTTATACTCTTGTTCCATTCCAGGTGCTCCACCACTGTCCTCCTGATGATCTTCATGACTCCCTGTCTCCACTGTAAATACTCCTGAAATCTGTTGCTGAGCTCCTCACATACCTCTTGATCGCTTGTGGGGTGTGTGTGTGTGTGTGTGTGTGTGTATGTGTGTGTGTGTGTGTGTGTGTACTCACCTATTTGTGGTTGCAGGGGTCGAGTCCTAGCTCCTGGCCCCGCCTCTTCACCGGTTGCTACTAGGCCCTCTCTCTCCCCGCTCCATGAGCTTTATCAAACCTCGTCTTAAAACTGTGTATGGTTCCTGCCTCCACTACGTCATTTTCTAGGCTATTCCACTGCCTTACAACTCTATGACTGAAGAAATACTTCCTACTATCTCTCTGACTCATTTGTGTCTTCAACTTCCAATTGTGGCCTCTTGTTTCTGTGTCCCCTCCCTGGAACATCCTGTCTTTGTCCACCTTGTCTATTCCACGCAGTATTTTATATGTCGTTATCATGTCTCCCTGACCCTCCTGTCCTCCAGTGTGGTCAGGCCGATTTCCCTTAATCTTTCCTCATAGGACATTCCCCTTAGCTCTGGAACTAACCTTGTCGCAAACCTTTGTACTTTCTCTAGTTTCTTGACGTGCTTTATCAAGTGCGGGTTCCAAACAGGTGTTGCATACTCCAGTATGGGCCTGACATACACGGTGTACAGTGTCTTGAATGATTCCTTACTAAGGTATCGGAATGCTGTTCTCAGGTTTGCCAGGCGCCCATATGCTGCAGCAGTTATCTGATTGATGTGTGCTTCCGGAGACATGCTCGGTGTTATACTCACCCCAAGATCTTTCTCCGTGAGTGAGGTTTGCAGTCTTTGGCCACCTAGCCTATACTCTGTCTGTGGTCTTCTGTGCCCCTCCCCCATCTTCATGACTTTGCATTTGGCAGGATTAAATTCGAGAAGCCATTTGCTGGACCAGGTGTCCAGTCTGTCCAGGTCTCTTTGAAGTCCTGCCTGGTCCTCATCAGATTTAATTCTCCTCATTAACTTCACATCATCTGCAAACAGGGACACTTCTGAGTCTAACCCTTCCGTCATGTCGTTCACATATACCAAAAATAGCACTGGTCCTAGGACCGACCCCTGTGGGACCCGCTCGTCACAGGTGCCCACTGTGATACATCATTACGTACCATGACTCGTTGTTGCCTCCCTGTCAGGTATTCTCTGATCCATTGCAGTGCCCTTCCTGTTATATGCGCCTGATGCTCTAGCTTCTGCACTAATCTCTTGTGAGAACTGTGTCAAAGGCCTTCTTGCAGTCCAAGAAGATGCAATCAACCCACCCCTCTCTCTCTTGTCTTACTTCTGTTATTTTATCATAAAACTCCAGAAGGTTTGTGACACAGGATTTGCCTTCCGTGAATCCGTGCTGGTTGGCATTTATACTCCTGTTCCGTTCCAGGTGCTCCACCACTCTCCTCCTGATAATCTTCTCCATAATTTTGCATACTATACACGTCAATGACACAGGTCTATAGTTTAGTGCCTCTTTTCTGTCTCCTTTTTTAAAAATGGGAACTACATTTGCCGTCTTCCATACCTCAGGTAGTTGCCCAGTTTCCAGGGATGTGTTGAAGATTGTGGTAAGTGGCATGCACAACATATCTGCTCCCTCTCTAAGGACCCACGGGGAGATGTTGTCTGGTCCCATTGCCTTTGAGGTATCGATGTCCCTTAGCAGTTTCTTCACCTCCTCCTCATCTGTATGTATGTCGTCCAACACTTGTTGGTGTATTCCTTGCTGGTGTCCCCATCTGGTCTGTCCCCCCAGAGTCCTTCCTGTCTCTACTGTAAATACTTCCTTAAATCTCGTGTTGAGCTCCTCACATACCTCTTGATCGTTTCTTGTGAGTTCTCCACCTTCTTTCCTCAGCCTTATCACCTGGTCCTTGACTGTTTGTCTTCCTCCTAATGTGGCTATACAGCAGTTTCGGGTCAGATTTGACTTTCGATGCTATGTCGTTTTCATACTGTCGCTGGGCCTCCCCCTTATCTGTGCATACTCGTTTCTGGCTCTTCTACTAATCTCCTTGTTTTCCTGGGTCCTATGCCTCCTGTACCTTTTCCATTCTCTGTTGCACTTAGTTTTTGCCTCCCTACACCTTCGGGTAAACCAAGGACTCGTTTTGGTCTTCCTATTATTTCCGTTTCCCTTGGGAACAAAACTTTCCTCTGCTTCCTTGCACTTTGTTGCCACATATTCCATCATCTCGTTTACTGATTTTCCTACCATTTCTCTGTCCCACTGAACCTCCTGCAGGAAGTTTCTCATACCTGTGTAGTCCCCCCTTTTATAGTTTGGCCTGTCCCCTTCAGTTCCTGTTACCTTCTCCACTTGTAACTCTAATATATAGTCAAAACTCAGAACCACATTATCGCTAGCTCCAAGGGGCCTCTCATAAGTGATGTGTGTGTGTGTGTGTGTGTGTGTGTGTGTGTGTATGTGTGTGTTTGTGTGTGTGTGTGTGTGTTTTGCCATTTACGATCTTTTTGCATACATAATTAAAGTGTTTTTAGTAATGTTCTGGTGTTCCCACACTGTTTCAGGTACTGAGTTTTCTCCCACACTGTTTCAGGTACTGAGTTTTCTCCTGCACTGTTTCAGGTACTGAGTTTTCTATTGCACTGTTTCAGGTACTGAGTTTTCTCCTGCACTGTTTCAGGTACTGAGTTTTCTCCCACACTGTTTCAGGTACTGAGTTTTCTCCCGCACTGTTTCAGGTACTGAGTTTTCTCCCACACTGTTTCAGGTACTGAGTTTTCTCCTGCACTGTTTCAGGTACTGAGTTTTCTCCCACACTGTTTCAGGTACTGAGTTTTCTCCCACACTGTTTCAGGTACTGAGTTTTCTCCTGCACTGTTTCAGGTACTGAGTTTTCTCCCGCACTGTTTCAGGTACTGAGTTTTCTCCTGCACTGTTTCAGGTACTGAGTTTTCTCCCGCACTGTTTCAGGTACTGAGTTTTCTCCTGCACTGTTTCAGGTACTGAGTTTTCTCCCGCACTGTTTCAGGTACTGAGTTTTCTCCCGCACTGTTTCAGGTACTGAGTTTTCTCCTGCACTGTTTCAGGTACTGAGTTTTCTCCTGCACTGTTTCAGGTACTGAGTTTTCTCCCACACTGTTTCAGGTACTGAGTTTTCTCCCGCACTGTTTCAGGAACTGAGTTTTCTCCCACACTGTTTCAGGTACTGAGTTTTCTCCTGCACTGTTTCAGGTACTGAGTTTTCTCCCACACTGTTTCAGGTACTGAGTTTTCTCCCACACTGTTTCAGGTACTGAGTTTTCTCCTGCACTGTTTCAGGTACTGAGTTTTCTCCCGCACTGTTTCAGGTACTGAGTTTTCTCCTGCACTGTTTCAGGTACTGAGTTTTCTCCCGCACTGTTTCAGGTACTGAGTTTTCTCCCACACTGTTTCAGGTACTGAGTTTTCTCCCTCACTGCTTCAGGTACTGAGTTTTCTCCTGCACTGTTTCAGGTACTGAGTTTTCTCCCTCACTGCTTCAGGTACTGAGTTTTCTCCTGCACTGTTTCAGGTACTGAGTTTTCTCCCACACTGTTTCAGGTACTGAGTTTTCTCCTGCACTGTTTCAGGTACTGAGTTTTTCCCGCATGTTTCAGGTACGAGTTTTCTCCTGCACTGTTTCAGGTACTGAGTTTTCTCCCGCACTGTTTCAGGTACTGAGTTTTCTCCCACACTGTTTCAGGTACTGAGTTTTCTCCCTCACTGCTTCAGGTACTGAGTTTTCTCCTGCACTGTTTCAGGTACTGAGTTTTCTCCCTCACTGCTTCAGGTACTGAGTTTTCTCCTGCACTGTTTCAGGTACTGAGTTTTCTCCCTCACTGCTTCAGGTACTGAGTTTTCTCCCTCACTGTTTCAGGTACTGAGTTTTCTCCTGCACTGTTTCAGGTACTGAGTTTTCTCCCTCACTGTTTCAGGTACTGAGTTTTCTCCCGCACTGCTTCAGGTACTGAGTTTTCTCCCTCACTGTTTCAGGTACTGAGTTTTCTCCCGCACTGCTTCAGGTACTGAGTTTTCTCCCTCACTGTTTCAGGTACTTAGTTTTCTCCCGCACTGTTTCAGGTACTGAGTTTTCTCCCTCACTGTTTCAGGTACTGAGTTTTCTCCTGCACTGTTTCAGGTACTGAGTTTTCTCCCGCACTGCTTCAGGTACTGAGTTTTCTCCCACACTGTTTCAGGTACTGAGTTTTCTCCCGCACTGCTTCAGGTACTGAGTTTTCTCCCGCACTGTTTCAGGTACTGAGTTTTCTCCCGCACTGTTTCAGGTACTGAGTTTTCTCCTGCACTGCTTCAGGTACTGAGTTTTCTCCCGCACTGTTTCAGGTACTGAGTTTTCTCCCGCACTGTTTCAGGTACTGAGTTTTCTCCCACACTGTTTCAGGTACTGAGTTTTCTCCTGCACTGTTTCAGGTACTGAGTTTTCTCCCGCACTGTTTCAGGTACTGAGTTTTCTCCCACACTGTTTCAGGTACTGAGTTTTCTCCCGTACTGTTTCAGGTACTGAGTTTTCTCCCGCACTGTTTCAGGTACTGAGTTTTCTCCCGCACTGTTTCAGGTACTGAGTTTTCTCCCGCACTGTTTCAGGTACTGAGTTTTCTCCCGCACTGTTTCAGGTACTGAGTTTTCTCCCGCACTGTTTCAGGTACTGAGTTTTTCCCCGCACTGTTTCAGGTACTGAGTTTTCTCCCACACTGTTTCAGGTACTGAGTTTTCTCCTGCACTGTTTCAGGTACTGAGTTTTCTCCTGCACTGTTTCAGGTACTGAGTTTTCTCCTGCACTGTTTCAGGTACTGAGTTTTCTCCCGCACTGTTTCAGGTACTGAGTTTTCTCCCACACTGTTTCAGGTACTGAGTTTTCTCCTGCGCTCGGTAGTGTAAACATCGAGCTTAATAATAAAATCTTAGATGTTTATAAAACATTAAACTGAAGAAATAACAGAGGTTGTGAGAATGTTGACGAGAGTCAAGAATGTTGATAATACTTAACACACAGTTAAATGTTCCTTAATAAACCCTTGATCTGTACACTGTCTTCTTTTGACTCCCTGGGGAGTGTTTATACACACACACACACATACACACACACATATGGTACGTGATGAGGTATCACAGTGGACACCTGTGACGAGCGGGGTCCCACAGGGGTCGGTCCTAGGACCAGTGCTGTTTTTGGTATATGTGAACGACATGATGGAAGGGTTAGACTCAGAAGTGTCCCTGTTTGCAGATGATGTGAAGTTAATGAGGAGAATTAAATCTGATGAGGACCAGGCAGGACTACAAAGAGACCTGGACAGACTGGACACCTGGTCCAGCAAATGGCTTCTCGAATTTAATCCTGCCAAATGCAAAGTCATGAAGATCACACACGCGCACACGCACGCGCACACACACACACACACACACACACACACACACACAGACACACACACACACACACACACACACACACACACACACACACACACACACACACACACACACACACACACCTTATTAATAAGGAATCGTTCAAGACACTGTACACTGTGTATGTTAGGCCCATACTGGAGTATGCAGCACCAGTCTGGAACCCACACCTGGTCAAGCACGTCAAGAATTTTAGAAAAAGTACAAAGGTTTGCAACAAGGCTAGTCCCAGAGCTCAAGGGAATGTCGTACGAGGAAAGGTTAAGGGAAATCGGACTGACGACACTGGAGGACAGAAGGGTCAGGGGAGACCTGATAACGACATACAAGATACTGCGGGGAATAGACAAGGTGGACAGAGATAGGATGTTCCAGAGAGGGGACACAGGGACAAGGGGTCACAACTGGAAGCTGAAGACTCAGACGAGTCACAGGGACGTTAGGAAGTATTTCTTCAGTCATAGAGTTGTCAGCAAGTGGAATAGCCTATCAAGTGAAGTAGTGGAGGCAGGAACCATACATAGTTTTAAGAAGAGGTATGACAAAGCTCAGGAAGCAGAGAGGGAGAGGATCCAGTAGCGATCAGTGAAGAGGCGGGGCCAGGAGCTGAGTCTCGACCCCTGCAACCACAATTAGGTGAGTACAATTAGGTGAGTACACACACACACACACACACACTTGCTCGTATACAACAGGCCTAGTGTCTAATCGACATGTGCCTAGGACAAAATGGTAACTAACTAACACACACACACACACATACACACACACAAAACACACACACACACACACACACACACACACACACACACACACACACTACACATACACACACACACACACACACACACCACACACACACAACACACACACACACACACACACACAACACACACCACACACACACACACCACGCATTCCCACATCTTAATAAGGAATCATTCAGGACCCTGTACACCGTGTACGTTAGGCCCATATTGGAGTATGCGGCACCAGTTTGGAACCCACACCTAGCCAAGCACGTGAAGAAACTAGAGAAAGTGCAAAGGTTTGCAACAAGACTAGTCCCAGAGCTAAGAGGTATGTCCTACGAGGAGAGGTTAAGGGAAATCAACCTGACGACACTGGAGGACAGGAGAGATAGGGGGGACATGATAACGACATACAAAATGCTGAGAGGAATTGACAAGGTGGACAAAGACAGGATGTTCCAGAGATTGGACACAGTAACAAGGGGACACAGTTGGAAGCTGAAGACACAGATGAATCACAAGGATGTTAGGAAGTAATTTCTTCAGCCACAGAGTAGTCAGTAAGTGGAATAGTTTGGGAAGCGATGTAGTGGAGGCAGGATCCATACATAGCTTTAAGCAGAGGTATGATAAAGCTCACGGCTCAGGGAGAGTGACCTAGTAGCGATCAGTGAAGAGCGGGGCCAGGAGCTCGGACTCGACCCCCGCAACCTCAACTAGGTGAGTACAACTAGGTGAGTAAAAAAAAACACAACACACAAAAACAAAAAAACAAAAAAACAAAACCAATAAAAATCCATAAAAAAAAAACCCCCCACACTAACAACAAACAAAACACAAATAACAAACTCCACAATAACAAACAAAAACAACCAAACACAAAACCAAACAAAAACCAAAAACCAAAAACAAAAAAAAAGTTTTTACATCACAAAAGGCAGGGCCGGGGAAAAAGAAAAATGGAGGGAGGCGGAACCAAACTTTTTAAGGCAAGGTTTGAAATTTAGGGGGAAAAGGGAAAGTAAAAATTTTGGATCGGGGAAGGGGCAAAAAAATCATAAACCAAAAATATGGGAAAAAAGGTGGCAAAGCCCTTTGAAAAAACCCTCACTCCAAGGGAAAAGACCCTTTTGGGGGTTTTTGAGAAATAAACCCCGGACCGGGGTCACAAAGCACAACATCAACCAAAAACTGTAAAAATTTGGGGGTCCACATACCAAACCACGTTGACCTTGGGGAATGGGTTCAAACCATTTCCGGGTTTTGTCGGCCAAAAAGGTTTTTATGCCCTTTTTGGAAACCCGCATTGATTAAACCCCACCAAAAAACAGGAAAGGGCAAAGGGTTTGGGGAACCAAGGGATTCCAAAAAGCTGGGAAATTTTCTATAAAAATTAAATTTTTAATAAAAAAATTTAAAATATAAAAAAAATTATGGGGGAAAAAAAACCAAGGGGGAAAAAGCCCAAATTTCCGGGAACACGAAACAAAAAGGTCACAAATTTGAATTTTGGAAACCAGTGATAAAAAGGGTTTTAAATGAAGATTTTCTTAGCAAGAAATTTCGGGGGTGCTGGGGGGAAAGGGGGGGGTGGGGGTTGGGGGGTGGAGGGGGAAAATAAGGGGGGGGGAAAGGGGGGAGGGGGAAAAAGATGGAGGGGGGGGGGAGGGGGGGGAACCGGGGGGGAACCCGGGGGGGGAGGGGGGGGGGGAGGGGGGGGGCAAAGGGTCAAACCCCAAGCCAAAAAAAGGTTGGTCCAAAAGGTTTTAGAACTCACATTATATCTAAAAACACTGCCCCAAAAGCCCTCACCTTGTTAAAATTCCGTAAACTATAATAGACATTTTCGGGGTTCACAAACTGTTTTAATTTGGGTTAAAAACCCAAACAGGGAAAGATAAAATGTCTAAACCACCAAAACCACTTTTGTTTGGACGGGTAAAACACCCCAAAACCTGGGGGGCTTTGTTTTGGAATCCCTAAAACCGTATAAATTCCCCCCCCTAAAACCAAAAAACAGGGTTTGATCCGGGTTTGTTTCAACATCAAAACACTTGGTTCGGGGGCCCAAAAAATAAGCCTTTAAAAAAATTTAAAAATAAAATAATTATAAATTTAAATAAAATTATATATTTAAATAAATTTTATCAGACAACATAACCCGGGGGAAAAACCTTTTAAACATACAAAATTTAGTTTTTATTTTTGGAAACCAAACATTTTTAGGTTTAATTTCCAGAGGGTTTTTTAAAAAATTTTTTCCCCGGGGGGGGGGGAGGGGGAAAAAAAGGGGGGGGAGGGGGGGGGGTTCAAACCAAAAACCTTATGTTTGACTGTTTCCCACCATTAGAAACTTAGTGATGATGTGCCAAAACACTCCACAAACTGTGTATTGAATTAAAAACCCAACACTTTTTGATGAACATTGTCTGAAAACACTCACAACACTGTAGTGATGAAAGGGGGCCCTGCAAAAACTCCAACACGGGTATAAAGCGGGTTTCTGAAAAAACTCAAAAAACACTTTTATTTATGACAGTCTAAACACTCACAACACTTATTGATGCAGTGTCTGCAAACCCACAACACGTAGTGATGACTTGTCGGAAACACTCACAACACTGTAGTAGACGGTTTCGGGAAACACCCCAACACTGTAGTGATGATGACGGTGTCTGAAACACTCACAACACTGTAGTGATGACGGTGTCTGAAACACTCACAACACTGTAGTGATGACGGTGTCTGCAACACTCACAACACTGTAGTGATGACAGGGGTCAAAAACCCTTTCACAACACTGGGGGATGACGGTGTCTGAAACACCCCACAACACTGTAGTGTGACGGGGGCTGAAACACTCACAACACTGTAGGGGAAGACTTTGCCGGGAAACACTCACAACACTGAAGTGAGAGGGTGTTAAAAAACACCACAAAACTGTAGGATGCCCGGTTTTTTAAAACATCCAACATTTAAATTTAAAAACCGGGTCTGAAACACCAAAAACACTTGTAGTGATGACGGTGTCTGAAACACTCCCAACACTTTTAAGTGATGACGTGTCTGAAACACTCAAACACTGAATTGAGACAGTGCCCTGCAACACCACAACACTGTTTTTATGAAGGTTGTCAAAAAACACTCACAACACTGTAGGGGAAGACGGTGTCTAAACATCACAACACTGTAGTAGGGAGGGTTGTCAAAAAACCCCCCCCCACAACACTGTGGATGAGGGTGTCGGAAACACTCAAAAACACTTTAGTGATTGCCCGGGTGTCTGAAACACCACAACACTTTTAGTAAAGGCTTTGTTGCCCCCCTCCCAACACTCACAAACTATAGTGATGAAAAGTGTTTTGGCAACACTCACAAAAACTGTATGAGCGGGCCCTGAAAAAACCCCACAACAGAGTGATGACGGTGTCTAAACACCAAAAAACACTTAGTGATGAAAGTTCTGCAACACTCACAACACGGGTAGGGGAAGACGGGTGCCCTGCAACACTCCCAAAAAAAAATTTGGTGTTAAACGGTTCTAAAAAAACACTAAAAACATTTAGTGTTGACAGTGTTTTGCAACACTCAAAAACATTTAAGTGAGGGACGTGTCTGCAACACCACAACACGGAAATTGAGGAGGGGTTTTCTCCCAACACTCACCCCAATTTTAAATTGATGACGGGGGTTCTCAACACTCAAAAACATTTTGTGATGACAGTGCCCTGCAAAACTAAAAACCCAACTGTAGTGATGACGGTGTCTGCAACACTCACAACACTGTAGTGATGACGTGTCTACAACACTCACAACACTTGTGATGCGGTTTTTGAAAAACACTCACAACACTGTAGTAAAGACATTTGGGGGGGGGGGGCCCCCAAAAACTACAACACTGTAGTGATTTGGTTTTTTGCCCTGCAACACTCAAAAACACGTAGTGTTTACGGTGTCTCAACACTCACAACATTTAAGTGATGCAGTGTCTGAAACCACTCACAACACTGTAGGATAAACTTTTTCGCAACACTCACAACACGTATTTGATGACGGTTTCACAACACCACAACACGTAGTGAGGGAAGGGTTGTCTCCCAACACTCACAAAAAACTGTATTTTGTTTGACGGTGTCCAAAAATTCACAACACATAGTGATAAACGGTGTCTGAAACACTCAAAAACACTGTAGTGATGACGGTTTCGCCCAAAATTTTTCATTTTGGGATCCAAAACCGTGGGTTTTTGCCCTCCCCGTTTTCTTTTTTTAAAAAAAACCCTTTGTTGTTTTTATTTTAATTTTCCAAAACCTTTTTTTTGTGAGGGTTTGTTAAACAGTCCCCTTTTAAAAATTTTTTTCCCCCCCTTGTGGAACTTGTCTAAAAACATTTCACAAACATTTGTAGTGTTTACAGTGTCTGCAACACATCACAAACTGAAGTGATAAAACATTTTTCTCCCAACACTCACAACACTGTGAGGGGTGACGGGGGTCGCAACACCCCAAAACACTAAAGGGGATACGGTGCTGCAACATTTCTCAACACTGTAGTGTTTGAGGGTTTTCCCTGCAACACTCACAAACACTAAAAGGGGATACAGGGTCTGCAACCCCCCAAACCTGTGTATGCCCGTGTCTGCAAACTCACAAAACATGAAAGTGATGAGGGTTCAAACAACATTTCAAAAACACTTTTAGTGAGGAGGTGTCTGAAAAAACACTCAAAACACTGTAGTGATGACTTTTTGCCCTAAAAACACTCACAACATTTTATTTGATGACGGTGTCTGCAACACTCCAACACTGTAGTGTTGACGGTTTCCCCAACACTCAAACAGGGAAGATGAGGGTTTTTTGTTGCAACCCTTTGTGTGATTACGGGTCTGCAACACTAAAAACACTTTTGTGTTGACGGGTGTCTGCAACACCCAAAAAACGAAGTGTTGAGGGTGTTACAACATCAAAAACACTGAAGTGATGACGGGTTTTCCATTTCCCAAATTTGTTTGATGACGGTGTCTGAAAACTCACAAACGGGTATGATAAACGGTGTCTAAAAACACTCACAACACAAATAGGATACGTGTCTGAAACATCCACAACACTGTAGTGATGACGGTTTTCTGAAACCCCTCACAACACAATAGTAAATGAGGGTTTGTCTGCAACACCCCACAACACTGTGTGATGACGGTATTTTGGGCAACACTACAACACTTTTAGTGTTGACGGTGTCTGAACACTCTAAACACTGAAATGATGAGGGTTTGTTAAACACTCAAAACACTAAAGGGGAAGACTTTTGCTGCAACACTCACAACATTTGGGAAAAGACGGTGCCCTAAAACCACTAAACAACCCCTGTAGTGAAAAGGGTTTGTCTGCAACACCACAACACTGTAGTGAAACGGTGTCCCCAACACTCACAACCCCGAAATGTTTACGGTGTCTGAAAACACTCAAAAACACTGTAGTGTTTAGGGTTTCTGCAAAAACTCAAAAACCACTGTGGTGTTTACGGTGTTTTCTGCAACACTCACAACACTGAAGTATGACGGTGCCCCGGGAAAAAACACTCACAAAAAACGGGTATTGTGACGGGGGTTTCTGCAAAAACCCCCACAAACACTTTTAGTGAGGGACGGTGTCTGCAACATCCAACACTGTAGGATGAGGGTGTCTGCAAAAATTCAAACACGCTAGTGTTAACGGTGTTTTGCAACACCAAAACACTGTGGGTGAAAAACGGTGTCAACAACACTCCAAACCCCTTTTAGTGTTGACGGTGTCTGAAAAACCACTCACAAAACTGTAGTGATGAGGGTTTGTCTGCAACATCCCCAACCTGAAAGTGATGCGGTGTCTGCAACACCCAAACCCCTGTAGTAAAGACGGTGTCTCCCAACACTCAAAAACACTGTAGTGATGACGGTTCTGCAACACTAAACAACACTGGTGTTAAACGGTTTTTTCTGAAAACACTCACAACACTGAAGTAAATGACGGTGTCCTGCAACATTTCACAAACACGTAGTGAGAGGGTTTTGTCTACAACACCACAAACACTGTAGGGAGACGGTGTCTACAACACTCAAAAAACTGTAGTGATGATTTTTGTCTAAACACCCCACAACACTGAGTGATGACGGTTTCTGAACACTCACAACACGTAGTGATGAGGGTGTGTCTGCAACACTCACAAATTTGTAGGGGATGACGGTGGTCTGAAAATCACAACCTGATGATGACAGGGGTCTGCAACCTGTGGGAAAGGGACGGTTTTGGTCTGCAAAAATCACAACACGGAAAGTGATGCCGGTGTGTCTGCAACATCAAAACCTGTGTGATGACAGTGTCTGCAACACCCCCACAACACGGGAAGTGTGACGGTGTTACAACACTCAAAACACTGTAGGGGATGAGGGTTTGTGCCCTGCAACACTAACAACACTTTTTAGGGGAGGGACAGTGCCCCTTGAACCCATCACAACACTGTATGTTTACGGTGCCCTTTGAAAACACCCACAAAAATTTTAGTGATGACGGTGTCGGGAAACCACGAAAGGGGGATGACGGTTTTCGCAACACCACAAAAATGTAGTGATGCCGTGTCTGCAAACCTCAAAACACTGAAATTTGAGGGACGGTGTCTGCAACACTCACAACACTGGTAAAGACGGTTTTCGGGAACACTCAAAAACCACTTTTATTATGACGGGGGTCTGAAAACACTCAAAACATGTGTGATGACGGTGTCTGCAACACTCCCAAACACTGAAATTTGATGACGGTGTCTGCAACCTGTATTATGACGGTGTCTGCAACACTCAAAAAACACTGTAGTGATGACTTTTGTCTGCAACACGTAGGGAGGGTTGTCTGAAACCCCACTCAAAAACACTGTTGTTTAGGGGTTGTCTGAACACTCACAACCTGTAGTGATACGGGTTTTTCTGCAACACCCCACAACACTGAAAGTGAGACGGTGTCTGCACACTCACAACCTTATTGAGGGGACGGTGCCCCTGAAAACACTACAACCCCGTATGATGAGGGTTTTTTGTCTCCCAAACACCCCCAAAAACACGTATGTTTACATTTTCCCGGGCAACACCCCACAACACGTAGGGGGGATGCGGTGTCTGCAAAATCCCCAACACTGTGTGATGACGGGGGTCTGCAACACTCACAACACTGTAGTGATGACGGGGGTCTGAAAAAACTTAGGGGAAGAGGGTTTTGTCTGAAACCACTCACAACACTGTAGTGATGAGGGTTGTCTGCAACCCCTCACAACATTTGTAGTGGAGGGACTTTTGTCTGCAACACTCACAAACTGTAGTGATGACGGTGTCTGAAAACACTCACAACACTTTTAGTGATGGGGTTTTCTAAAAACACTTTTAGTGATGAGGGTTTGTCGGGCAAACCCCCCCCCACAACACTGAGTAAAGAGGGGTGTCGCAACACCACAAAAACTGTATGAGGGCGGTTTCCCCAACATTTCAAAAACACTGTAGTGATGCGGTGGCTGAAACCCATTTAAAAAACACTGTTTATGCCCGGTGTTGCAACATGTAGGGGAATAGGGGGTTGTCTGCAACACCCCACAACACTGAAGTGATAAAGGGTTTTGTCTGCAAAAACCACAACCCTGAAGGGGATGACGGGGGTCTGCAACACTCAAAAACACTGTAGTGATGAGGGTTTTTCTCAACACTCACAACACTGTAGTGTGAGGGGTTGCCCTGCAACCCCTCACAAAAAACTGTAGTAAAGCCCGGTGCCCGGGAAACACTAAAAAAACACGTAGGGGATGATTTTTGTCTGCAACATTTCAAAAACACTGAGTGGTTTGGACGGGCTGCAACACTCCACAACACGTAGTGATGACGGTGTCGCAACACTCAAAAACACTTAGGGGGTTTGCGGTGTCGAACATCAAAACACTGAAAGTGATGACGGTGTTTAAAACACTGTAGTGTGACGGTGTCTGCAACACTCAAAACACTGTTTTTATGACGGTGTCTGAAACCCACTCACAAAAATGTATTTATGCGGGGGGTCGCAACACCCCAAAACACTGTAGTGATGGGGGTTGTCTGCAACACTCAAAAACACTGAAAGAGGGAGGGTTTTGTCTGCACCCCTCACAACACTGAAGGGGTTTACGGGTCTCCCAACACTCAAAAACACTGTATTTTGGGAGGGTTGTTTACAACACTCACAACCTTTTAGTTGATGGGGTTTTGCCTGCAACACCAAAAACCACGTATGATGACGGTGTCTGCCCCTTCCCAACACGGTATGATGACGGGTCTACAAAATTTCAAAAAAATGTAGTGAGACGGTGTTAAACCACTCAAAACACTGTATTTATGACGGTGCCCTTGAAAAACATTTCACAACATGTAGTGATGACGGGGTCTGCAAACCCCACAACACTGTATTTGTTTGGACGGTGTCTCAACACCCCAACAACACGTAGGATGACGGTGTCTACAAAAATCACAACACTGTAGTGATCCGGTGTCTGCAAAAACTCACAACACGTAGTGTTGAGGGGTTGTCTGCAACACTCACAACACTTATGATGGAGGGTTGTCTGCAACACTCACAACACTTTTGTGAGGGAGGGTGGGCCTGCAACACTCACAACACTGTAGTGTTTACAGCCCTCCCAACACTCACAACACTGTTGTGTGAGGGTTTGTTTGAAACACTGTATTAAAGAGGGTTCTGAAAACACTCACAACACTGTAGTGATGCCCGGTGTCTGCAAACACCCCACAACACTGTAGGATGACGGTGGGGTCGCAACACTCAAAAACCTGTAGTGATGACGGTGTCTGCAACACTCCCCAAAAACTGAAATTTGATGAGGGTTTGCCCTGAAAAACACTCAAAAACACGGTAGTGATGACGGGTCTGCAAAAATCAAAAACACGTAGTGAGAGGGGTGTGTCTTGAAAACACTAAACAACACTGTAGGGGAAAGGGTTTTCTGAAACACTCACAAAAAGAAAAGTGATGACGGGTCGGGCAAAAATCACAACACTGTAGTGATGAGGGTTTGCCCTGCAACACCCCAAACATGTAGTGATAAACGGTGGGTCTGAAAACACTCAAACATGTAGTGATGACATTCTGCAACACCCCAAAAACCTGTAGTGTTTGACGGGTCGCAAAAAACCTTGTATTGAGGGAAGGGGTCTCCCAACACTCCCAACACTGTAGTGAGGGACGGGGGTCTGCAACACTCACAACACTGTAGTGATGAGGGTTTTGTGCCCTGAAAAACACTCACAACCTGTAGTGATGACGGTGTCTGCAACACCCCACAACACTGTAGTGATGAGGGGTTTTGTTTTCAAAAACCCCAAAAAACACTGTAGGAGGGGACGGTGTTTTCAACACTCACAACATTTAAGTGATGAGGGGTTTTTCTGAAAACACTCAAAAACATTAGGGGTTTGGGGGTTTGTGTCTGAAAACACTAAACAACACTGTTATGATGAGGGGTGCCCTGCAACACTCAAAACATGTAGTGAGGACGGTGTCTGAAAACCTCAAAACACTGTTATTTGGGGGGGAAAGGGGTTTTGTCTCCCAAACACTGAGTGTTTACGGTGTCGCAACACCTAACAAAACTGTATGATGAAGTTTTCTGAAAAACACTCACAACACTGTATTAAATGACGGTGTTGCAAACACCCCACAACACTTTTGATGAGGGTTTGTCTACAACACTCAAAAACACTGTAATGAAGACGGTTTTTCTGCAACACTCACAAAAATGTAGGGATGAGGGTTTTCTGCAACACTCACAACATTTTTTTTGATGACGGGGGTCTGCAACACCCCACAACACTGTAGTATGACGGTGCTACAACACTCCAAAAATTTGTAGTGATGACGGTGCTGCAACCCCTCTCAACCTGTATGATGCCGGTTTGTCTCCCAACAACACAACACTTAGTGATAAACGGGTGCCCTGCAACACTCAAAAACACTGTAGGGGATGCCCGGTGTCTACAACCTCACAACACTGAAGTGAGGGCCGGTGTCTGCAAACCCCTCAAACTGTAGTGATAACGGTGCCCTGCAAATACAACACGGGTAGTGTTTAGGGGTGTCTAAAAACACTCTCAACACTGTAGGATGAGGGGTTGTCAAAAAACACTCTCAACACTGTGGGTGATGACTTTTGTCAAAAAACACTCCAAAACACTGTAGTAAAGAGGTGTCTCCCAAACACCTCAACACTGTATTTATGACGGTTGCCCTGCAACACTCACAACACTGTAGTGATGACGGTGTCTGCAACACTCACAACACTGTAGTGATGACGGTGTCTGCAACACTCACAACACTGTAGTGATGACGGTGTCTGCAACACTCACAACACTGTAGTGATGACGGTGTCTGCCAACACTGTAGTGATGACGGTGTCTCTCCCAACACTCCCCACACTTTTGTGATGAGGGTTTTTCTAAAAAACACTCAAACATGTATGTGAGGGGCCGGGGTCTACAACCCCTTCTCAACATGAGTGATGACGGTGTCTGCAACACTCTCAAAAACTGATGATGACGGTGTTGCAACACCTAACAACACTGTAGTGAGGGACAGGTCTGAACATTTCAAAACACTGTAGGATAAAGGTTTGTCTGAAACACTCACCACTGAAAAGTGAGGAGGGTTGCTGCAACACTCACAACACTGTAGTGATGACGGTGTCTGCAAAACTCAAACACTGTAGTGAGGGACGGTGTTTTCTGCAACCCCTCAAAAAACTGTTTTAAGACGGTGTCTGAAAACCTCACAACACTGTAGTGTTGTGGTGTCTGCAACACTCAAAAACCTGTATTTATGACGGTTTTCTGAACCCGGGAGGGATAAACGGTGCGCAACACTCACAACCCTGTGGGGATAAAGGGTTTTGCGAACACAAAACCAAACACTGTAGTGAGGGAGGGGTGTCTGCAACACTCACAAAAATGTAGTGTGACGGTGTTTTAACACTTTTGGGAGACGGGTCTGAAAACACCACAAAAAATTAGTGATGCCCGGTGTGTCTGCAAAACCTCAAAACATTTCCCGTCCGTCAAAATTCCCCAGGTGATTTAAGGTAATTAAAACTCATCACATTTTCACTGGTGGTATTTTTTGGTGGGGTTTTGTGGTGGGGGTTTATTTATGGGGGTGGGTTGGGGTGGTGGAAATTAGGGTTTGGGGTTTTATGAAAATTTGGTGGTTTTGTTGTTTTTGGGTGGGGGTTTTTGTGGTGGGGTTTTATAGTGGTGGTATTTTTATATTTGGGGGTTGTGGTGGTGGTAGTTAAGGGGGTGGTTAGGGTTTAATTGTGGTGGTGGTGGTTGTTGTGTTGGTGGTTGTGGTGGTGGTAGTTGTGGTGGTGGTTATGGTAATTGTGGTGGTGGTGGTTGTTGTGGTGGTGGTAGTTATGGTGGTGGTTATGGTAATTGTGGTGATGGTGGTTGTTGTGGTGGTGGTTGTGGTTGGTGGAAGTTATGGTGGTGGTTGTGATGGTGGTAGTTTGGCGGTGGTTATGGTAACTGTGGTGGTGGTGGTTGTCGTTTGTGGAGGGGTTATGGTGGTGGTGGTAGTGGTGGTGGTTATGCTGGTGGTGGTTGTGGTTGTGGTTTTAGTGGTGGCAGTTTGGTGATGGTTATGGTAATTGTGGTGGTGGTGGTTGTGGTGGTGGTTGTGGTGGTGGTTATGGTGGTGGTGGTTGTGGTGGTGGTTATGGTGGTGGTGGTTGTGGTGGTGGTTATGGTGGAGGTTGTGGTGGTGGTAGTTTTGGTGGTGGTGGTTGTGGTGGTGGTTATGGTGGTGGTGGTTAGTTATGGTGGTGGTTGTGGTGATGGTATTTATGGTGGTGGTTGTGGTGGTGGTTGTGGTGGTGGTAGTTTGATGGTGGGTGTGGTGGTGGTAGTTATGGTGGTGGTAGTTATGGTGGTGGTTATGGTGGTGGTGGTTATGGTGGTGGTGGTTATGGTGGTGGTGGTTATGGTGGTGGTGGTTATGGTGGTGGTGGTTGTGGTGGTTGTGGTGGTGGTTATGGTGGAGGTTGTGGTGGTGGTAGTTTTGGTGGTGGTGGTTGTGGTGGTGGTTATGGTGGTGGTGGTAGTTATGATGGTGGTTGTGGTGATGGTAGTTATGGTGGTGGTTATGGTGGTGATGGTTATGATGGTGGTGGTTGTGGTGGTGGTAGTTATGATGGTGGTTGTGGTGGTGGTAGTTATGATGGTGGTTGTGGTGGTGGTAGTTATGGTGGTGGTTATGGTGGTGATGGTTATGATGGTGGTGGTTGTGGTGGTGGTAGTTATGATGGTGGTTGTGGTGGTGGTAGTTATGGTGGTGGTTATGGTGGTGGTTGTCGTGGTGTTTATGGTGGTGGTAGTGGTGGTGTTGGTAGTGATGCTATTGGTAATGGTTGTGGTGGTGATGGTAGTGGTTGTTGTGGTGATGGTAGTGGTGGTAGTGGTGGTGATGGTAGTGGTGGTGGTGGTGATGGTAGTGGTGGTAGTGGTGGTGATGGTAGTGGTGGTGGTGGTGATGGTAGTGGTGGTAGTGGTGGTAGTGGTGGTGATGGTAGCTGTGGTGATGGTGGTGGAGGAGAAGCTGGAGATTTTTACTTGTTTGTAGGTGTTTATATATTGTGAGTCAGGCAGCGACACAAGCTGTCAAGAATACACAAACAACCCGCACATAGGAAAGAGAAGCTGACCATAATGTTTCAGTCCGAAGCTGTCAAGAAACAAGAAGACACAAGCTGTCAAGAAGTGAGAAGACATCAAACAAGCTGTCAAGAAGTGAGAAGACATCAAACAAGCTGTCAAGAAGTGAGAAGACATCAAACACAAGCTGTCAAGAAGTGAGAAGACATCAAACACAAGCTGTCAAGAAGTGAGAAGACATCAAACACAAGCTGTCAAGAAGTGAGAAGACATCAAACACAAGCTGTCAAGAAGAAGGTCTGAAGTTCTCAGCGTAAATTGACTGTCAGCTTTCACTGATGTTTCCTCTGCTGACTCGATCTTTTACATCGAAACCTGTGAAAAACCAGTCAGAAACTGAGTACAGTATATAAACCTGGAGAGTTGAGTGTACTCAGCATCCCTCAGAGTACTCAGCATCCCTCAGAGGAGACTATCTCAGTATCTTCACGTAGCGTCGCTCCTTCCCGTGAATTATAACCCAGGGAAGCTGAGCCCTGTTGTGTCAGGGTGAAAAGTGTGCGTGTTGGTGACAATAATATAGATTGATGATCACGTGAGCACTGTATATAAGGTGGATGGTGGTGAGAGAGACACACATCAACGCTACACACCACACTAGCGCCACACTAGCGCCACACTAGCGCCATGGTGAGACATTTCTTATATTCTCCTGACATACACGATTTTGTGTTTGTGTGTGTATGTGAAATTTTCTTGAAAAACTTAAGGAACACTCGCGCAACATTTGTAAATGTTTGTGTTACATGCCTAAAACACTAATTGGTTCATCAGGTTATCGTAGTGGCGTTGACAATCATATGAGTGTAATCAGATACCACGAACACACAGAAGTGGTCTGAATGGTGGACAAAACAGTGATTTCTGAGTGATATGTTTGTGAATTTAATTTTAGCATCGGCGGTCATGTTCATGGTAACCTGTAACAGACACTGAGGCCAGTGAAGGTCAGATCACACCTGGTCACCCCTGGCAAGGTTGACCAGCACCTTGCTTCTTACACCTCAACACAACACACTGCCTCACACACACACTTACTTATTACTTATTACTACGTCTTCACCACTATCTATTACACCTATGTGTTTTTATATATATATATATATATATATATTATATATATATATATATATATATATATATATAAACAAATATAACTCATTATTTCCATTAGTTTCCCGTTCGTATATCCTCAGTACACTATTTATATAATTTTGTCAGTGTTATGCAGCACTTTGGGACGGGGAGAGGTGCGGGTAATCAAGGTTGATCTGAGGAAGAGGAGCGTAGTTCCAGTTTATTGAATTAAGACCCTCCTTCCCAGAGCATCATCAAGGCTTCTAGGCTCCCCCCTTCCAGGATGGTGGAGGTGAAATGACAGGAGTCCAGCGCACTTTTCAAACGTCACCAAGATAAATATTTACTTCCAAATCATCGACACACGCAAGTGAGAGTTACACAGAGAAAGTCTCAGTCTTCTAGAGAAAGTTGATAGAATTCTTTGATGCACAAAATGACGATTTCTTATTTCACAGTGATGTGTAAGATGTGTAAGAGGAGACACACACAACACACACCACACACACACAAAACACACACACACACACACACACACATACACACACACACACACACACACACACACACACACACACACACACACACACACATACACACACACACACACACACACACACACACACACACACAACACACACACACACACACACACACACTACACACACACACACACATACACACACACACACACACACACACACACACACACCCCACACACACACACACACACACACACACACACACACACCACACACACATCACACACACACACACACCACACACACACACACACACACACACACACACACACACACAACACACACACAAAACACACACACACACACACACACACACACACACACACACACACACACACACACACACACACACACACACACACACACACACACACACACACACACACACACACACACACACACACACACACACACACACACACACACATCAACCAGATAACTGCTGCAGCATATGGGCGCCTGGCAAACCTGAGAACAGCATTCCGATACCTTAGTAAGGAATCATTCAAGACACTGTACACCGTGTATGTCAGGCCCATACTGGAGTATGCAGCACCTGTTTGGAACCCGCACTTGATAAAGCACGTCAAGAAACTAGAGAAAGTACAAAGGTTTGCGACAAGGTTAGTTCCAGAGCTAAGGGGAATGTCCTATGAAGAAAGATTAAGGGAAATCGGCCTGACGACACTGGAGGACAGGAGGGTCAGGGGAGACATGATAACGACATATAAAATTACTGCGTGGAATAGACAAGGTGGACAAAGACAGGATGTTCCAGGGAGGGGACACAGAAACAAGAGGCCACAATTGGAAGTTGAAGACACAAATGAGTCAGAGAGATAGTAGGAAGTATTTCTTCAGTCATAGAGTTGTAAGGCAGTGGAATAGCCTAGAAAATGACGTAGTGGAGGCAGGAACCATACACAGTTTTAAGACGAGGTTTGATAAAGCTCATGGAGCAGGGAGAGAGAGGGCCCAGTAGCAACCGGTGAAGAGGCGGGGCCAGGAGCTAAGACTCGACCCCTGCAACCACAAATAGGTGAGTACAAATAGGTGAGTACACACACACACGCACATCAACAAGGGGTTATAATTGGAAGTTGAAGACTCAGATGAGCCACAGGGATTTTAGGAAGTATTTCTTCAGTCACAGAGTTGTCAGGAAGTGGAATAATTTAGAAAGTAAGGTAGTGGAGGTAAGTACCATACATAGCTTTAAGAAGAGGTACGATAAAGCTCATGAGCAAGGAGAGAGTGGACCTAGTAGCAGCCAATGAAGAGGCAGGGCCAGGAGCTATGAATCGACCCCTGCAACCACAATTAGCTGAGTACACACACACATACACACAGGCCCAACGACAATACGAAAATAATATAACAGCTCCTCATATGAAGAGCTCAACATGAGAGTCAGTGAAGTGTTCACAGACAGAAAGGACTCCAGAAAGACGGAGAGGCGGGGTACACCATCAAGTTGGACACAATTCATACAGCCGAGGAGGAGGTGAAGAGGCTTCTAAGCGAGCTAGATACCTCAAAGGTGATGGGACCGGACAACATCACTCTGTGGATCCTGAGAGAGGGAGCAGAGGTGCTCTGTGTACTACTAACAACAATCTTCAACACATCTCTTAAAACAGGGCGACCACCTGAGGTATGGAAGACAGCAAATGTAGTTTCAGTTTTTAAAAAAAGGAGACAGACACACAACATTAAACTACAGACCAGTGTCACTGACATGTACAGTATGCAAAGTCATGGAGAAGATTATCAGAGTGGTGGAGCACCTAGAAAGGAATGAGCTTATTAACGACAACCAGCACGGGTTCAGGAACGGGAAATCCTGTGTCACAAACCTACTGGAGCTCTGTGACAAGGTGACAGCAGTAAGACAAGAGAGAGAGAAGGAAGGGAGGGGGGTAGATTGTATTTTCTTGAACTGTAAGAAGGCTTTTGACACAGTTCTACACAACAGATTAGTGCAAAAGCTAGAGGATCAGACAGGTATAACAGTGAAGGCACTGCAATGGATCAGAGAATATCTGACAGGAAGCAAACAGCAAGTCATGATACGTGACAAGGTTTCAGAGTGGGCACCTGTGACGATCGAGGTTCTACATGGGTTAGTCTCAGGACCGGTGCTGTGTCTGGTATATGTGAAGGTCATGAGAGAAGGGATAGATTCAGAAGTGTCCCTGTTTGCAGATGATGTGAAATTAATGAAGAGAATTCAGTCGGATGAGGATCAGACTACAAAGGGATCTGGACAGACTGCAGGCCAGGTCCAGCAATTGGCTCCTGGAGTTTAACCCCACCAAGTTCTAAGTCATGAAGACTAGGGAAGGGCAGAGAGGACTGCAGACAGAGTACAGGCTAGGTGGCCAAAGACTGCAACCTCACTCAAGGAATAGGATCTTGGGGTGAGTATAATACTGAACACATCTGAGGTGCACATCAGCCAGATAACTGCTGCAGCATATGGGCACCTAGCAAACCTAAGAATAGCGTTTCGACACCTCAGTAAGAAATCGTTCAAGACTCTGTACACGGTGTACAGCTTGCAACCCACATCTGGTCAAGCACGCCATGAAATTAGAGAAAGTGAAATAAGACTAGTCCTGGAGCTAAGAGGCATGTCCTACGAGGAGAGGTTAAGGGAAATCGACCTAACAACACTGGAGGACAGGAGAGATAGGGGCCACATGATAACGACGTATAAAATACTAAGAGGAATTGACAAGGTGGACAGAGACAGAATGTTCAAGAGATGTGACACAGCAACAAGGGGTCACAATTTGAAGTTGAAGATTCAAATGAGCCACACGGATGTTAGGAAGTATTTCTTCAGCCATAGAGTTGTTAGGAAGTGAAACAGTCTGGAAAGTAAGGTAGTAGAGGAAGGTATTATACATAGATTTAAGAAGAGGTATAAAAAGCTCATGAAGCAGGGAGAGAGTGGACCTAGTAGCGACCAGTGAAGAGGCGGAGGCAGGAGCTATGACTAGACCCCTACAACTACAATTAAGTAAGCACACACACACACACACACACACACACACACACACACACACTCACACACACACACACACACACACACACACACACACACACACACACACACACACACACACACACACACACACACACACACACACACATACACACAACAGGTCGTAGAAAAAAACTTATTGATCACAACCAAATGTTGTCCCAAGGACACTTATTTTTGGTCACAGCCCCAGCCCCCTGTAACACAGCCCCAGCCCCCTGTAACACAGCCCCAGCCCCTGTAACACAGCCCAGCCCCCTGTAACACAGCCCCAGCCCCTGTAACACAGCCCCAAAGCCCCTGTAACACAGCCCCAGCCCCCTGTAACACAGCCCCAGCCCCCTGTAACACAGCCCCAGCCCCCTGTAACACAGCCCAGCCCCCTGTAACACAGCCCCAGCCCCCTGTAACACAGCCCCAGCCCCCTGTAACACAGCCCCAGCCCCCTGTAACACACCCCCAGCCCCCTGTAACACAGCCCCAGGCCCCTGTAACACAGCCCCAGCCCCCTGTAACACAGCCCCAGCCCCCTGTAACACAGCCCCAGCCCCCTGTAACACAGCCCCAGCCCCCTGTAACACAGCCCCAGGCCCCTGTAACACAGCCCCAGCCCCCTGTATCACAGCCCCAGCCCCCTGTAACACAGCCCCAGGCCCCTGTAACACAGCCCCAGCCCCTGTAACACAGCCCCAGCCCCCTGTAACACAGCCCCAGCCCCCTGTAACACAGCCCCACCCCCCTGTAACACAGCCCAGCCCCCTGTAACACAGCCCCAGCCCCCTGTAAACACAGCCCCAGCCCCCTGTAATACAGCCCCAGCCCCCTGTAACACAGCCCCAGGCCCCTGTAACACAGCCCCAGCCCCCTGTATCACAGCCCAGCCCCCCTGTAACACAGCCCCAGCCCCCTGTAACACAGCCCCAGCCCCCTGTATCACAGCCCCAGCCCCCTGTAACACAGCCCCAGCCCCCTGTAACACAGCCCCAGCCCCCTGTAACAGCCCCAGCCCCTTGTAACACAGCCCGAGACCCCTGTAACACAGCCCCAGACCCCTGTAACACAGCCCCAGGCCCCTGTATCACAGCCCCAGCCCCCTGTAACACAGCCTCAGCCCCTGTAGCACAGCCCCAGGCCCCTGTATTACAGCCCCAGCCCCCTGTAACACAGCCCCAGCCCCTGTAACACAGCCCCAGCCCCCTGTAAACCAGCCCCAGGCCCCTGTATCACAGCCCCAGCCCCCTGTAACACAGCCCCAGCCCCCTGTAAACACAGCCCCAGCCCCCTGTAAACACAGCCCCATGCCCCTGTATCACAGCCCCAGCCCCCTGTAACACAGCCCAGCCCCTGTACCACAGCCCCAGGCCCCTGTATCACAGCCCCAGCCCCTGTAACACAGCCCCAGCCCCCTGTAACACAGCCCCAGGCCCCTGTATCACAGCCCCAGCCCCCTGTATCACAGCTCCAGCCCCTGTAACACAGCCCCAGCCCCCTGTAACACAGCCCCACCCCCCTGTAACACAGCCCAGGCCCCTGTATCACAGCCCCAGCCCCCTGTAACACAGCCCCAGCCCCCTGTAACACAGCCCAGGCCCCTGTATCACAGCCCCAGCCCCCTGAAATCACAGCTCCAGCCCCCTGTAACACAGCCCCACCCCCCTGTAACACAGCCCAGCCCCCTGTAACACAGCCCCAGGCCCCTGTATCACAGCCCCGGGCCCCCTGTAACACAGCCCCAGCCCCCTGTAACACATGCCCCAGCCCCCTGTAACACAGCCCCAGCCCCCTGTAACACAGCCCCAGGCCCCTGTAACACAGCCCCAGACCCCTGTAACGCAGCCCCAGGCCCCTGTATCACAGCCCCAGCCCCCTGTAACACAGCCTCAGGCCCCCTGTAGCACAGCCCCAGGCCCCTGTATTACAGCCCCAGCCCCCTGTAACACAGCCCCAGCCCCCTGTAACACAGCCCCAGCCCCCTGTAACACAGCCCCAGGCCTGTATCACAGCCCCAGCCCCCTGTAACACAGCCCCAGCCCCCTGTAACACAGCCCCATGCCCCTGTATCACAGCCCCAGCCCCCTGTAACACAGCCCCAGGCCCCTGTATCACACCCCCAGCCCCCTGTAACACAGCCCCAGCCCCCTGTAACACAGCCCCAGGCCCCTGTATCACAGCCCCAGCCCCCTGTATCACAGCTCCAGCCCCCTGTAACACAGCCCCAGCCCCCTGAAAACACAGCCCCAGCCCCCTGTAACACAGCCCCAGGCCCCTGTATCACAGCCCCAGCCCCCTGTAACAACAGCCCCAGCCCCCTGTAAACACAGCCCCAGCCCCCTGTAACACAGCCCCAGCCCCCTTTTAAACACAGCCCCAGGCCCCTGTAACACAGCCCAGACCCCTGTAACACAGCCCCGGGCCCCGTGTATCACAGCCCCAGCCCCCTGTAACACAGCCTCAGCCCCCTGTAGCACAGCCCCATGCCCCTGTATTACAGCCCCAGCCCCCTGTAACACAGCCCCAGCCCCCTGTAACACAGCCCCAGCCCCCTGTAACACAGCCCCAGGCCCCTGTATCACAGCCCCAGCCCCCTGTAACACAGCCCCAGCCCCCTGTAACACAGCCCATGCCCCTGTATCACAGCCCCAGCCCCCTGTAACACAGCCCCAGCCCCCTGTAACACAGCCCCAGGCCCCTGTATCACAGCCCCAGCCCCTGTAACACAGCCCCAGCCCCCTGTAACACAGCCCCAGGCCCCTGTATCACAGCCCCACCCCCCTGTATCACAGCTCCAGCCCCCTGTAACACAGCCCCAGCCCCCTGTAACACAGCCCCAGCCCCCTGTAACACAGCCCCAGGCCCCTGTATCACACCCCCCAGCCCCCTGTAACACAGCCCCAGCCCCCTGTAACACAGCCCAGGCCCCTGTATCACAGCCCCAGCCCCCTGTATCACAGCTCCAGCCCCCTGTAACACAGCCCCAGCCCCCTGTAAGACAGCCCCAGCCCCCTGTAACACAGCCCCAGGCCCTGTATCACAGCCCCAGCCCCCTGTAACACAGCCCCAGGCCCCTGTATCACAGCCCCAGCCCCCAGTATCACAGCCCCAGCCCCCGTAACACAGCCCCAGCCCCCTTGTAACACAGCCCCAGGCCCCTGTATCACAGCCCCAGCCCCCTGTAACACAGACCCAGCCCCCTGTATCACAGCCCCAGCCCTCTGTATCACAGCCCCAGGCCTTTGTATCACAGCCCAGCCCCTGTATCACAGCCCCAGCCCCCTGTATCACAGCCCCAGCCCCCTGTATCACAGCCCCAGCCCTCTGTAACACAGCCCCAGGCCCCTGTATCACAGCCCCAGCCCCCTGTATCACAGCCCCAGCCCCTGTAACACAGCCCCAGCCCCCTGTATCACAGCCCCAGCCCCCTGTATCACAGCCCCAGCCCCCTGTATCACAGCCCAGCCCTCTGTAACACAGCCCCAGGCCCCTGTATCACAGCCCCAGCCCCCTGTATCACAGCCCCCTGTAACACAGCCCCGGGCCCCTGTATCACAGCCCCAGCCCCCTGTAACACAGCCCCACCCCCCTGTATCACACCCCCAGCCCATGTATCACAGCCTCCAGCCCCCTGTAACACAGCCCCAGCCCTCTGTATCACAGCCCCAGGCCCTTGTATCACAGCCCCAGCCCCCTGTAACACAGCCCCAGCCCCCTGTATCACAGCCCAGCCCCCTGTATCACAGCCCCAGCCCTCTGTAACACAGCCCCAGGCCCCTGTATCACAGCCCCAGCCCCCTGTATCACAGCCCCAGCCCCTGTAACACAGCCCCAGCCCCTGTAACACAGCCCAAGCCCCCTATATCACAGCCCCAGCCCATGTATCACAGCTCCAGCCCCCTGTAAAACAGCCCAGCCCTCTGTATCACAGCCCCAGCCCCTGTAACACAGCCCCAGGCCCCTGTATCACAGCCCCAGCCCCCTGTATCACAGCCCCAGCCCACTGTGACACAGCCCCCAGCCCCTGTATCACAGCCCCATCCCATGTATCACAGCTCCAGCCCCTTTGTAACACAGCCCCAGCCCTCTGTATCACAGCCCCCAAGCCCATGTATCACAGCTCCAGCCCCTGTAACACACGCCCCATCCCCTGTATCACAGCCCCAGCCCCTGTAACACAGCCCCAGCCCCCTGTAACACAGCCCCAGGCCCCTGTATCACAGCCCCAGCCCCCTGTATCACAGCTCCAGCCCCCTGTAACACAGCCCCAGCCCCCTGTAACACAGCCCCAGCCCCCTGTAACACAGCCCCAGGCCCCTGTATCACAGCCCCAGCCCCCTGTAAACACAGCCCCAGCCCCCGTAACACAGCCCCAGCCCCTGTATCACAGCCCCAGCCCCCTGTATCACAGCTCCACCCCCTGTAAAACAGCCCCAGCCCCCTGTAAGACAGCCCCAGCCCCCTGTAACACACCCCCAGGCCCCTGTATCACAGCCCCAGCCCCTGTAACACAGGCCCCAGGCCCCTGTATCACAGCCCCAGCCCCCTGTATCACAGCCCCAGCCCCCTGTAACACAGCCCCACCCCCTGTAACACAGCCCCAGGCCCCTGTATCACAGCCCAGCCCCCTGTAACACAGACCCACCCCCTGTACACAGCCCCAGCCCTCTGTATCACAGCCCCAGGCCTTTGTACCCACAGCCCCAGCCCCCTGTATCACAGCCCCAGCCCCTGTATCACAGCCCCAGCCCCCTGTATCACAGCCCCAGCCCTCTGTAACACAGCCCCAGGCCCCTGTATCACAGCCCCAGCCCCCTGTATCACAGCCCCACCCCCCTGTAACACAGCCCCAGCCCCCTGTATCACAGCCCCAGCCCCCTGTATCACAGCCCCAGCCCCCTGTATCACAGCCCCAGCCCTCTGTAACACAGCCCCAGCCCCTGTATCACAGCCCCAGCCCCCGTATCACAGCCCCTGTAACACAGCCCCAGGCCCCTGTATCACAGCCCCAGCCCCCCTGTAACACAGCCCCAGCCCCCTGTATCACAGCCCCAGCCCATGTATCACAGCTCCAGCCCCCTGTAACACAGCCCCAGCCCTCTGTATCACAGCCCAGGCCCTTGTATCACAGCCCCACCCCCCTGTAACACAGCCCCAGCCCCCTGTATCACAGCCCCAGCCCCCTGTATCACAGCCCCAGCCCTCTGTAACACAGCCCCAGGCCCCTGTATCACAGCCCCAGCCCCCTGTATCACAGCCCCAGCCCCCTGTAACACAGCCCCAGCCCCCTGTAACACAGCCCAAGCCCCCTATATCACAGCCCCAGCCCATGTATCACAGCTCCAGCCCCCTGTAACACAGCCCAGCCCTCTGTATCACAGCCCCAGCCCCCTGTAACACAGCCCCAGGCCCTGTATCACAGCCCCAGCCCCCTGTATCACAGCCCCAGCCCACTGTGACACAGCCCCAGCCCCCTGTATCACAGCCCCATCCCATGTATCACAGCTCCAGCCCCTTGTAACACAGCCCCAGCCCTCTGTATCACAGCCCCAGCCCATGTATCACAGCTCCAGCCCCCTGTAACACAGCCCCATCCCCCTGTATCACAGCCCCAGCCACCACCTGTATCACATCCCCAGCCCCCTGTATCACAGCCCCAGCCCCCTGTATCACAGCCCCAGCCCCTGTATCACAGCCCCAGCCCCCTGTATCACAGCCCTAGCCCCTTGTATCATAGCCCCAGCCCCTTATATCACAGCCCCAGCCCCTTGTATCACAGCCCCAGCCCCTTGTATCACAGCCCCAGCCCTTGTATCACAGCCCCAGCCTCTTGTATCACAGCCCCCACCCCCTGTATCACAGCCCAGCCCCTTGTATCACAGCCCCAGCCCCTTGTATTACAGCCCCAGCCCCTTGTATCACAGCCCCAGCCCCTTGTATCACAGCCCCAGCCCCTTTATCACAGCCCCAGCCCCTTTGTATCACAGCCCCAACCCCTTGTATCACAGCCCCAGCCCCTTTATCACAGCCCCAGCCCCTTGTATCACAGCCCCAACCCCTTGTATCACAGCCCCACCCCCCTTGTATCACAACCCCATCCCCTTGTATAACAGCCCCAGTCCCCTGTATCACAGCCCCAGCCCCTTGTATCACAACCCCAGCCCCTTGTATCACAGCCTCAGCCCCTTGTATCACAGCCCCATCCCCTTGTATCACAACCCCATCCCCTTGTATAACAGCCCCAGTCCCCTGTATCACAGCCCCAGCCCCTTGTATCACAACCCCAGCCCCTTGTATCACAGCCTCAGCCCCTTGTATCACAGCCCCAGCCCCTTGTATCAACGTATCCGAGAATACTAGTAGCTATGCTAGGCTATTGTGTTTGGATAGACACAAGAACTGCAGCTCCTCCCAGGAGTTATACGTCAACCCTTCCAAGAGGTCCAGGAGCTGCAGATCAACCATTTAATGAGGCCCATATAGTTTAGATTAACACATAAGATTTATAGTTCCTGCAGCTTAACACCCACAAGCGGCACAGGAATTGTTGATCAACACTCACAAGCGGCACAGGAGCTGGAGACCAACACTCACAAGCGGCACAGGAGCTGGAGACCAACACTCACAAGCGGCACAGGAGCTGGAGACCAACACTCACAAGAGTAAAAAAATCCAGTAATCAACACAATCACTGCCGGACATTTAGCTGGTAATTTCTGTAATAGTGTTATTAATTACCAGCGGAGACTGGCAAGGGAGAGGCGAACGTTTTGTCATGGACACCAGTAAGTTCATTTTGACGATACTTGCCTCAACTTCTTTGTTTTGTCAGGGAATAATATTTTATATGAGCAGTGAATGTCTGAAGTGGAAACATTCTACTTCCCGGTCATTTTCTCCTCTTTCTGTTTACCTTCGAATGATTTCAGTAAAAAAATGAACAATTGTGGGTGACTTGTTTCATAAACGTTACGTTGCTCACACTACAACTGCGTATCAGGTCAGTAAAACCTCTTGTCTCTACTTCTAACACGCTCACTTATGTCTGCTCGATCTTTTATAACAGTTCATTTATGTTTTTTTTTCCAAGTGCCCAAACTAACTCAGATATCCATGTTTTGCCAAGAATAACTTTTATTATTCGTTGATCACAAGAAAATGCCAGACAACCTGTCAGTTGTAGACTAAACTTAGTCGTTGTTTGTCCCACAGTGTTATTGTCGCTCGAGAAAGGAAACAATAACATTGTGGGACAAACAACGGCCACAAAATCCTTCCTTGTTTACTTGTGAAAGTAGTAACTCTGAGGCTCATTGTTGATAATAACACAAGTTATGAAACTGAAGATGGAACTTATAGACTCTTACAGAAATTATCATTCTTGGCTAACATCTAGCTCTCCTCCCCACACATTATTATTATTATTATTATTATTATTATTATTATTATTATTATTATTATTTATCAGCCTATCAGGCAATAACCAATTTTTTTTGTTTGAAACTTGTGTGTTTACTTTCATACCACCAATACCACCAGTACCAACAGTACCACCAGTACCACCAGTACCACCAATACCACCAATACCACCAGTACCACCAGTACCACCAGTACCACCAATACCACCAGTACCACCAGTACCACCAGTACCAACAGTACCACCAGTACCACCAGTACCAACAGTACCACCAGTACCACCAATACCACCAATACCACCAGTACCACCAGTACCACCAGTACCACCAGTACCACCAGTACCACCAATACCACCAGTACCACCAATACCACCAGTACCACCAATACCACCAGTACCACCAATACCACCAGTACCAACAGTACCACCAGTACCACCAATACCACCAATACCACCAGTACCACCAATACCACCAATACCACCAGTACCACCAGTACCACCAGTACCACCAGTACCACCAATACCACCAGTACCACCAGTACCACCAGTACCACCAATACCACCAATACCACCAGTACCACCAATACCACCAGTACCACCAGTACCACCAGTACCACCAGTACCACCAATACCACCAGTACCACCAGTACCACCAGTACCACCAATACCACCAGTACCACCAATACCACCAATACCACCAATACCACCAGTACCACCAGTACCACCAGTACCACCAGTACCACCAATACCACCAGTACCACCAGTACCACCAATACCACCAATACCACCAGTACCACCAGTACCACCAGTACCACCAGTACCACCAGTACCACCAATACCACCAGTACCACCAGTACCACCAGTACCACCAGTACCACCAATACCACCAGTACCACCAGTACCACCAATACCACCAATACCACCAATACCACCAGTACCACCAATACCACCAGTACCACCAGTACCACCAGTACCACCAATACCACCAGTACCACCAGTACCACCAGTACCACCAATACCACCAGTACCACCAGTACCACCCGTACCACCAATACGATGACATTCATCTTCGGTAATATACAGGGTGTAGAGCCAGTAATGAACAACAAAATACATATCTTCCGTGGACTGCTTACAGAGTCAAACGCAATGTTCGCGGTTTTCACAGAGACCCACATAAAGGATCACTTGGACAGTGAAATACGGATCCCGGGTTACAACCTATACAGATGTGACAGAGTGAACAGGAAAAAGGAAATGACGGCGTTGGCCTGTAAATCCCAGTCACTTACATGCTCGGAACTACTAAACGCCTCAAATGATGTAGTTGAAGTTTTGGCACTAAAGATTGAGAACCAAAACCTGGTTATTGTGGTTGTCTACAAGCCTCTGGATGCAACTTCCCAACAATTCCAGGAACAGCTTTTAAAAATTGATCACTGTCTGGAAAATCTTCCAGCTCCTGCCCCCCAACATCTTGCTCCTGGGGGATTTCAACCTACGGCACCTAAAATGGAGGAATGTAGAAAAACAATGTTGTAGCAGATAACACCAGGAGGCAGCTCAGATGAAAACTTGCACATAAAGGAGCTTTTAAATCTCTGCACCAGATTCTCATTAAACCAGCAAATAATAGAGCCTACAAAATTGGAGAATACACTGGACCTCATCTTCAGTAACAATGATGATCTGATACGAAATATTACCACATCAAAAACAATATACTCAGATCACAACATAATAAAGGTTCAAACATGTATGTGCGGGGCCACAGCCCAAAAAAATGTGATCAGCCACAAGGAAGGAACCCTTCACCAAATTCAACTACAATAACAAAAACATAAGGTGGGACCAAGTAAACCAAGTCCAAAATGATATAAACTGGAAAGTTAGCCTAAGCAACACGGATCCAAACCTATGTTTAGAACAAATTAACTCTGCGGCATTCGAGGTATGCTTAAGGCATATTTCTTTATGGAACAGGAGAAGATGTAAACTAGAAAGAGATAGCCGTTCCCTATACAGGCAAAGGCAAAGAATAACAGAGAAGCTAAAAGAGACCAATATATCTATAATACGTAGGGAGACACTGGTCAGAGAAATAGCGAACATCGAACTAAAATTAAAGGAATCTTACAGGCGTCAAGAAAGGCGGGAAGAACTAAAAGCCATAAATGAAATTGAAAGAAACCCAAAATATTTCTTTTCTTATGCCAAATCAAAGTCGAGAACAACATCCAGTATTGGGTCCCTACTTAAACAAGATGGGTCCTACACAAATGACAGCAAGAAAATGAGTGAGCTACTCAAGTCCCAATATGACTCAGATTTTAGCGAACCGTTAACAAAACTGAGAGTCGATGACCTAAATGATTTTTTTTATGAGAGAGACACAGAATTTGGTACACTCGAACCTATCTGAAATTATCCTGACGCCAAATGACTTCGAAAAGTTGATAAATGACATGCCCATGCACTCTGTCCCAGGGCCAGACTCATGGAACTCCGTGTTCATCAAGAACTGCAAGAAGCCCCTATCACGAGCTTTTACCATCCTATAGAGAGGGAGCATGGACACGGGGGTCGTCCCACAGTTACTAAAAACAACAGACATAGCCCCACTCCACAAAGGGGGCAGTAAAGCAATAGCAAAGAACTACAAACCGATAGTGCTAACGTCCCATTTCATAAGTCTTTGAAAGGGTTCTAAGAAGCAAGATCGCCACCCATCTAGATACCCATCAGTTACACAACCCAGAGCAACATGGGTTTAGAGCAGGTCGTTCCTACCTGTCCCAATTACTGGACCTTTATGACAAGGTCCTGGATGCTCTAGAAGACAAACAAAATGCAGATGTATTATAAACTGACTTTGTAAAAGCCTTTGATAAGTGTGACCATGGTGTAATAGCGCACAAAATGCGTGCTAAAGGAATAACAGGAAAGTTGGTAGTTGGATCTATAATTTCCTAACAAACAGAACACAAAGAGTAGTAGTAAACAGAGTAAAGTCCGAGGCAGCTACGGTGAAAAGCTCTGTTCCACAAGGCACAGTACTCACTCCCATCCTGTTCCTCATCCTCATATTTGACACAGAGAGGGATTTGTCTTCCTTCGCAGATGACACCCGAATTTGCATGACAGTGTCCTCCATTAAAGACACCACAAGACTCCAGGCGGACATCAACCAAATCTTTAAATGGGCCGCAGAAAACAATTACTCCGACATGGAAAACGTGAAGAAATTAAAACTATATCGGACTATAAAACAAATTCCAACCACACAATAAAGCGAAAAACTAATGTAAAAAACCTGGGAGTGATCATGTCAGAGGATCTCACCTTCATTGTATCAATCGCATCTGCTAGAAAACTGACGGGATGGATAATGAGAACCTTCGAAACTAGGGATGCCAAGTTCATAATGACACTCTTCAGGTCACTTGTTCTATCTAGGCTGGAATATTGCTGCACACTAACAGCACCTTTCAAGGCAGGTGAAATTGCTGACCTAGAAAAGGTACAGAGAACCTTCACGGCACATATAACTGCGATAAAACACCTCAGTTACTGGCAATGCTTGAAGATCCTCAACCTGTACTCCCTGGAATGTAGGAAGGAGAGATACATGATTATATACACTTGGAAAATCCTAGAGGGATTAGTACTAAATTTGCACACTACAATCACTCCCTATGAAAGCAAAAGACTCGGCAGACGATGCAATATCCACCCAGTGAAAAGCAGGGGTGTCACTATCACCATAAGAGACAGCACAGTAAGTGTCAGGGGCCCAAAACAGTTCAAATGCCTCCCAGCATACATAAGGAAGATTACTAATAGACCCCTGGCTGTCTTCAAGATGGCACTGGACAGGCACCTAAAGTCAGTACCTGACCACCTGGACTATGGTTCGTATGTCGGGTTGCTTGCGGCCAACAGTAACAGCCTAGTTGATGAGGCCCTGATCTACCATGAGGCCTGGTCACAGACCGGGCCACGGGGGCGCTGACCCCCGAAACTTTCTCCAAGTATACTCCAGGTAATACATTATATATCTCCCACATCTCAACACAGGTACTATTCCAGCTCTGCTCTCTGTATATATTATGTATGTATATAATTACACCACCAAACCTGCATATAAATATTTACATTACAGCTACAGCTCATACAGAGGACAGATTCTATTACAGTATTAACCAGCTCGAGGCTTGTGAGAGTCTGAAGTGAACCTACATTGGGTCTCTCCTACATGGGTCTCTCCCCCTTCCCCCCTCATCAATCACCCTGAACAAACGAACCTCGGGCACAGCTAGCGGTTACTACCATTCCAATGGTTCACTGACAGTAGACAGTAAACTACCATGTCTTAAAGCGGGTTTATGACGACGTGTGTGTGTGTGTGTGTGTGTGTGTGTGTGTGTGTGTGTGTGTGTGTGTGTGTGTGTGAGTGTGTTTGAGTGTGTACTCACCTATTTGTACTCACCTATTTGTGGTTGAATGGGTCGAGTCACAGCTCCTGGCCCCGCCTCTTCGCTGATTGCTACTAGGTCCTCTCTCTCCCTACCTCATGAGCTCTATCATACCTCGCCTTAAAACTATGTATGGTTCCCGCCTCCACTAAGTCACTTTCTAGGCTATTCCACGGCCTGACTACTCTATGACTGAAGAAATACTTCCTAACATCCCTTTGATTCATCTGAGTCTTCAACTTCCAATTGTGACCTCTTGTGTCTGTGTCCCATCTCTGGAACATCCCGTCTTTGTCCACCTTGTCTGTTCTGCGCAGTATTTTATATGTCGTTATCATGTCTCCCCTGACCCTCCTGTCCTCCAGTGTCGTCAGGCCGATTTCCCTCAACATTTCTTCGTAGGACAATCCCCGTAGCTCTGGGACTAGTCTTGTTGCAAACCTTTGCACTTTCTCTAATTTCTTAACGTGCTTGACTAGGTGTGGATTCCAAACTGGTGCTGCATACTCCAGTATGGGCCTGACGTAAATGGTATACAGAGTCTTGAACGAATTCTTACTGAGGTATCGGAACGCTATCCGTAGGTTTGCCAGGCGCCCGTATGCTGCAGCAGTTATCTGATTGATGTGCGCCTCAAGAGATATGCTCGGTGTTATACCCACCCCCAGATCTTTTTCAATGAGTGAGGTTTGCAGTCTTTGGCCATCTAAACTATATTGTGTCTGCGGTCTTCTTTGCCCTTCCCAATCTTCATGACTTTGCATTTGGCAGGAGCCAGTTGCTGGACCAGGCTTGTAGTCTGTCCAGGTCTCTTTGTAGTCCTGCCTGATCCTCATCCGATTTGATTCTTCTCATTAACTTCACATCATCTGCAAACAAGGACACTTCTGAGTCTATCCCTTCCGTTATGTCATTCACATATACCAAGAACAGCACAGGTCCTAGGAATGACCCCTGTGGAACCCCGCTTGTCACAGGCGCCCACTCTGACACCTCGTCACGTACCATTACTCGTTGTTGCCTCCCTGTCAGGTATTCTCTGATCCATTGCAGTGCCTTTCCTGTTATGTGTGCCTGATCCTCTAGCTTTTGCAGTAACCTCTTGTGAGGAACTGTGTCGAAGGCCTTCTTGCAGTCCAAAAAAATGCAGTCAATCCACCCCTCTCTCTCTTGTCTTACTTCTGTCACCTTGTCATAAAACTCCAGTAGGTTTGTGACACAGGATTTTCCTTCCCTGAAACCGTGCTGGTTGTCAATTATACACTTGTTTCTTTTCAGGTACTCCACCACTCTCCTCCTGATGATCTTCTCCATGACTTTGCATACTATACACGTTAGTGATACAGGTCTGTAGTTTAGTGCCTCATGTCTGTCTCTGTTTTTAAAAATTGGGACTACATTTGCCATCTTCCATACCTCAGGGAGTTGCCCAGTTTCAATTAATGTGTTGAAGATCTTTGTTAATGGCACACACAGTATCTCTGCTCCCTCTTTAAGGACCCATGGAGAGATGTTGTCTGGTCCCACCGCCTTTGAGGTGTCAAGATTGCATAGCAGCTTCTTCACCTCCAACTTGGTTATATGTACCTCATCCAGCACTTGCTGGTGTACCCCCCTGTTCTGATTTCCTGGAGTCCTACTGGTTTCCACTCTAAATACTTCTTTAAATCTCGGGTTGAGCTCCTGACATACCTCTCAGTCGTTTCTTGTGAACTCCCCATCACCCTTCCTCAGTCTGATTACCTGGTCCTTGACTGTTGTTTTCCTCCTGATGTGGCTATACAACAGCTTCGGGTCAGACTTGACTTTCGATGCTATGTCATTTTCATATTGTCGCTGAGCCTCCCTTCTTATCTGTGCATATTCGTTTCTGGCTCTTCGGCTAATCTTCTGTACCTTTTCCATTCTCTAGTACACCTAGTTTTTGCCTCCCTACACCTTTGGGTGAACCAAGGACTCGTTCTGTTCTTCCCATTATTTCTGTTACCCTTGGGAACAAACCTCTCCTTTGCCTCCTTGCATTTTGTTGCCACATAGTCCATCATTTCTTGTACTGGTTTTCCTGTCAGTTCCCTCTCCCACTGAATGTCTTGCAGGAAGTTCCTCAAGCCTGAGTAGTTCCCCCTTTTGTAGTTTGGTTTTCCCAACCTATTCGTGCTACTCTCTCCACTTGAAGCTCAACTATGTAGTCGAAGCACAGAACCACATGATCACTAGCTCCCAGGGGCCTTTCATACATGATATCCTCGATGTCCGAACTACTCAAGGTGAATACAAGGTCCAGTCTTGCTGGTTCATCCCCCCCTCTCTCTCTGGTAGTGTCTCTAACATGTTGATGCATGAGGTTTTCCAGTACCACATTCATCATCTTGGCTCTCTATGTTTTGGGACCCCCATGGGGCTCCAGGTTTTCCCAGTCAATCTCCTTGTGATTGAAATCACCCATAACTAGTAAGTTTGCTCCCCCCATGTGTGCTCTCCTGGCCACCTCGGCTAGTGTGTCGATCATTGCTCTGTTGCTCTCATTGTATTCTTCTCTTGGCCTCCTGCAGTTCTGTGGTTGGTTGTACATTACTGCAATTATCACCTTATGTCCCTCAGACTGGATTGTTCCTACTAAGTAGTTCCTTTCGCCCGTGCAACCCATTCCTTCCATTTTCTCAAATCCCCACTGGTTTTTAATGAGCAGTGCAACTCCTCCTCCCTCTCTCCTCCCTCTGTCTTTCCTGAGGATTTGGTATCCGGATGGAAAGATTGAATCTGTTATTATTCTGGTGAGTTTTGTTTCTGCAAGTGCTATTATGTCTGGGGATGTCTCCTTGATTATTTCATGCCACTCCTCATACTTATTTGTTATTCCATCTGCATTTGTATACCACACCTTCAACTTCTTTTCTAAGACTGTGGTCTGGGAGGTATATTGGGGTTGGGGAAGTGGGAGACCTGATAAGGAACTATGGGTGGTTGCTGTGGGGGTGGAGTTTATAATGCAGTGGGTGGGGGCATTGGATATGGCATGGGTGTTTTGGTTTAGAATGTTTGGTTGTACTGGGGTTGACCTGGTTGGGAGCTTCTATAGGAAGTTGTGAGGGAGGCCGTATTTGATCTTCTTCCTGGGTCTGGGATCTCCTGTCTGTCTCCTCCATCCCCTCTCTTTCCTTCTTTCGCCTTTGTACCATCTCTCTCAGTTTCTGCCTTTCTTCTTGTGTTCTGTCGCGGTCGAGATACACCTTCCTGTATGCCGGCATGTCCCTTAATCGTGCTTTCTCCTGCAGGATCCTGTTCTGAGTCGATTCTGCCTTGAAGGTCACTTTCACCGGCCGGGTTTTTTTTTTTTTTTTTTTTTTTTTTTTTTTTTTTTTTTTTTTTTTTTTTTTTTGTGTGTGTGTGTGTGTGTGTGTGTGTGTGTGTGTGTGTGTGTGTGTGTGTGTGTGTGTGTGTGTGTTTGTGTGTGTGTGTGTGTGTGTGTGTTGCAATAATTACATTGCACATGTCAACCCCAGGAAAAAACATTCCTCGCCACAACAAAGGGCACACATTAATAATCATTGACAATAGAATACTATAACCAGAGGTTTGGTAAGTTAGGGAAGGAAGAAGAATAGGTATGGACGGAATGCGAAGGAGGGGTAAGTGGGGGAGAGGAGACGGGGTAACAGTTAAGTGGCCCAACCACTTTGGCGTATATTAATAAAGGTGTGTGTGTGTGTGTTACATACACACACACACCTCTGATGGGTAGTGTGGTATACACAGATGACTGTGTATACTACATCACCCATCAGGGACACAGATCACTGACAGGCAAACTCCAAAGCTTGTTGACGAACTTATAATGACGGGAGAGACCTAATCCCGTACTAGTTACTCCTGGGTAACCAGAGTAGATGGGGAGTTTACCTGGAGAGAGTTCCGGGGGTCAACGCCCCCGTGGCCCGGTCTGTGACCAGGCCTCCTGGTGGATCAGAGCCTGATCAACCAGGCTGTTACTGCTGGCTGCACACAATCCAATGTACGAGCCACAGCCCGGCTGGTCAGGTACCGACTTTAGGTGCTTGTCCAGTGCCAAATTGAAGACAGCCAGAGGTCTATTGGTAATCCCCCTTATGTATGCTGGGAGGCAGTTGAACAGTCTCGGGCCCCTGACACTTATTGTATTGTCTCTTAACGTGCTAGTGACACCCCTGCTTTGCATTGGGGGGATGGTGCATCGTCTGCCAAGTCTTTTGCTTTCGTAGTGAGTGATTTTTGTGTGCAAGTTCGGTACTAGTCCCTCTAGGATTTTCATGTATCACTCCCGCCTGCATTCCAGGGAGTACAGGTTAAGGAACCTCAAGCGCTCCCAGTAATTGAGGTGTTTTATCTCCGTTATGCGCGCCGTGAAGGTTCTCTGTACATTTTCTAGGTCAGCAATTTCACTTGCCTTGAAAGGTGCTGTTAGTGTGCAGCAAAATTCCAGCCTAGATAGAGCAAGCGACCTGAATAGTGTCATCATGGGCTCGGCATCCCTAGTTTTGAAGGTTCTCATTATCCATCCTGTCATTTTTCTAGCAGCTGTGATTGATACAGTGTTATGATCCATGAAGGTGAGATCCTCCGACATGATCACTCCCAGGTCTTTGACGTTGGTTTTTCGCTCTATTTTGTGGAAGGAATTTGTTTTGTACTCTGGTGAAGTTTTAATTTCCTCATGTTTACCATATCGGAGTAATTGAAATTTCTCATCGTTGAACTTCATATTGTTTTCTGCAGCCCACTGAAAGATTTGGTTGATGTCCACCTGGAGCCTTGCAGTGTCTGCAATGGAAGACACTGTCATGCAGATTCGGGTGTCATCTGCAAAGGAAGACACGGTGCTGTGGCTGACATCCTTGTCTATGTCAGATATGAGGATGAGAAACAAGATGGGAGCGAGTACCGTGCCTTGCGGAACAGAGCTTTTCACCGTAGCGGCCTCAGACTTGACTCTGTTGACTACTACTCTTTGTGTTCTGTTTGTGAGGAAATTATAGATCCATCTACCATCTTTTCCTGTTATTCCTTTAGCATGCATTTTGTGCGCTATTACGCCATGGTCACACTTGTCGAAGGCTTTTACAAACTCTGTGTATATTACATCTGCATTCTTTTTGTCTTCTAGTGCATCTAGGACCTTGTCGTAGTGATCCAGTAGTTGGGACAGACAGGAGCGACCTGCTCTAAACCCATGTTGCCCTGGGTTGTGTAATTGATAGAAATCTAGATAGGTGGCGATCTTGCTTCTTAGGACCCTTTCAAAACTTTTTATGATATGGGATGTTAGGGCTATGGGTCTGTAGTTCTTTGCTGTTGCTTTACTGCCCCCTTTGTGGAGTGGGGCTATGTGTGTTGTTTTTAGTAACTGTGGGACGACCCCCGTGTCCATGCTCCCTCTCCATAGGATGGTAAAAGCTCGTGATAGAGGCTTCTTGCAGTTCTTGATGAACACAGAGTTCTATGAGCCTGGCCCTGGGGCAGAGTGCATGGGCATGTCATTTATCGCCTGTTCGAAGTCATTTGGAGTGAGGATAACATCAGATAGGCTTGTGTTAACCAAATTTTGTGGCTCTCTCATAAAAAATTAATTTTGATCTTCGACTCTCAGTCTGGTTAGCGGCTTGCTAAAAACTGAGTCGTATTGGGACTTGAGTAGCTCACTCATTTCCTTGCTGTCATCTGTGTAGGACCCATCTTGTTTAAGTAGGGGCCCAATACTGGATGTTGTTCTCGACTTTGATTTGGCATAGGAGAAGAAATACTTTGGGTTTCTTTCTATTTCATTTATGGCTTTTAGTTCTTCCAGCGATTCCTGACTCCTATAAGATTCCTTTAGCTTAAGTTCGATGTTTGCTATTTCTCTGACCAGTGTCTCCCTACGCATTTCAGATATATTGACCTCTTTTAGCCGCTCTGTTATTCTTTTCTGTCGCCTGTAAAGGGAGCGCCTGTCTCTTTCTATTTTACATCTACTCCTCCTTTTTCTTAAAGGAATAAGCCTTGAGCATACATCGAGTGCCACCGAGTTAATTTGTTCTAGGCATAAGTTGGGGTCTGTGTTGTTTAGTCTATCTTCCCAGCTTATATCGTTTAGAACTTGGTCCCACTTTATGTTCTTGTTATTGAAGTTGAATTTGGTGAAGGCTCCCTCGTGACTAATCTCATTTTGTCGGTCTGGGGCTCCGCGCATACATGTCCGAACCTCGATTTTGTTGTGATCTGAGTATATTGTTTTTGATATGGTGACATTTCGTATCAGATCATCATTGTTAGTGAAGATGAGGTCCAGTGTATTCTCCAGTCTAGTAGGCTCTATTATTTGCTGGTTTAAGTTGAATTTTGTGCAGAGATTTAAAAGCTCGTGTGTGTGTGTGAGTTCTCGTCGGAGCTGCCTCCTGGTGTTATCACTGCAACAGCATTATTTGCTATATTCCTCCATTTTAGGTGCCTCAAGTTGAAATCCCCCAGGAGCAAGATGTTGGGGGCAGGAGCTGGAAGATTTTCCAGTCAGTGGTCAATTTTTAACAGCTGTTCCTGGAATTGCTGGGACGTTGCATCCGGAGGCTTGTAGACTACCACAATGACTAGGTTCTCGATCTTTACTGCTAAAACTTCCAATACATCATTTGAGGCATTTAGCAGTTCTGTGCAAACAAGTGACTGCGATATACAGGCCAACCCCTCCCCCCCTCTTTTGCCTGTTCACTCTGTCGCATCTGTATAGGTAACTTGGGATCCATATTTCGTTGTCTAAGTGGTAATTTCTGTGGGTCTCTGTGAAAGCCGCGAACATTGCATTTGCCTCTGCAAGCAGTCCACGGATGTAAGGTATTTTGTTGTTCATTGCTGGCTTTAGATCCTGTATATTTGCAAAGAAGAATGTCATCGGCCTGGTGGTATTGGTGGTACTGGGGAAGACTTTTTTTTTCCAGTACTAGTATCTGCATCTGTTGGTTTGGAGTGGAGGCCATCGACTGTGGTTCCACTCCAGGAATGACTGGATTTGGTGTACGATTTCCGCCATTTTCTGCCAGTTTTTTTTCCTTCCTGGCACTAAAAAACCTCTCCCTCTTGAGTGGCTGTGGCTACCCAGGTTTTCCCATGGCCTGGATGTTTTGTATCTTTTTGTCCCCTTTAGATGGTGTGCCTGGCAATTTAAGTTATAGCACAGTCTTTCCTGTACTGAAGAGGTACACATTTCAGGGTGAAAAAACTTACAGGAAGGGAGTTTGCATTTTCCTGTTGTCATATGGGCACGTCATTTTCTAGGGTGGTCATAGTTGCACTTCCCATCTGTTTTTCCAGATTTCCCATGTCTGCAGATACCAAGTGCATAGTATGTGCACAGGCTTGGTTTCCGTTTGCCTTGGGTTTCTGTGACTGTATTCCCTGTTGGTGCATGTTTACCTGTCTCATTCCTATCCTCCCTAGCACCAACAATGGAGCTCCCACCAGTTGTTTTTGGTAATATATCCTCACTCTTGCTAGTGGAGTCTCCTTGTTTGCTATTTCCTGTGGTATTACTAGTTTGTAATATTGGTTTTATCTTGTCCTTGACTACTGAGGTACTGAGGTACTCCTGGGTAACCAGAGAGATGAGGAGTACTGAGGTAATCCTGTGTAACCAGAGAGATGGGAAGTACTGAGGTACTCCTGGGTAACCAGAGAGATGAGGAGTACTGAGGTACTCCTGGGTAACCAGAGAGGTGGGGAGTACTGAGGTACTCCTGGGTAACCAGAGAGATGAGGAGTACTGAGGTAATCCTGTGTAACCAGAGAGATGGGAAGTACTGAGGTACTCCTGGGTAACCAGAGAGAAGAGGAGTACTGAGGTACTCCTAGGTAACCAGAGAGATGGGGAGTACTGAGGTAATCCTGGGTAACCAGAGAGATGGGGAGTACTGAGGTAATCCTGGGTAATCAGAGAGGTGGGGAGTACTGAGGTACTCCTGGGTAACCAGAGAGATGAGGAGTACTGAGGTACTCCTGTGTAACCAGAGAGATGGGAAGTACTGAGGTACTCCTGGGTAACCAGAGAGATGAGGAGTACTGAGGTAATCCTGTGTAACCAGAGAGATGGGAAGTACTGAGGTACTCCTGGGTAACCAGAGAGATGGGGAGTACTGAGGTACTCCTGGGTAACCAGAGAGGTGGGGAGTACTGAGGTACACAAAAAACCCGCACATAAAAGAGAGAAGCTTACGACGACGTTTCGGTCCGACTTGGACCATTGACAAAGTCACACTAACCAGACGTGGAGCAGGACGACTATATATAGGCAGGAAGAGGTGGTGGAGTAGTAGTAGTAGTAGTAGTGCAAGAATGGTACATAATACCGACAAGATGAAATTAAGACAAGCGCAACACCCGGGCATCACCATCGTAGACGTTTCGCCATCCAGCCAGCCACTGAATGGCGAAACGTCCACAACAAAGACAACCAGACGCCGCACATGTGTCTTAATTTCATCAGTAGTTGTAGTAGTAGTAGTAGTAGAAGAGGTAGTAGTAGCGGTAGTGGTAGAAGTGGGAAATAAGGAGGACGAGCCAGTCAAATACAAAGGAAGGGGAGCACTGCAAGAGAGCTAGGTGCCCACTGAGGGAGAGCAAGCACACGGAGGTGCGTGAAAGGGGAAGTGGGAAATAAATGAAGAAGGAACAGAAACACGAGACAGAAGAGAGAAAGACTACCCAGAGGAGAAAATGAAAGAGGAAAGGGGAAGAGGGAGAAGAAGAAAAAGAAAAAGAAAAAATGAGGAGTCAGGTTAAGTCACGGGTGTTCTGTAGTTTGGAGCATTTTACAATGTAGTGGGAGAGGAAGGCATCTACAGAGACGAAGCCAGGGCTAAGGTTCATACAAGGAAAGTTGTGTATTAGAGAGGATTCAACTAGACGGCGACTGTTCGAGTTGGAAGTAGGGAAGACAGTTTTAGCAGAAGACCAGTCAATAGGATGGCTATGATCTCTGACGTGACAGAAAAGAGCATTGTTAGTGTCGGCAAGCCTAACATTATTTTTGTGCTCCTTAAGTCTGTCAGAAAGAGATCGACCAGTTTCTCCGAAGTATTGAAGAGGACAGGAGGAGCAAGAAATAGAGTAGACACCAGGAACATCTGTAGAGGGAGGAGAGGTATGAACGAGATTAGTGCGAAGAGTGTTAGTCTGGCGGAAGGTAAGCTTGATGTCTAAGGGACGGAGAGAGTTGAGATTAGAAAGACCGGAAATGTAGGGAAAGCAGAGGATAGAAGAGTTCCCAGGAGTAGAGAGTTTGGGAGAGAAGAAATTACGTTTAGCACGTGAGAGGGCAGAGTGTATGAAATGAGAAGGGTAGCCAAGACGGGAGAACGAATTATGAAGAGTGGAAATTTCTGCTGGAAGGAATTGAGGATCACAGATGCGGAGGGCACGGAGAAAGAGGGAGATAAGAACAGTTAACAGAGGAAGCATGATAGGAAAAGTAGTGAATGTACATGCCACTGTGCATAGGTTTTCGGTAAACGGAAAAGAAAAACCTGTATCTGAGCGGTGGACAAGGACATCAAGGAAAGGAAGCAAGGAATTAGATTCCCATTCAGCTTTAAACTTAATGGAAGGGGCAAGATTATTAAGAGCTTCAAGAAAAGGTTGGAAGAGACTGGAGTCATGAGGCCACAGAGCAAAGATGTCATCCACATAGCGGAGCCAGAGTGAAGGTTGCACATCGAGGGTAGGAAGAAGAACAGTCTCGAAGTATTCCATGTAAAGATTAGCAAGGACAGGAGAGAGAGGAGAGCCCATAGCGACACCGAAGGTTTGAGAATAATATTTCCCTTGGAAGGAAAAGGAGCTAGAGTCCACACTTATAGCTACTGATGTCTTTCTTGATCTTATCCGCCTCTGTGTGGACTCTAACTCCTTTTCCTTCCAAGGGAAATATTATTCTTAAACCTTCGGTGTCGCTATGGGCTCTCCTCTCTCTCCTGTCCTTGCTAATCTTTACATGGAATACTTCGAGCACAAAAATAGTGTTAAACTTGCCGACACTAACAATGCTCTTTTCTGTCACGTCACAGATCATAGCCATCCTATTGACTGGTCTTCTGCTAAAACTGTCTTCCCTACTTCCAGCTCGAACAGTCGCCGTCTAGTTGAATCCTCTCTAATACACAACTTTCCTTGTATGAACCTTAGCCCTGGCATCGTCTCTGTAGATGCCTTCCTCTCCCACTACATTATAAAATGCTCCAAACTTCAGAACACCCGTGACTTAACCTGACTCCTCATTTTTTCTTTTTCTTTTTCTTCTTCTCCCTCTTCCCCTTTCCTCTTTCCTTTTCTCCTCTGGGTTGTCTTTCTCTCTTCTGTCTCGTGTTTCTGTTCCTTCTTCATTTATTTCCCACTTCCCCTTTCACGCACCTCTGTGTGCTTGCTCTCCCTCTGTGGGTATCTAGCTCTCTTGCAGTGCTCCCCTTCCTTTGTATTTGACTGGCTCGTCCTCCTTATTTCCCACTTCTACCACTACCACTACTACTACCTCTACTACTACTACAACTACTGATGAAATTAAGACACATGTGCGGCGTCTGGTTGTCTTTGTTGTGGACGTTTCGCCATCCAGTGGCTGGCTGGATGGCGAAACGTCTACGATGGTGATGCCCGGGTGTTGCGCATGTGTCTTAATTTCATCTTGTCGGTATTATGTACCATTCTTGCACTACTACTACTACTACTACTACTCCACCTCTTCCTGCCTATATATAGTCGTCCTGCTCCACGTCTGGTTAGTGTGACTTTGTCAATGGTCCAAGTCGGACCGAAACGTCGTCGTAAGCTTTTCTCTTTTATGTGCGGGTTTTTTGTGTTTCGTTCCAGTCACGGTATTGTGCCTTTTTTTTTTATTTACTGAGGTACTCCTGGGTAATCAGAGAGGTGGGGAGTACTGAGGTACTCCTGGGTAAACAGAGAGATGAGGAGTACTGAGGTACTCCTGGGTAACCAGAGAAGTGGGGAGTACTGAGGTACTCCTGGGTAATCAGAGAGGTGGGGAGTACTGAGGTACTCCTGGGTAAACAGAGAGATGAGGAGTACTGAGGTACTTCTGGGTAACCAGAGAGATGAGGAGTACTGAGGTACTCCTGGGTAACCAGAGAGATGAGGAGTACTGAGGTACTCCTGGGTAACCAGAGAAGTGGGGAGTACTGAGGTCTGTTTCAAGGATGGTAAGAGTTTGAAATAATGTCCTACATTATGAGACCTTCGCCAGCACTGAGCGGGCACATCACAGAAAGTAGACCTGGTAGTGTAATATATCTTTTTTATGTTGCAGAGACGCGTCGTGGTGTGGGCCGGTCTGGCCTTGTTGGTTACCTTCTCCTCGGCTACTTACTCAAGCACCAGCGCAAGGTCCACTAAAACCAGTACTACGGGAAGTGGTAGTGGAAGTAGAAGTAATTACGCAGAAGATATAAACAGTATTAGTACAGGCAGCGATAACGGAGGGAGTAGCACTTACGCAGAAGATACCGGAGGGGGTAGCAGTTACGCTGAAGATAACGAAGGGGGAAGCACTTATGCTAAAGATAGCAAAGGCGACAGCACTTACAGTGATGTCAGCGGAGGAAAAAGTACTTATGCTGAGGATAGCGAGGACAGCAGCTACACTGGCGTCTTTGGTGCAAGCACATACACTGAGGATGTTGAGAGAAGCAGCTATGCCGACGACACAGAAGTCAGCTCCTACGCTGCTCCTGACCAGCAGGGAACTGACAACAGTGCTTCATCTGAAGCTGCTGACAACAGCGGTGAAAACAGTGCTTCATCTGAAGCTGCTGACAACAGCGGTGAAAAAGTACTTCATCTGAAGCTGCTGACAACAGCGGTGAAAACAATGCTTCAACTGAAACTGCTGATGACAACGGTGACAACAGTGTTATCTTTTTGGTTGGTGACAATAATAGAGGTCACAGTGTTCCTATAGTAAGTGGTGGAAGATACAGTGGTCCCTCTGTAGGTGGTGGTAGAGGATACAGTGCTCCATCTGCAGGTGGTGGTGGAGGATACAGTGCTCCATCTGCAGGTGCTGGTGGAGGATACAGTGCTCCATCTGCAGGTGGTGGTGGTGGAGGATACAGTGCTCCATCTGCAGGTGGTGGTGGTGGTAGTGGAGGATACAGTGCTCCATCTGCAGGTGGTGGTAGAGGATACAGTGCTCCATCTGCAGGTGGTGGTGGTGGAGGATACAGTGCTCCATCTGCAGGTGGTGGTGGAGGATACAGTGCTCCATCTGCAGGTGGTGGTGGTGGAGGATACAGTGCTCCATCTGCAGGTGGTGGTGGTGTGGTGGGGATACAGTGCACCTTCTGCAGGTGTGTGGTGGAGGATTAAAGTGCCCTTTGGTGTGGTGGGGTGTGGAGGATACAGTGCCCTTCTGCAGGTGGTTGGTGTGGTGGTTGGAGGATACAGTGCTTCCTTCTGCAGGTGGTGATAGAGGAACAGTGCACCTTCAGTTGGGGAGGTGGTGGGTGGTGGTGGTGGAGGATACAGTGCACCTTCTGCAGTGGTGGTGGTGGTAGTGTGGGAGGATACAGTGCCCCTTCTGAGTGTGGTGGTGGAGGATACAGTGCCCTCGTGGAGGTGGTGGGGGTTTGTGGTGGTGGAGGATACAGGCTCCTTCGCAGTGGTGGTGGTGTAGTGGGAGGAAAACAGTGCCCCTTCTGCAGGTGGTGGTGGTAGGTGGAGATACAGTGCTCCTTCTGCAGGTGGTGGGGGTGTGGAGATACAGTGCCCTTCTGTAGGTGGGGGTTTGGTGGTGTGGGTGGTGGTGGATACAGTGCTCCTTCCTGCAGTGTGGTGTGGTGGAGGATACAGTGCTCCTTCTGCAGGTGGTGGTGAGTGTGGTGGAGGATACAGTGCCCCTTCTGAGGTGGTGGTGGAGGATACAGGGGCCCCTTCTGCAGGTGGTGGTGGGGTGTGGTGGAGGATACAGTGCCCCTTCTGCAGTGGTGTGGGTAGGTGGGAGGATACAGTGCACCTTCTGCAAGTGGTGGGGGTGGTAGGTGGTGGAGGATACAGTGCCCTTCTCAGGTGGTGGTGGTAGTTGGTGGAGGATACAGTGCCCTTCTGCAAGTGGTGTAGTGGTGGGGATACAGTGCACCTTCTGCAGTGTGGTGGAGGGAGGATACAGTGCCCCTTCTGCAAGTGGTGGTGGTAGTGGTGGTGGAGGATACAGTGCCCCTTCTGCAAGTGGTGGTGGTGGTAGTGGTGGAGGATACAGTGCCCCTTCTGCAAGTGGTGGTGGTAGTGGTGGAGGATACAGTGCCCCTTCTGCAAGTGGTGGTGGTGTGGTGGAGGATACAGTGCCCCTTCTGCAAGTGGTGGTGGTGGTAGTGGTGGAGGATACAGTGCTCCTTCTGCAGGTGGTGATAGAGGATACAGTGCCCCTTCTGCAGGTGGTGGTAGTGGTGGAGGATACAGTGCACCTTCTGCAGGTGGTGGTGGTAGTGGAGGATACAGTGCCCCTTCTGCAGGTGGTGGTGGTGGTGGAGGATACAGTGCCCCTTCTGCGGGTGGTGGTGGTAGTGGTGAGGATACAGTGCCCCTTCTGCAGGTGTGGTAAGATACAGTGCCCTTTCTGCAGTGGTGGTGGTGGGGTAGTGGTGGAGGATACAATGCCCCTTCTGAGGTGGTGTGGTGGTAGAGATACAGTGCCCTTCTGCAGGTGGTGGTAGTGGTGGAGGATACAGTGCCCCTTCTGCAGGTGGTGGTGGTGGTGGAGGATACAGTGCACCTTCTGCAGGTGGTGGTGGTGGTGGAGGATACAGTGCCCTTCTGCATGGTGGTGGGTAGTGGAGGATACAGTGCCCATCTCATTTTTCTTTGCAGGTGGTGTGGGTGAGGATACAGTGCTCCTTCTGCAAGTGGTGGTGGAGGTGGTAGGGTGGGAGGATACAGTGCTCCATCTGCAGGTGGTGGTGGTGGTAGTGGTGGAGTACAGTGCTCCTTCTGCAGTGGTGGTGTAGATGGAGATACAGTGCTCCATCTGCAAGGTGGTGGTGGGGTGGAGGATACAGTGCTCCATCTGCAGGTGGTGTGGTAGGTAGGATACAGTGCTCCTCTGCAGGTGGTGGTGTGGTGGAGGATACAGTGCTCCTTTCTGCAGGTGGTGGGTGGAGGATACAGTGCTCCTTCTGCAGGTGGTGGTGGGGAGATACAGTGCCCTTCTGCAGGGTGGTGGTGTGGAGGATACAGTCCCTCCATCTGCAGGTGGTGGTGGTGGAGGATACAGTGCTCCATTGCAGGTGGTATGGGGAGGATACAGGCTCCATCTGCAGATGGTGTGGTGGAGGACAGTGCTCCATTCTGCAGGTGGTGGTGGTGGAGGATACAGTGCTCCATCTGCAGGTGGTGGTGGTGGTGGAGGATACAGTGCTCCATCTGCAGGTGGTGGTGGTGGAGGATACAGTGCTCCTTCTGCAGGTGGTGGTGTGGTGGAGGATACAGTGCCCCTTCTGCAGGTGGTGTGGTGGTGGAGGATACAGTGCACCTTCTGCATGTGTGTGTGGTGGTGTGTTGGGTGGTGGTTGGGGGGTGGGAGTACAGTGCCCCTTCTGCAGGTTGGTGGTGTTGGTGGTGGGAGATACAGTGCCCTTCTGCAGGTGGTGGTGGTGTGGTGGTGGGGAGGATACAGTGCACCTTCTGCAGGTGGTGGTGGTGTGGTGGTGGTGGTAGGTGGTGGTGGTGGTGGTGGTGGAGGATACAGTGCCCTTCTGCAGGTGGTGGTGGGTAGTGGTGGAGGATACAGTGCCCTTCTGCATGTGGTGGTGGTGTGGTGGTGTTGGTGGTTAGTGGTTTGCGTGGTGGTGGTGGTGGTGGTGGTGGAGGATACAGTGCACCTTCTGCAGGTGGTGGTGGAGGATACAGTGCACCTTCTGCAGGTGGTGGGGGGGAGGATACAGTGCACCTTCTGCAGGTGGTGGGGGTGGTGGAGGATACAGTGCACCTTCTGCAGGTGGTGGTGGTGGATACAGTGCTCCTTCTGCATGTGGTGGTGGCAGTGGTGGTGGAGGATACAGTGCCCCTTCTGCAGGTGGTGGTGGAGGATACAGTGCACCTTCTGCAGGTGGTGGTGGTAGTGGTGGTGGAGGATACAGTGCCCCTTCTGCAGGTGGTGGTGGTGGAGGATACAGTGCCCCTTCTGCAGGTGGTGGTAGTGGTGGAGGATACAGTGCCCCTTCTGCAGGTGGTGGTGGTGGTGGAGGATACAGTGCACCTTCTGCAGGTGGTGGTGGCAGTGGTGGTGGAGGATACAGTGCACCTTCTGCAGGGTGGTGGTGGTCGTGTTGGGTGGTGGGGTGAACAGTGCACCTTCTGCAGGTGGTGGTGAGTGGTGGAGGATACAGTGCCCTTCTGCAGGGTGGTGGGTGGTGGTGGAAGATACAGTGCACCTTCTGCAGGTGGTGGTGGTGGTAGTGGTGGAGGATACAGTGCTCCTTCTGCAGGTGGTGATAGAGGATACAGTGCACCTTCTGCAGGTGGTGGTGGTAGTGGTGGTGGAGGATACAGTGCACCTTCTGCAGGTGGTGGTGGTGGATGGAGGATACAGTGCCCCTTCTGCAGGTGGTGGTGGAGGATACAGTGCCCCTTCTGCAGGTGGTGGTGGTAGTGGTGGTGGAGGATACAGTGCCCCTTCTGCAGGTGGTGGTGGTGGTGGAGGATACAGTGCACCTTCTGCAGGTGGTGGTGGTGGTAGTGGTGGAGGATACAGTGCTCCTTCTGCAGGTGGTGGTGGTGGTAGTGGTGGAGGATACAGTGCTCCTTCTGCAAGTGGTGGTGGTGGTAGTGGTGGAGGATACAGTGCTCCTTCTGCAAGTGGTGGTAGTGGTGGAGGATACAGTGCTCCTTCTGCAAGTGGTGGTGGTAGTGGTGGAGGATACAGTGCCCTTCTGCAAGTGGTGGTAGTGGTGGAGGATACAGTGCCCCTTCTGCAAGTGGTGTGGTAGTGGTGGAGGATACAGTGCCCCTTCTGCAAGTGGTGGTGGTAGTGGTGGAGGATACAGTGCCCCTTCTGCAAGTGGTGGTGGTAGTGGTGGAGGATACAGTGCTCCTTCTGCAAGTGGTGGTGGTAGTGGTGGAGGATACAGTGCCCCTTCTGCAAGTGGTGGTAGTGGTGGAGGATACAGTGCCCCTTCTGCAGGTGGTGGTGGTGGAGGATACAGTGCCCCTTCTGCAAGTGGTGGTGGTAGTGGTGGAGGATACAGTGCCCCTTCTGCAAGTGGTGGTGGTAGTGGTGGAGGATACAGTGCCCCTTCTGCAAGTGGTGGTGGTAGTGGTGGAGGATACAGTGCCCCTTCTGCAAGTGGTGGTGGTGGTGGAGGATACAGTGCCCCTTCTGCAGGTGGTGGTGGTAGTGGTGGAGGATACAGTGCCCCTTCTGCAGGTGGTGATAGAGGATACAGTGCCCCTTCTGCAGGTGGTGGTAGTGGTGGAGGATACAGTGCTCCTTCTGCAAGTGGTGGTGGTAGTGGTGGAGGATACAGTGCCCCTTCTGCAAGTGGTGGTGGTGGTGGAGGATACAGTGCCCCTTCTGCAGGTGGTGGTGGTAGTGGTGGAGGATACAGTGCCCCTTCTGCAGGTGGTGATAGAGGATACAGTGCCCCTTCTGCAAGTGGTGGTGGTGGTGGTAGTGGTGGAGGATACAGTGCCCCTTCTGCAAGTGGTGGTGGTGGTGGTGGAGGATACAGTGCCCCTTCTGCAGGTGGTGGTGGTAGTGGTGGTGGAGGATACAGTGCACCTTCTGCAGGTGGTGGTGGTAGTGGTGGTGGAGGATACAGTGCACCTTCTGCAGGTGGTGGTGGTAGTGGTGGTGGAGGATACAGTGCACCTTCTGCAGGGTGGTGGTGGTAGTGTGTGGAGGATACAGGGCCCCTTCTGCAGGTGGTGGTGGAGGATACAGTGCCCCTTCTGCAAGTGGTGGTGGCAGTGGTGGTGGAGGATACAGTGCTCCATCTGTCGGTGGTGGTGGCAGTGGTGGTGGAGGATAAAGTGCTCCATCTGTCGGTGGTGGTGGCAGTGGTGGTGGAGGATACAGTGCTCCATCTGACGGTGGTGGTGGCAGTGGTGGTGGAGGATACAGTGCTCCATCTGACGGTGGTGGTGGCAGTGGTGGTGGAGGATACAGTGCTCCATCTGTCGGTGGTGGTGGCAGTGGTGTGGAGGATACAATGCTGCTCCCACGGCCGGTGGTGGCGGTAGATACAAATCTCTCTCTGTAGGTGGAGGCAGTGGTGGTGCAGGAAACAAACTTCTCTCTGCAGGAGGTGGTAGTAGTAGTAGTGGATACAAGACTCCTTCTAGTGGCAGTGGAGGCTCAGGACACCATTCTGCCTCCAGAGGTGGCAGCAGTGGAAGGTACAGTGTTACCTCCGGTGGTGGTAGCAGTGGAAGTTACAGTGTTACCTCCGGTGGTGGTAGCAGTGGAAGTTACAGTGTTACCTCTGGTGGTGGCAGCAGTGGCTCTTCAGTTTCAGCAACCCTGAACATGTATGGGAGGTAAAAATGTGGAATGTAGATAGTATTGTTCTTCCTGTATAGCACAGTTCTTGTCTTAGTAGCGTCGCTGCTACTTTCTGGGTAACTCTGATACTTTGTAAATACAACTATGATAAGAGTGCTAACAGCTCAATTATATTATTATACATATATTACTGTGTATCATCACTGCTAGTCACCCAGATGCATCGCAGTTTGTAAACCAGATACCTCATTACACTAGCCTTAAAAACCCAACAACACCTCGATGTATTGTAGCCCTTAAACCCAACACCTCGATGCATTATAACCCTTAAACCCAACAACATCTTGATACACTGTAGCCCTTAAACCCAACAACACCTCGGTGAATCGTAGCTGGTAAAACCAATAATACCTCGATGCATCACAGCCCTTAAACCCAGCAACACCTCTATGCATTATAGCCCTTAAACCCAAGAACACCTTCATGCATTATAGCTCTTAAACCCAAGAACATTTTAATGCATTATAGCCTTTAAACCCAACAACACCTCGATGCATTATAGCCCTTAAACCCAACAACATCTCGGTGCATTATAGCCCTTAAACCCAACAACATCTCGGTGCATTATAGCCCTTAAACCCAACAACATCTCGATGCATTATAGCCCTTAAACCCAACAACATCTCGGTGCATTATAGCCCTTAAACCCAACAACATCTCGGTGCATTATAGCCCTTAAACCCAACAACATCTCGGTGCATTATAGCCCTTAAACCCAACAACATCTCGATGCATTATAGCCCTTAAACCCAACAACATCTCGGTGCATTATAGCCCTTAAACCCAACAACACCTCGATGCATTATAGCCCTTAAACCCAACAACATCTCGGTGCATTATAGCCCTTAAACCCAACAACATCTCGATGCATTATAGCCCTTAAACCCAACAATATCTCGGTGCATTATAGCCCTTAAACCCAACAACATCTCGATGCATTATAGCCCTTAAACCCAACAACATCTCGGTACATCGTAGCCCTTAAACCCAACAACATCTCGGTACATCGTAGCCCTTAAACCCAACAACATCTCGGTGCATTATAGCCCTTAAACCCAACAACATCTCGATGCATTATAGCCCTTAAACCCAACAACATCTCGGTACATCGTAGCCCTTAAACCCAACAACATCTCGGTACATCGTAGCCCTTAAACCCAACAACATCTCTGTACATCGTAGCCCTTAAACCCAACAACATCTCTGTACATCGTAGCCCTTAAACCCAACAACATCTCTGTACATCGTAGCCCTTAAACCCAACAACATCTCTGTACATCGTAGCCCTTAAACCCAACAACATCTCTGTACATCGTAGCCCTTAAACCCAACAACATCTCTGTACATCGTAGCCCTTAAACCCAACAACATCTCTGTACATCGTAGCCCTTAAACCCAACAACATCTGATGTTCTCTTGTTTGTATAGACTTTTATTATTGTCTGTTAATATTATTCATGTTAATTATTATTATTTAATTATTAATCTTGTTTTTTTTTGTTTCTGTTAAAACATTATTAAATATATAATGACTATTTTGATTTCATTATATCCTCAGATTTTCTGTTAAGGTGATCAGTACTATCATTATTAATATGATCATTATAACTTAACACTATCATTATTAACGTCATTATCAATCAATACTATCATTACTATGATCATTATATGAGTATTATTATTAACGTGATCATTATGAATCAATACTATCATTATTAATGTGATCATTATAACTTAACACTATCATTATCATCCTGATCATTATAACAATACCATCATTAGTGTGATCATTATAACATAATGCTATCATTATCATTATGATAATAATATTTTCACTATCAATCGCTATTAATTTAATCATTATAACTATTAATATTATCAATACTGTGATCATTATATTTATAACTATGATCCCTATAAGTATTAATGTCATCATTACCAATGTGATCACGATCATTATTAATGTAAACATCATACGATATGAGGTGTATACCTCTGTATACCTGTGTATACCTGTGTATACCTGTGTATACCTGTGTATACCTGTGTATACCTGTGTATACACTAAGATGTGTATATCACTATATACAGAAAAGTGTATATGCGACAAACGTACTATAAACCAGGAGGCTGTATACCTCGTGTATACATGGTGTATATCTTCGTGTATACATGGTGTATATCTTCGTGTATACATGGTGTATATCTTCGTGTATACATGGTGTATATCTTCGTGTATACATGGTGTATATTTTCGTGTATACATGGTGTATATCTTCGTGTATACATGGTGTATATCTTCGTGTATACATGGTGTATATCTTCGTGTATACATGGTGTATATCTTCGTGTATACATGGTATATAACTTCGTGTATACATGGTGTATATCTTCGTGTATACATGGTGTATATCTTCGTGTATACATGGTGTATATCTTCGTGTATACATGGTGTATATCTTCGTGTATACATGGTGTATACCTTCGTGTATACATGGTGTATATCTTCGTGTATACATGGTGTATAACTTCGTCTATACATGGTGTATAACTTCGTGTATACATGGTGTATATCTTCGTGTATACATGGTGTATATCTTCGTGTATACATGGTATATAACTTCGTGTATACATGGTGTATATCTTCGTGTATACATGGTGTATATCTTCGTGTATACATGGTGTATATCTTCGTGTATACATGGTGTATATCTTCGTGTATACATGGTGTATATCTTCGTGTATACATGGTGTATATCTTCGTGTATACATGGTGTATAACTTCGTCTATACATGGTGTATAACTTCGTGTATACATGGTGTATATCTTCGTGTATACATGGTGTATATCTTCGTGTATACATGGTGTATATCTTCGTCTATACATGGTGTATATCTTCGTCTATACATAGTGTATATCTTCGTGTATACATAGTGTATATCTTCGTGTATACATAGTGTATATCTTCGTGTATACATGGTGTATATCCTCGTGTATACATGGTGTACATCTTCGTATATACACCAACAGGTGTATATCTGTATTTTACAGACTAACACATACTGAAAAAATACAAAATGTTTGTTACTAGCGTATATTGCTACATGATGCGTAGCGCCTGTAAAACACAAGTGAATAGTCCGGTCTGATCCGAGGAAGCGGCGAGCAAGTCAAATTCCTTGAATCAAGATCGTCTACAGTCTAGACTGTCATCACATGCGTGTAAGACTGTCTTAACGCAGGTTAACGACCATCACATGCGTGTAAGACTGTCTTAACGCAGGTTAACGACCATCACATGCGTGTAAGACTGTCTTAACGCAGGTTAACGACCATCACATGCGTGTAAGACTGTCTTAACGCAGGTTAACAACCATCACATGCGTGTAAGACTGACTTAACGCAGGTTAACGACCATCACATGCGTGTAAGACTGTCTTAACGCAGGTTAACAACCATCACATGCGTGTAAGACTGACTTAACGCAGGTTAACGACCATCACATGCGTGTAAGACTGTCTTAACGCAGGTTAACGACCATCACATGCGTGTAAGACTGTCTTAACGCAGGTTAACGACCATCACATGCGTGTAAGACTGTCTTAACGCAGGTTAACAACCATCACATGCGTGTAAGACTGTCTTAACGCAAGTTAACAACCATCACATGCATGTAAGACTGACTTAACGCAGGTTAACGACCATCACATGCGTGTAAGACTGTCTTAACGCAGGTTAACGACCATCACATGCGTGTAAGACTGTCTTAACGCAGGTTAACAACCATCACATGCGTGTAAGACTGTCTTAACGCAGGTTAACAACCATCACATGCATGTAAGACTGACTTAACGCAGGTTAACGACCATCACATGCGTGTAAGACTGTCTTAACGCAGGTTAACAACCATCACATGCGCGTAAGACTGTCTTAACGCAGGTTAACAACCATCACATGCGTGTAAGACTGTCTTAACGCAGGTTAACAACCATCACATGCATGTAAGACTGACTTAACGCAGGTTAACGACCATCACATGTGTGTAAGACTGTCTTAACGCAGGTTAACGACCATCACATGCGTGTAAGACTGTCTTAACGCAGGTTAACAACCATCACATGCGTGTAAGACTGACTTAACGCAGGTTAACAACCATCACATGCGTGTAAGACTGTCTTAAAGCAGGTTAACGACCATCACATGCGTGTAAGACTGACTTAACGTAGGTTAACGACCATCACATCCGTGTAAGACTGTCTTAACGCAGGTTAACGATCATCACATGCGTGTAAGACTGACTTAACGCAGGTTAACAACCATCACATGCGTGTAAGACTGTCTTAACGCAGGTTAACGACCATCACATGCGTGTAAGACTGACTTAACGTAGGTTAACGACCATCACATGCGTGTAAGACTGTCTTAACGCAGGTTAACGACCATCACATGCGTGTAAGACTGACTTAACGCAGGTTAACGACTATCGCATGCGTTTAAGACTGACTTAACGCAGGTTAACGACCATAACATGCGTGTAAGACTGACTTAACGCAGGTTAACGACCATCACATGCGTGTAAGACTGACTTAACGCAGGTTAACGACTATTACATGCATGTAAGACTGACTTAACGCAGGTTAACGACCATCACATGCGTGTAAGACTGACTTAACGCAGGTTAACGATCATCACATGCGTGTAAGACTGACTTAACGCAGGTTAACAACCATCACATGCGTGTAAGACTGTCTTAACGCAGGTTAACGACTATCACATGCGTGTAAGACTGCCTTAACGCAGGTTAACAACCATCACATGCGTGTAAGACTGTCTTAACGCAGGTTAACAACCATCACATGCGTGTAAGACTGTCTTAACGCAGGTTAACGACCATCACATGCGTGTAAGACTGACTTAACGCAGGTTAACGACCATCACATGCGTGTAAGACTGTCTTAACGCAGGTTAACGACCATCACATGGGTGTAAGACTGACTTAACGCAGGTTAACGACCATCACATGCGGTGTAAGACTGTCTTAACGCAGGTTAACGACCATCACATGCGTGTAAGACTGACTTAACGCAGGTTAACGACCATCACATGCGTGTAAGACTGACTTAACGCAGGTTAACAACCATCACATGCATGTAAGACTGACTTAACGCAGGTTAACGACCATCACATGCGTGTAAGACTGTCTTAACGCAGGTTAACGACCATCACATGCGTGTAAGACTGACTTAACGCAGGTTAACGACTATTACATGCGTGTAAGACTGACTTAACGCAGGTTAACGACCATCACATGCGTGTAAGACTGACTTAACGCAGGTTAACGATCATCACATGCGTGTAAGACTGACTTAACGCAGGTTAACAACCATCACATGCGTGTAAGACTGTCTTAACGCAGGTTAACGACTATCACATGCGTGTAAGACTGCCTTAACGCAGGTTAACAACCATCACATGCGTGTAAGACTGTCTTAACGCAGGTTAACAACCATCACATGCGTGTAAGACTGTCTTAACGCAGGTTAACGACCATCACATGCGTGTAAGACTGACTTAACGCAGATTAACGACCATCACATGCGTGTAAGACTGTCTTAGCGCAGGTTAACGACCATCACATGGGTGTAAGACTGACTTAACGCAGGTTAACGACCATCACATGCGTGTAAGACTGTCTTAACGCAGGTTAACGACCATCACATGCGTGTAAGACTGACTTAACGCAGGTTAACGACCATCACATGCGTGTAAGACTGACTTAACGCAGGTTAACGACCATCACATGCGTGTAAGACTGACTTAACGCAGGTTAACGACCATCACATGCGTGTAAGACTGTCTTAACGCAGGTTAACGACCATCACATGCGTGTAAGACTGACTTAACGCAGGTTGACGACCATCACATGCGTGTAAGACTGTCTTAACGCAGGTTAACGACCATCACATGCGTGTAAGACTGACTTAACGCAGGTTAACGACCATCACATGCGTGTAAGACTGGCTTAACGCAGGTTAACGACCATCACATGCGTGTAAGACTGACTTAACGCAGGTTAACGACTATCACATGCGTGTAAGACTGTCTTAACGCAGGTTAACGACCATCACATGCGTGTAAGACTGACTTAACGCAGGTTAACGACCATCACATGCGTGTAAGACTGGCTTAACGCAGGTTAACGACCATCACATGCGTGTAAGACTGACTTAACGCAGGTTAACGACCATCACATGCGTGTAAGACTGGCTTAATGCAGGTTAACGACTATCACATGCTTGTAAGATTGACTTAACGCAGGTTAACGACTATCACATGCGTGTAAGACTTAACGCAGGTTAACGACCATCACATGCGTGTAAGACTGTCTTAACGCAGGTTAACGACCATCACATGCGTGTAAGACTGACTTATCGCAGGTTAACGACTATTACATGCGTGTAAGACTGACTTAACGCAGGTTAACGACTATTACATGCGTGTAAGACTGACTTAACGCAGGTTAACGACCATCACATGCGTGTAAGACTAACTTAACGCAGGTTAACGACTATTACATGCGTGTAAGACTGACTTAACGCAGGTTAATGACCATCACATGCGTGTAAGACTAACTTAATGCAGGTTAACGACTATTACATGCGTGTAAGACTGACTTAACGCAGGTTAACGACCATCACATGCGTATAAGACTGACTTAACGCAACACAATTGTCCTCAGATATTTGTTAAGTTATATCATGAATTAAGTAAAGATCCTGGACTTCACCTTACGAAACAAAGCAAATGCAATAGTTATTATGGACAAAAGTAGATTTTAGGGGAAAAAATAACATATTAGAAGCCAGGAGAACTAATGTGGCCATTATTGACCCTGGTTTAGTTCACTGGCCTCGTTAACTACCAACCATTATTGACCCTGGTTTAGTTCACTGGCCTCGTTAACTAACAACCATTATTGACCCTGGTTTAGTTCACTGGCCTCGTTAACTAACAACCAGCCACCAGGACAAATATTGTTAATGTGATAACACTGTGAAGTATCGTGTTATTCACACGAAATGAAATGTATGATTTGAGTCTCTGTCCATACATAAGAGGGATTACCAATAGACCCCAGGCTGTCTTCAAGACCCCTGGTTGTCTTCAAGACCCCTGGTTGTCTTCAAGACCCCTGGTTGTCTTCAAGACCCCTGGTTGTCTTCAAGACCAATAGCTGTCTTCAAGACCCCTGGTTGTCTTCAAGACCCCTGGTTGTCTTCAAGACCCCTGGTTGTCTTCAAGACCAATAGCTGTCTTCAAGACCCCTGGTTGTCTTCAAGACCCCTGGCTGTCTTCAAGACCAATAGCTGTCTTCAAGACCCCTGGTTGTCTTCAAGACCCCTGCCTGTCTTCAAGACCCCTGGCTGTCTTCAAGACCCCTGGTTGTCTTCAAGACCCCTGGCTGCCTTCAAGACCCCTGGTTGTCTTCAAGACCCCTGGCTGTCTTCAAGACCTCTGCCTGTTTTCAAGACCCCTGGCTGTCTTCAAGACCCCTGGTTGTCTTCAAGACCCCTGGTTGTCTTCAAGACCCCTGGTTGTCTTCAAGACCCCTGGCTGTCTTCAAGACCCCTGCCTGTCTTCAAGACCCCTAGTTGTCTTCAAGACCCATGAGTGTCTTCAAGACCCCTGGCTGTCTTCAAGACCCCTGGTTGTCTTCAAGACCCCTGCCTGTCTTCAAGACCAATAGCTGTCTTCAAGACCCCTGGTTGTCTTCAAGACTCCTGGTTGTCTTCAAGACCCCTGGCTATCTTCAAGACCCCTGCCTGTCTTCAAGACCCCTGGCTGTCTTCAAGACCCCTGGGTGTCTTCAAGACCTCTGGTTGTCTTCAAGACCCCTAGCTGTCTTCAAGACCCCTGGTTGTCTTCAAGACCCCTGGCAGTCTTCAAGTCCCCTGACTGTCTTCAAAACCCCTGGGTGTCTTCAAGACCCCTGGTTGTCTTCAAGACCCCTGGCTTTCTTCAAGCCCCCTGACTGTCTTCAAAATCCCTGGTTGTCTTCAAGACCCCTGGCTGTCTTCAAGACCCATGGATGTTTTCAAGACCCCTGGTTGTCTTCAAGACCCATGGCTGTCTTCAAGTCCCCTGACTGTCTTCAAAACCCCTGACTGTCTTCAAGATCCCTGGTTGTCTTCAAGACTCCTGGCTGTCTTCAAGACCCCTGGCTGTCTTCAAAACCCTTGGCTGTCTTCAAGACCCCTGGCTATCTTCAAGACCCCTGACTGTCTTGAAAACCCCTGGTTGCCTTCAAGACCCCTGGTTGTCTTCAAGACCTCTGACTGCCTTCAAGACCCCTAGCTGTCTTCGAGACCCCTGGCTGTCTTCAAGACCCCTGGCTGTCTTCAAAACCCCTGGCTGTCTTCAAGAAACCTGGCTGTCTTCAAAACCCCTGGCTGTCTTCAAGACCCCTGGCTATCTTCAAAACCCCTGACTGTCTTCAAAACCCCTGGTTGCCTTCAAGACCCCTGGCTATCTTCAAAACCCCTGACTGTCTTCAAAACCCCTGGTTGCCTTCAAGACCCCTGGCTATCTTCAAAACCCCTGACTGTTTTCAAAACCCCTGGTTGCCTTCAAGACCTCTGGCTGCCTTCAAGACCCCTAGCTGTCTTCAAGACCTCTGGCTGTCCTCAAGACCCCTAGCTGTCTTCAAGACCTCTGGCTGCCTTCAAGACCCCTAGCTGTCTTCAAGACCTCTGGCTGTCTTCAAGACCCCTGGCTGTCTTCAAGAAGGCGCTGGACAGCACCTAAAGTCAGTAACTGATCAGCCGGGCTGTAGTTCATACATCGGTTTGCGTGTAGCCAGCAGTAAGAGCCTGGTTGATCAGGCCCTGATCCACAGCGAAGCCTGATCACAGACCGGGCCTCGCGGGAGTTGACCCCCGAAACCCCCCTCCAGATATGTAAGAAAACACCATTGCATAACAGTATCAGCAATGCTAATGTTCTCTTGAAAACGTACAAGTTCATCAACAGTTGAAAATGGTCTTTCACTGGACAATTGTTCGATGTTCTACTTGCACTTCGTGTCCACACTCGGCTTTACACACTCGGCTTTAATTAAAAATGATCAGTTTCATTTAGATTCCAGACGAGATTTTGCTCTGCACTCTTCACGTTGTCTTGTTGTCCAAGTCAACATCAATAATTTCACAACCACACACTATACATGTTTTTTTCTCTGTGCTAGAGAGTAGCAGCATGTTGTTAAGTAATGTACGAAGACAGTGTTGTCATGTGATAATCTGGCGGTGTGCATGTCTCCAGCACGGAACGTTCTTATGCTGCATGATTTTTTGTGTCGCACCTTAAAAACGAAAGTGAGATGGACACAGTATACAAGTAGGAGTATTGTTTGTTGAGACAGAGGAGTTGTTTGTAGTGACAGAAGTGTTGTTTGTAGTGACAGAGGTGTTGTTTGTAGTGGCAGAGGTGTTGTTTGTAGTGACAGAGGTGTTGTTTGTAGTGACAGAGGTGTTGTTTGTATGACAGAGTGTTGTTTGTAGTGCAGAGGTGTTGTTTGTAGGACAGAGGTGTTGTTTGTAGTGACAGAGGTGTTGTTTGTAGTGGCAGAGGTGTTGTTTGTAGTGACAGAGGTGTTGTTTGTAGTGACAGAGGTGTTGTTTGTAGTGACAGAGGTGTTGTTTGTAGTGGCAGAGGTGTTGTTTGTAGTGACAGAGGTGTTGTTTGTAGTGACAGAGGTGTTGTTTGTAATGACAGAGGTGTTGTTTGTAGTGGCAGATGTGTTGTCTGTAGTGGCACAGGTGTTGTTTGTAGTGACAAGATGTTGTTTGTAGACAGAGGTGTGTTTGTAGTGACAGAGTTGTGTAGTTGTGGCAGTGACAGAGGTGTGTTTGTAGTGACAGAAGTGTTGCTTTGTAGTGACAGAGTTGTGTTTGTAGTGACAGAGTTGTGTTTGTAGTGACAGGGTTGTGTTTGTAGTGACAGAGGTGTTGTTTGTAGTGACAGAGTTGGTGTTTGTAGTGACAGGTTGGTGTTTGTAGTGACAGAGTTGTGTTTGTAGTGACAGAGTTGGTGTTTGTAGTGACAGAGTTGGTGTTTGTAGTGACAGAGGTGTTGTTTGTAGTGACAGAGTGTTGTTTGTAGTGACAGAGTTGGTGTTTGTAGTGACAGAGTTGGTGTTTGTAGTGACAGAGGTGTTGTTTGTAGTGACAGAGTTGGTGTTTGTGGTGACAAAGTATTGTTTGTAGTGACAGAGTTGGTGTTTGTAGTGACAAAGGTGTGTTGTGTAGGGTGTAGTGACAGAGTTGGTGTTTGTAGTGACAGAGTTGTTGTTTGTAGTGACAGAGTTGGTGTTTGTAGTGAAAAAGTTGTTGTTTATAGTAACAGAGGTGTTGTTTTGTAGTGACAGAGGTGTTGTTTGTAGTGACAGAGGTGTTGTTTGTAGTGACAGAGGTGTTGTTTGTAGTGAAAGAAGTGTTGCTTGTAGTGACAGAGTTGGTGTTTGTAGTGACAGAGGTAGTGTTTGTAGTGACAGAGTTGGTGTTTGTAGTGACAGAGTTGGTGTTTGTAGTGACAGAGTTGGTGTTTGTAGTGACACAGTTGGTGTTTGTAGTGACAGAGGTGGTGGTTGTAGTGACAGAGTTGGTGTTTGTAGTGACAAGTGTGTGCTTTGTAGTGACAGAGTTGGTGTTTGTAGTGACAGAGGTGTTGCTTGTAGTGACAGAGTTGGTGTTTGTAGTGACATAAGTGTTGCTTGTAGTGACAGAGTTGGTGTTTGTAGTGACAGAGGTGTTGCTTGTAGTGACAGAGTTGGTGTTTGTAGTGACATAAGTGTTGCTTGTAGTGACAGAGTTGGTGTTTGTAGTGACAGAGTTGGTGTTTGTAGTGACAGAGTTGGTGTTTGTAGTGACAGAGGTGTTGCTTGTAGTGACAGAGGTAGTGTTTGTAGTGACATAAGTGTTGCTTGTAGTGACAGAGTTGGTGTTTGTAGTGACAGAGGTGTTGCTTGTAGTGACAGAGTTGGTGTTTGTAGTGACATAAGTGTTGCTTGTAGTGACAGAGTTGGTGTTTGTAGTGACAGAGTTGGTGTTTGTAGTGACAGAGTTGGTGTTTGTAGTGACAGAGGTGTTGCTTGTAGTGACAGAGGTAGTGTTTGTAGTGACATAAGTGTTGCTTGTTAGTGACAGAGTTGGTGTTTGTAGTGACAGAGGTGTTGCTTGTAGTGACAGAGTAGTGTGTTTGTAGTGACATAAGTGTTGCTTGTAGTGACAGAGTTGGTGTTTGTAGTGACAGAGGTTGGTGTTGTAGTGACAGAGGTATGTGTTGTTAGTGACAGAGTTGGTGTTTGTAGTGACAGAGTTGGTGTTTGTAGTGACAGAGTTGGTGTTTGTAGTGACAGAGTTGGCGTTTGTAGTGACAAGAGTAGTGTTTGTAGTGACAAAGTGTTGCTTGTAGTGACAGAGTTGTTGTAGTGACAGAGTGTGTTTGTAGTGACAGAGTTGGTGTTTGTAGTGACAGAGTGTGTTGTAGTGACAGTGTGTTTGTAGTGACAGAGTTGGTGGTTTTGTAGTGACAGAGTTGGTGTTTGTAGTGACAGAGTTGGTTTGTTGACAGATTGGTTTTGTAGTGACAGAGTTGGTGTTTGTAGTGACATAAGTGTTGCTTGTAGTGACAGAGTTGGTGTTTGTAGTGACATAAGTGTTGCTTGTAGTGACAGAGTTGGTGTTTGTAGTGACATAAGTGTTGCTTGTAGTGACAGAGTTGGTGTTTGTAGTGACATAAGTGTTGCTTGTAGTGACAGAGTTGGTGTTTGTAGTGACAGAGGTAGTGTTTGTAGTGACAGAGTTGGTGTTTGTAGTGACAGAGTTGGTGTTTGTAGTGACAGAGTTGGTGTTTGTAGTGACAGAGTTGGTGTTTGTAGTGACAGAGTTGGTGTTTGTAGTGACATAAGTGTTGCTTGTAGTGACAGAGTTGGTGTTTGTAGTGACAGAGGTGTTGTTTGTAGTGACAGAGTTGGTGTTTGTAGTGACATAAGTGTTGCTTGTAGTGACAGAGTTGGTGTTTGTAGTGACAGAGTTGGTGTTTGTAGTGACAGAGTTGGTGTTTGTAGTGACAGAGTCGGTGTTTGTAGTGACAGAGGTGTTGTTTGTAGTGACAGAGTTGGTGTTTGTAGTGACATAAGTGTTGCTTGTAGTGACAGAGGTGTTGTTTGTAGTGACAGAGTTGGTGTTTGTAGTGACATAAGTGTTGCTTGTAGTGACAGAGTTGGTGTTTGTAGTGACAGAGGTAGTGTTTGTAGTGACAGAGTTGGTGTTTGTAGTGACAGAGTTGGTGTTTGTAGTGACAGAGTTGCTGTTTGTAGTGACAGAGGTGTTGTTTGTAGTGACAGAGGTGGTGTTTGTTGTGACAGAGTTGGTGTTTGTAGTGACAGAGTTGGTGTTTGTAGTGACAGAGTTGGTGTTTATAGTGGCAGAGTTGGTGTTTGTAGTGACAGAGTTGGTGTTTATAGTGACAGAGGTGGTGTTTGTAGTGACAGAGGTTTTGTTTGTAGTGACAGAGGTGGTGTTTGTTAGTGACAGAGGTGGTGTTTGTTGTGACAGAGGTTTTGTTTGTAGTGACAGAGGTGGTGTTTGTAGTGACAGAGTTGGTGTTTATAGTGACAGAGTTGGTGTTTGTAGTGACAGAGTTGGTGTTTGTAGTGACAGAGGTGGTGTTTGTAGTGACAGAGGTGGTGTTTGTAGTGACAGAGGTTTTGTTTGTAGTGACAGAGGTGGTGTTTGTAGTGACAGAGGTGGTGTTTGTAGTGACAGAGGTTTTGTTTGTAGTGACAGAGGTGGTGTTTGTAGTGACAGAGGTGGTGTTTGTAGTGACAGAGGGTGTGTTTGTAGTGACAGAGGTTTTGTTTATAGTGACAGAGGTGTTGTTTGTAGTGACAGAGGTGGTGTTTGTAGTGACAGAGGTGGTGTTTGTAGTGACAGAGGTGGTGTTTGTAGTGACAGAGGTGGTGTTTGTAGTGACAGAGGTGGTGGTTGTAGTGACAGAGTTGGTGTTTGTAGTGACAGAGTTTGTGTTTGTAGTGACAGAGGTGTTGTTTGTAGGGACAGATGTGGTGTTTGTAGTGACAGAGGTGGTGTTTGCAATGACAGAGTTGGTGTTTGTAGTGACAGAGGTGTTGTTTGTAGTTACAGAGGTGTTGTTTGTAGTGACAGAGGTGTTGTTAGTAGTGACAGAGTTGGTGTTTGTAGTGACAAAGGTGGTGTTTGTAGTGACAGAGGTGTTGTTTGTAGTGACAAAGGTGTTGTTAGTAGTGACAGAGTTGGTGTTTGTACTGACAAAGGTGGTGTTTGTAGTGACAGAGTTGGTGTTTGTAGTGACAAAGGTGTTGTTTGTAGTGACAGGTGTTGTTAGTAGTGACAGAGTTGGTGTTTGTAGTGACAGAGTTGGTGTTTGTAGTGACAGAGGTGTTTGTAGTGACAGGTGTTGTTAGTAGTGACAGAGTTGGTGTTTGTAGTGACAAAGGTGGTGTTTGTAGTGACAGAGTTGGTGTTTGTAGTGACAGAGGTGTTGCTTGCAGTGACAGAGTTGGTGTTTGTAGTGACAGAGGTGTTGTTTGTAGTGACAGAGGTGTTGTTTGTAGTGACAGAGGTGGTATTTATTGTGACAGAGTTGGTGTTTGTAGTGACAGAGGTGTTGTTTGTAGTGACAGAGGTGGTGTTAGTAGTGACAGAGTTGGTGTTTGTAGTGACAAAGGTGTTGTTTGTAGTAACAAGTTTGGTGTTTGTAGTGAGAGAGGTGTTGTTTGTAGTGACAGAGGTGTTGTTTGTAGTGACAGAGTTGGTGTTTGTAGTGACAAAGGTGTTGTTTGTAGTGACAGAGGTGTTGCCTGTATTGACAGAGTTGGTGTTTGTAGTGACAAAAGTGTTGTTTGTAGTGACAGAGTTGGTGTTTGTAGTGACAAAGGTGTTGTTTGTAGTGACAGAGGTGTTGCCTGTAGTGACAGAGTTTGTGTTTGTAGTGACAGAGTTGGTATTTGTAGTGACAAAGGTGTTGTTTGTAGTGACAGAGCTGGTGTTTGTAGTGACAGAGGTGTTGTTTGTAGTGACAGAGTTCATGTTTCTAGTGACAAAGGTGTTGTTTGTAGTGACAAAGATGTTGTTTTTAGTGACAGAGTTGGTGTTTGTAGTGACAGAGGTGTTGTTTGTATAGACAGAGTTGGTGTATGTAGTGACAGAGGTGTTGCTTGTAGTGACAGAGGTGTTGTTTGTAGTGACAGAGGTGTTGTTTGTAGTGGCAGATGTGTTGTCTGTAGTGACAGAGATGTTGCTTGTAGTGGCAGAAGTGTTGCTTGTAGTGACAGAGTTGGTGTTTGTAGTGACAGAGGTGGTGTTTGCAGTGACAGAGGTGGTGTTTGCAGTGACAGAGGTAGTGTTTGTAGTGACAGAGGTGTTGTTTGTAGTGACAGAGGTGGTGTTTGCAGTGACAGAGGTGGTGTTTGTAGTGGCAGAGTTGGTGTTGACAGAGTTTGTATTTGTAGTGACAGAGGTTGTGTTTGTAGTGACAGAGTTGGTGTTTGTAGTGACAGAGTTGGTGTTTGTAGTGACAGAGTTGGTGTTTGTAGTGACAGAGTTGGTGTTTGTAGTGACAGAGTTGGTGTTTGTAGTGACGGAGGTGTTGCCTGTAGTGACATAGGTGGTGTTTGTAGTGACAGAGGTGGTGTTTGTAGTGACAGAGGTGTTGCCTGTAGTGACATAGGTGGTGTTTGTAGTGACAGAGGTGGTGTTTGTAGTGACAGAGGTGTTGCCTGTAGTGACATAGGTGGTGTTTGTAGTGACAGAGGTGGTGTTTGTAGTGACAGAGATTGTGTTGTTTGTAGTGACAGAGTTGGTGTTTGTAGTGACAGATGTGGTGTTTGTAGTGACAAAGATGTTGTTGTTTGTATTGACAGAGGTGGTGGCGGTGTTGTTTGCAGTGACAAGTCTTGTTGTTTGCAGTGACCGGTGGTGTCTGCAATGACAGGTGGTGGTGCTTTCAGTGACAGGTGGTATTTGCAGTGACAGGTGGTGGCATTTGCATTGCGAGGTGGTGATGTTTGCATTGCCAGGTGGTGGTGTTTACATTGCCAGGTGGTGGTGTTTGCAGTAACAGGAGGTGTTTGCGGTGACAGTTGGTGGTGTCTGCAGTGACAGGTGGTGGTGTTTGCAGTGACAGGTGGTGGCTTTTACAGTGACAGGTGGCGGTGTTTCCAGTGACAAGTTGTGGTGTTTGCAGTGACAGGTGGTGGTTTTTGCAGTGACAGGTGGTGGTTTGCAGTGACAGGTGGTGGTGTGTGCAGTGACAGGTAGTGTAATAATGCACCATCGCTGCTGGTAGTGGCAGCTGGACCATCATGAGACATCAAGACATCAACTGAAACACATTGATGGACTGAGATGAATAACCCAGTGAATAGAACAGGGAGAACTGACGCTTAGAGGAATAACAGAAAGAACCAAGTCGATGATGCGCAGAACTAGACGAACTAAGACCCCATCCAGATAATAATTTACAATTTACACTAAATGATTTACACGACAGTGAAAGGGACGACAGAGATCTGTCACTGAGACTGGTGGGAAGTGTTTGTCACTGAGACTGGTGGGAAGTGTCTGTCACTGAGACTGGTAGGAAGTGTTTGTCACTGAGACAGGCGGGAAGTGTCTGTCACTGAGACTGGTGGGAAGTGTCTGTCACTGAGACTGGTGGGAAGTGTTTGTCACTGAGACTGGTGGGAAGTGTCTGTCACTGAGACTGGTGGGAAGTGTTTGTCACTGAGACTGGTGGGAAGTGTTTGTCACTGAGACTGGTGGGAAGTGTCTGTCACTGAGACTGGTGGGAAGTGTCTGTCACTGAGACAGGTGGGAAGTGTTTGTCACTGAGACTGGTGGGAAGTGTTTGTCACTGAGACTGGTGGGAAGTATTTGTCACTGAGACTGGTAGGAAGTGTCTGTCACTGAGACTGGTGGGAAGTGTCTGTCACTGAGACTGGTGGGAAGTGTCTGTCACTGAGACTGGTGGGAAGTGTTTGTCACTGAGACTGGTGGGAAGTGTTTGTCACTGAGACTGGTGGGAAGTGTCTGTCACTGAGACTGGTGGGAAGTGTTTGTCACTGAGACTGGTGGGAAGTGTCTGTCACTGAGACTGGTGGGAAGTGTTTGTCACTGAGACTGGTGGGAATTGTTTGTCACTGAGACAGGTGAGAAGTGTCTGTCACTGAGACAGGTGGGAAGTGTCTGTCACTGAGACAGGTGGGAAGTGTCTGTCTCTGAGACTGGTGGGAAGTGTCTCACTGAGACAGGTAGGACATGTCTGTCACTGAGACAGGTGGGAAGTGTCTGTCACTGAGACAGGTGGGAAGTGTCTGTCACTGAGACAGGTGGGAAGTGTCTGTCACTGAGACAGGTGGGAAATGTCTGTCACTGAGACAAGTAGGAGGTGTCTGTCACTGAGACAGGAGGAAAGTGTCTCACTGAGACAGGTAGGACGTGTCTGTCACTGAGACAGGTGGGAAGTGTCTATCACTGAGACAGGTGGGAAGTGTCTGTCATTGAGACGGGTGGTAAATGTCTGTCACTGAGACAGGTGGTGACTGTCACTAAGACTGGTGGTGACTGTCACTGAAACTGGTAGTGTCTGTCACTGAGACTGGTGGTGACTGTCACTGAGACTGGTGACTGTCACTGAGACTGGTGGTGACTGTCACTGAGACTTGTAGTGTTTGTCACTGAGACTGGTGGTGTCTGTCACTGAGACTGGTGGTGACTGTCACTGAGACTGGTGGTGTCTGTCACTGAGACTGGTGGTGTCTGTCACTGAGACTGGTGGTGTCTGTCATTGAGACTGGTATTGACTGTCACTGAGACTGGTGGTGACTGCCCTGAGACTGGTGGTGTTCTGTCATGAGACTGGTGGTGTCTGTCATTGAGACTGGTATTGACTGTCACTGAGACTGGTGGTGACTGTCACTGAGACTGGTGGTGACTGTCACGGAGACTGGTGGTGACTGTCACTGAGACTCGTGGTGACTGTCACTGAGACTGGTGGTGACTGTCACTGAGACTGGTGGTGACTGTCACTGAGACTGGTGGTGACTGCCACTGAGACTGGGGGTGACTGTCACTGAGACTGGTGGTGACTGTCACTGAGACTGGTGGTGACTGTCACTGAGAATGGTGGTGACTGTCACTAAGACTGGTGGTGACTGTCACTGAGACTGGTGGTGACTGTCACTAAGACTGGTGGTGACTGTCACTGAGACTGGTGGTGACTCTCGCTAAGACTGGTGGTGACTGTCACTAAGACTGGTGGTGGCTGTCACTGAGACTGGTAGTGACTGTCACTAAGACTGGTGGTGGCTGTCACTGAGACTGGTAGTGACTGTCACTGAGACTGGTGGTGACTGTCAGAGACTGGTGGTGACTGTCACTGAGACTGGTGGTGACTGTCACTAAGACTGGTGGTGACTGTCACTAAGACTGGTGGTGACTGTCACTAAGACTGGTGGTGACTGTCACTAAGACTGGTGGTGACTGTCACTGAGAATGGTGGTGACTCTCACTGAGGCTGGTGGTGACTGTCACTGAGACTGGTAGTGACTGTCACTGAGACTGGTGGTGACTGTCACTAAGACTGGTGGTGACTGTCACTGAGACCGGTGGTGACTGTCACTAAGACTGGTGGTGACTGTCACTGAGACTGGTGGTGACGGTCACTGAGACTAGTGTGACTGTCACTGAGACTGGGGTGACTGTCACTGAGACTGGTGGTGACTGTCACTGAGGACTGGTGGTGACTGTCACTGAGATGGTGGTGACTGTCACTGAGACGGTGGTGACTGTCACTGAGACTGGTGGTGACTGTCACTGAGACTGGTGGTGACTGTCACTGAGACTGGTGGTGACTGTCACTGAGACTGGTAGTGACTGTCACTGAGACTGGTGGTGACTGTCACTAAGACTGGTGGTGACTGTCACTGAGACCGGTGGTGACTGTCACTAAGACTGGTGGTGACTGTCACTGAGACTGGTGGTGACGGTCACTGAGACTAGTGGTGACTGTCACTGAGACTGGGGTGACTGTCACTGAGACTGGTGGGACTGTCACTGAGACTGGTGGTGACTGTCACTGAGACTGGTGGTGACTGTCACTGAGACTGGTGGTGACTGTCACTGAGACTGGTGGTGACTGTCACTGAGACTGGTGGTGACTGTCACTGAGACGGTGGTGACTGCCTCTGAGACCGGTGGTGACTCTCACTGAGACTGGTGGTGACTGTCACTGAGACTGGTGGTGACTGTCACTGAAACTGGTGGTGACTGTCACTGAGACTGGTGGTGACTGTCACTGAGACTGGTGGTGACTGTCACTGAGACTGGTGGTGACTGTCACTGAGACTGGTGGTGACTGTCACTGAGACTGGTGGTGACTGTCACTGAGACCGGTGGTGACTGTCACTGAGACTGGTGGTGACTGTCACTGAGACTGGGGGTGACTCTCACTGAGACTGGTGGTGACTGTCACTAAGACTGGTGGTGACTGTCACTGAGACTGGTGGTGACTGTCACTAAGACTGGTGGTGACTGTCACTGAGACTGGTGGTGACGGTCACTGAGACTGGTGGTGACTGTCACTGAGACTGGGGGTGACTGTCACTGAGACTGGTGGTGACTGTCACTAAGACTGGTGGTGACTGTCACTGAGACTAGTGGTGACTGTCACTGAGACTGGTTGTGATTGTCACTGAGACTGGTGCTGACTGTCACTGAGACTGGTTGTGACTGTCACTGAGACTGGTGGTGACTGTCACTGAGACTGGTGGTGACTGTCACTAAGACTGGTGGTGACTGTCACTGAGACTAGTGGTGACTGTCACTGAGACTGGTAGTGAGTGTCACTAAGACTGGTGGTGACTGTCACTCTGAGACTGGTGGTGACTGTCACTGAGACTGGTGGTGACTGTCACTGAGACTGGTGGTGACTGTCACTGAGACTGGTGGTGACTGTCACTAAGACTGGTGGTGACTGCCACTAAGACTGGTGGTGACTGTCACTAAGACTGGTGGTGACTGTCACTAAGACTGGTGGTGACTGTCACTAAGGCTGGTGGTGACTGTCACTAAGACTGGTGGTGACTGTCACTGAGAATGGTGGTGACTGTCACTGAGGCTGGTGGTGACTCACTGAGACTGGTAGTGACTGTCACTGAGACTGGTGGTGACTGTCACTAAGACTGGTGGTGACTGTCACTGAGACCGGTGGTGACTGTCACTAAGACTGGTGGTGACTGTCACTGAGACTGGTGGTGACGGTCACTGAGACTAGTGGTGACTGTCACTGAGACTGGGGGTGACTGTCACTGAAACTGGTGGTGACTGTCACTGAGACTGGTGGTGACTGTCACTGAGACTGGTGGTGACTGTCACTGAGACTGGTGGTGACTGTCACTGAGACTGGTGGTGACTGTCACTGAGACTGGTGGTGTCTGTCACTGAGACTGGTGGTGTCTGTCATTGAGACTGGTATTGACTGTCACTGAGACTGGTGGTGACTGTCACTGAGACTGGTGGTGACTGTCACGGAGACTGGTGGTGACTGTCACTGAGACTGGTGGTGACTGTCACTGAGACTGGTGGTGACTGTCACTGAGACTGGTGGTGACTGTCACTGAGACTGGTGGTGACTGCCACTGAGACTGGGGGTGACTGTCACTGAGACTGGTGGTGACTGTCACTGAGACTGGTGGTGACTGTCACTGAGACTGGTGGTGACTGTCACTGAGACTAGTGGTGACTGTCACTGAGACTGGTGGTGACTCTCGCTAAGACTGGTTGGTGACTGTCACTAAGACTGGTGGTGGCTGTCACTGAGACTGGTAGTGACTGTCACTAAGACTGGTGGTGGCTGTCACTGAGACTGGTAGTGACTGTCACTGATACTGGTGGTGACTGTCAGAGACTGGTGGTGACTGTCACTGAGACTGGTGGTGACTGTCACTAAGACTGGTGGTGACTGTCACTAAGACTGGTGGTGACTGTCACTAAGACTGGTGGTGACTGTCACTAAGACTGGTGGTGACTGTCACTGAGAATGGTGGTGACTCTCACTGAGGCTGGTGGTGACTGTCACTGAGACTGGTAGTGACTGTCACTGAGACTGGTGGTGACTGTCACTAAGACTGGTGGTGACTGTCCACTGAGACCGGTGGTGACTGTCACTAAGACTGGTGGTGACTGTCACTGAGACTGGTGGTGACGGTCACTGAGACTAGTGGTGACTGTCACTGAGACTGGGGGTGACTGTCACTGAGACTGGTGTGGACTGTCACTGAGACTGGTGGTGACTGTCACTGAGACTGGTGGTGACTGTCACTAAGACTGGTGGTGACTGTCACTGAGACTGGTGGTGACGGTCACTGAGACTGGTGGTGACTGTCACTGAGACTGGGGGTGACTGTCACTGAGACTGGTGGTGACTGTCACTAAGACTGGTGGTGACTGTCACTGAGACTAGTGGTGACTGTCACTGAGACTGGTTGTGATTGTCACTGAGACTGGTGCTGACTGTCACTGAGACTGGTTGTGACTGTCACTGAGACTGGTGGTGACTGTCACTGAGACTGGTGGTGACTGTCACTAAGACTGGTGGTGACTGTCACTGAGACTAGTGGTGACTGTCACTGAGACTGGTAGTGAGTGTCACTAAGACTGGTGGTGACTGTCACTCTGAGACTGGTGGTGACTGTCACTGAGACTGGTGGTGACTGTCACTGAGACTGGTGGTGACTGTCACTGAGACTAGTGGTGACTGTCACTGAGACTGGTGGTGACTCTCGCTAAGACTGGTGGTGACTGTCACTAAGACTGGTGGTGGCTGTCACTGAGACTGGTAGTGACTGTCACTAAGACTGGTGGTGACTGTCACTAAGACTGGTGGTGACTGTCACTAAGACTGGTGGTGACTGTCACTGAGAATGGTGGTGACTCTCACTGAGGCTGGTGGTGACTGTCACTGAGACTGGTAGTGACTGTCACTGAGACTGGTGGTGACTGTCACTAAGACTGGTGGTGACTGTCACTGAGACCGGTGGTGACTGTCACTAAGACTGGTGGTGACTGTCACTGAGACTGGTGGTGACGGTCACTGAGACTAGTGGTGACTGTCACTGAGACTGGGGGTGACTGTCACTGAGACTGGTGGTGACTGTCACTGAGACTGGTGGTGACTGTCACTGAGACTGGTGGTGACTGTCACTAAGACTGGTGGTGACTGTCACTGAGACTGGTGGTGACGGTCACTGAGACTGGTGGTGACTGTCACTGAGACTGGGGGTGACTGTCACTGAGACTGGTGGTGACTGTCACTAAGACTGGTTGTGACTGTCACTGAGACTAGTGGTGACTGTCACTGAGACTGGTTGTGATTGTCACTGAGACTGGTGCTGACTGTCACTGAGACTGGTTGTGACTGTCACTGAGACTGGTGGTGACTGTCACTGAGACTGGTGGTGACTGTCACTAAGACTGGTGGTGACTGTCACTGAGACTAGTGGTGACTGTCACTGAGACTGGTAGTGAGTGTCACTAAGACTGGTGGTGACTGTCACTCTGAGACTGGTGGTGACTGTCACTGAGACTGGTGGTGACTGTCACTGAGACTGGTGGTGACTGTCACTGAGACTGGTGGTGACTGTCACTAAGACTGGTGGTGACTGTCACTAGACTGGTGGTGACTGTCACTAAGACTGGTGGTGACTGTCACTAAGACTGGTGGTGACTGTCACTAAGACTGGTGGTGACTGTCACTAAGACTGGTGGTGACTGTCACTGAGAATGGTGGTGACTGTCACTGAGGCTGGTGGTGACTCACTGAGACTGGTAGTGACTGTCACTGAGACTGGTGGTGACTGTCACTAAGACTGGTGGTGACTGTCACTGAAACCGGTGGTGACTGTCACTAAGACTGGTGGTGACTGTCACTGAGACTGGTGGTGACGGTCACTGAGACTAGTGGTGACTGTCACTGAGACTGGGGGTGACTGTCACTGAAACTGGTGGTGACTGTCACTGAGACTGGTGGTGACTGTCACTGAGACTGGTGGTGACTGTCACTGAGACTGGTGGTGACTGTCACTGAGACTGGTGGTGACTGTCACTGAGACTGGTGATGACTGCCACTGAGACCGGTGGTGACTCTCACTGAGACTGGTGGTGACTGTCACTGAGACTGGTGGTGACTGTCACTGAAACTGGTGGTGACTGTCACTGAGACTGGTGGTGACTGTCACTGAGACTGGTGGTGACTGTCACTGAGACTGGTGGTGACTGTCACTGAGACTGGTGGTGACTGTCACTGAGACTGGTGGTGACTGTCACTGAGACCGGTGGTGACTGTCACTGAGACTGGTAGGTGACTGTCACTGAGACTGGTGGTGACTGTCACTGAGACTGGTGGTGACTGTCACTGAGACTGGTGGTGACTGTCATTGAGACTGGTTGTGACTGTCACTAAGACTGGTGATGACTGTCACTGAGACCGGTGGTGACTGTCACTAAGACTGGTGGTGACTGTCACTGAGACTGGTGGTGACTGTCACTGAGACTAGTGGTGACTGTCACTGAGACTGGGGGTGAATGTCACTGAAACTGGTGGTGACTGTTACTGAGACTGGTGGTGACTGTCACTGAGAGTGGTGGTGACTGTCACTGAGACTGGTGGTGACTGTCACTGAGACCGGTGGTGACTGTCACTGAGACTGGTGGTGACTGTCACTGAGACTGGTAGTGACTGTCACTGAAACTGGTGGTGACTGTCACTGAGACTGGTGGTGACTGTCACTGAGACTGGTGGTGACTGTCACTGAGACTGGTGGTGACTGTCACTGAGACTGGTGGTGACTGTCACTGAGACTGGTGGTGACTGTAACTGAGACCGGTGGTGACTGTCACTGAGACTGGTGGTGACTGTCACTGAGACTGGTAATGACTGTCACTGAGACTGGTGGTGACTGTCACTGAGACTGGGGGTGACTGTCACTGAGACTGGTGGTGACTGTCACTAAGACTGGTGGTGACTGTCACTGAGACTGGTGGTGACTGTCACTGAGACTGGTGGTGACTGTCACTGAGACTGGTTGTGACTGTCACTGAGACTGGTGGTGACTGTCACTGAGACTGGTGGTGACTGTCACTAAGACTGGTGGTGACTGTCACTGAGACTAGTGGTGACTGTCACTGAGACTGGTTGTGATTGTCACTGAGACTGGTGCTGACTGTCACTAAGACTGGTGGTGACTGTCACTGAGACTGGTGGTGACTGTCACTGAGACTGGTGGTGACTGTCACTGAGACTGGTGGTGACTGTCACTGAAACTGGTGGTGACTGTCACTAAGACTGGTGGTGACTGTCACTAAGACTGGTAGTGACTGTCACTGAGACTGGTGGTGACTGTCACTGAGACTGGTAGTGACTGTCACTAAGACTGGTGGTGACTGTCACTAAGACTGGTGGTGACTGTCACTAAGACTGTTAGTGACTGTCACTAAGACTGGTGGTGACTGTCACTGAGACTGGTAGTGACTGTCACTGAGACTGGTGGTGACTGTCACTAAGACTGGTGGTGACTGTCACTAAGACTGGTAGTGAGTGTCACTGAGACTGGTGGTGACTGTCACTGAGACTGGTAGTGACTGTCACTGAGACTGGTGGTGACTGTCACTAAGACTGGTGGTGACTGTCACTGAGACTGGTAGTGACTGTCACTAAGACTGGTGGTGACTGTCACTAAGACTGGTGGTGACTGTCACTGAGACTGGTTGTGACTGTCACTAAGACTGGTGGTGACTGTCACTGAGACTGGTGGTGACTGTCACTGAGACTGGTGGTGACTGTCACTGAGACCGGTAGTGACTGTCACTAAGACTGGTGGTGACTGTCACTAAAACTGGTGGTGACTGTCACTGAGACTGGTGGTGACTGTCACTGAGACTGGTAGTGACTGTCACTAAGACTGGTAGTGACTGTCACTAAGACTTGTGGTGACTGTCACTAAGACTGGTGGTGACTGTCACTAAGACTGGTAGTGACTGTCACTAAGACTGGTGGTGACTGTCACTAAGACTGGTGGTGACTGTCACTGAGACTGGTGGTGACTGTCACTGAGACTGGTAGTGACTGTCACTAAGACTGGTAGTGACTGTCACTAAGACTGGTGGTGACTGTCACTAAGACTGGTGGTGACTGTCACTAAGACTGGTGGTGACTGTCACTGAGACTGGTGGTGACTGTCACTAAGACTGGTAGTGACTGTCACTGAGACTGGTAGTGACTGTCAATGAGACTGGTGGTGACTGTCACTAAGACTGGTGGTGACTGTCACTGAGACTGGTAGTGACTGTCACTGAGACTGGTAGTGACTGTCACTAAGACTGGGGGTGACTGTCACTAAGACTGGTGGTGACTGTCACTAAGACTGGTGGTGACTGTCACTGAGACTGGTGGTGACTGTCACTGAGACTGGTGGTGACTGTCACTAAGACTGGTGGTGACTGTCACTGAGACCGGTGGTGACTGTCACTAAGACTGGTGGTGACTGTCACTAAGACTGGTGGTGACTGTCACTAAGACTGGTGGTGACGTCACTGAGATGGTGGTGACTGTCACTGAGACTGGTGGTGACTGTCACTGAGACTGGTGGTGACTGTCACTGAGACTGGTGGTGACTGTCACTAAGACTGGTAGTGACTGTCACTGAGACTGGTGGTGACTGTCACTGAGACTGGTGGTGACTGTCACTGAGACTGGTGGTGACTGTCACTGAGACTGGTGGTGACTGTCACTGAGACTGGTGGTGACTGTCACTGAGACTGGTGGTGACTGTCACTGAGACTGGTTGTGACTGTCACTGAGACTGGTGGTGACTGTCACTGAGACTGGTGGTGACTGTCACTGAGACTGGTGGTGACTGTCACTGAGACTGGTAGTGACTGTCACTGAGACTGGTGGTGACTGTCACTGAGACTGGTGGTGACTGTCACTGAAACTGGTGGTGACTGTCACTGAGACTGGTGGTGACTGTCACTGAGACTGGTGGTGACTGTCACTAAGACTGGTGTGGACTGTCACTAAGACTGGTGGTGACTGTCACTAAGACTGGTGGTGACTGTCACTAAGACTGGTGGTGACTGTCACTAAGACTGGTGGTGACTGTCACTAAGACTGGTGGTGACTGTCACTGAGACTGGTTGAAAGTCCCCATTGCAAAACCTGACGTACAAACATCACGAGGGATTCACGTTATTAACATGTTAACAACTAAACATTAATATGTTAACTGTTAAACATTACTCGGAAAAGGTGTTTGCAGTCCACACATAGAGAGAGAGAGAGAGAGAGAGAGAGAGAGAGAGAGAGAGAGAGAGAGAGAGAGAGAGAGAGAGCACCTCACTATAAGAACATGTATGATAGCTACATGTCTAGGCTCGGCAGATGTCATCGTGTGGGAATGACGTAAGATTGGAAACTCAGAGAAGGAAGACTTGGTAGAACATCATGCTGCATATTACAGAAACTATCTCTCATTGATATGATTGCACCGGTGTTGTGTATATATGTGCAACCTGTCAGTGCCTCCTGCAACATGTGCATGCCATCTGCCCTCAGCGATGTCTCAATTTGAATAAGATACACACGCAGTTAGGTTAGGTAAGATTCGCCATGAAACAGAGCAAGTGTTTCCTGACGCGGGTGTTAGTGGTACGAAGATCCGCCACTGGAGCTTCTGGTCCTGTGACCGAGGCCAGTGGAAAGCCTTGATTGTGTAATCGATAATTAATTGATGCTACTTATTGATTATACACGGCTGGTTATGCTTTATTGTTAAGACGTAAGGGTTACCAGGAACCTCAACAGTTGACACATAAATACATGTAGTGAGAGGATGTTACAGAGATGGAACACAGCATAAGGGAACACAACTGGAAGATGAAAACTCAGATGAGTTACAGGGATGTTACGAAGTATTTCTTCAGTCACAGAGTTAGGAAGTGGAACAGTCAGGAAAGTGATGTAGTGGAGGCAGGATGCATACATAGCTTTAAGAAGAGATACGACAAAGCTCATGGAGCAGGGAGAGAGTGGACCTAGTAGCCACCAGTGAAGAGTGTCACAAGACATGCATCTCTCCAGGCATCTCACGTTTGAAGCCTCACCTCTTGTGTAGTGTCTGAAGACATGCATCTCTCCCGGCATCTCATGTCTCCAAGCATCTCATGTGTTGCGACCCCTGAATGGGTCACAATGTATATAATGTATATTACCTGTTCATATAATTTTATATTGCTTATATTTGCGATTATAGCTAAATTATAAATATATTGCTTTATATTATTATTTGACTTAGTTATATTATTAGGTAGGATGTAACATTTATATATTATTCAGTGCTCATAGTTCGTGAGTGTTAAGTAGCTGACAGCATTGTCTAACTACTGTGTTTTCTCTCCGCTCCTTACGCTGCCGGCTTCTCTGTGTTGCTGGGCAGCAGCAGTCCACGGAGAGTCACGTGATCAGGGGGGGGTGGATCACACCTCGCCTGAAGTAGTCTGTCTGGGCTGTGCTGTCTATTGTCGGTTGGACGTTGCTTCTAACAAGAGGTCCCACACCAGCTCTCCCTTGTGGGCCCTTGTTGGAAGATCGTCTCTGTCGCTTTCTTGTTGGTTCTGTGTAACTCTGTTCACAGAACATTGTCTAGACTTAGTGATTTTCGACGTTGTACTGAGGTTGTGTGTCTCATAGACACTCTGAGCAACTCAGGTCCTGAGCTGTAGCTTCTGACCTAATTTGTACTGGTATCTGTGTACTGTCACAGTCGGGGATATTTCTAATGCTGAACTTAGATTCAGTAGTATGAGAGTTTTGTGACTTTTGTGGAGGATCTGCTGATGGTCCCTACTTAGTGTCGTTATTTTATCTCCTTGTTCCTGATTCTGTGTCGCTGTTGCTTGTTATGTTGCTGTTCGGCTTATCAGTCGTTTTATTGTTCAAGCAAGCTGTTCTGATTGCCAGGATGGTCAAGAAGTTAGTTTATGTGAGGACTTTTAGTCAGTCACTGGTTAAGTCTAGTCGAGTCTTGAGACATAGAGAACTACTTAGAGCACTTACACACATACACACAAACTTACTTGTATATATTTGTATTATGTTATTAAATGTTAACAATGTACCAGACGGTACTTAAAAGCCATTAAGATGTGATATGTGCCGTCAGCACAATACTACTGTACACCAGAGAAGTGATTATTTTGATTATTATAATTTACTTTCTTATACGCCTAGACAACTTTATTGTTATTAATAGACTTATTAAATGTTAATTTCTTTAGTTAGTAGCCTACCAGTTGTAATCCTGAAGCACTATTGAATCTTACTAAATTCTAATGGATAGTTGGACCAGGATACTGACTACTTGTTACGAAAACCCAGTAACAGGCTGGATGCTAGAAGGGCAGTCCTTTCTAGTATTCACTGGAGATCTCTATGCTTATTAGATATCGCTTTTTTTGTAACACCATGTCTCCAGCCATCTCATGTCTCCAGCCATCTCATGTCTCCAGCCATCTCATGTCTCCAGCCATCTCATGTCTCCAGCCATCTCATGTCTCCAGCCATCTCATGTCTCCAGCCATCTCATGTCTCCAGCCATCTCATGTCTCCAGCCATCTCATGTCTCCAGCCATCTCATGTCTCCAGCCATCTCATGTCTCCAGCCATCTCATGTCTCCAGACATCTCATGTCTCCAGCCATCTCATGTCTCCAGCCATCTCATGTCTCCAGCCATCTCATGTCTCCAGGCATCTCATGTCTCCAGGCATCTCATGTCTCCAGGCATCTCATGTCTCCAGCCATCTCATGTCTCCAGCCATCTCATGTCTCCAGCCATCTCATGTCTCCAGGCATCTCATGTCTCCAGCCATCTCATGTCTCCAGCCATCTCATGTCTCCAGCCATCTCATGTCTCCAGCCATCTCATGTCTCCAGCCATCTCATGTCTCCAGCCATCTCATGTCTCCAGCCATCTCATGTCTCCAGCCATCTCATGTCTCCAGCCATCTCATGTCTCCAGCCATCTCATGCCTCCAGCCATCTCATGTCTCCAGCCATCTCATGTCTCCAGCCATCTCATGCCTCCAGCCATCTCATGTCTCCCAGCCATCTCATGTCTCCAGCCATCTCATGTCTCCAGCCATCTCATGTCTCCAGCCATCTCATGTCTCCAGGCATCTCATGTCTCCAGCCATCTCATGTCTCCAGCCATCTCATGTCTCCAGCCATCTCATGTCTCCAGCCATCTCATGTCTCTCAGCCATCTCATGTCTCCAGCCATCTCATGTCTCAGCCATCTCATGTCTCCAGCCATCTCATGTCTCCAGCCATCTCATGTCTCCAGCCATCTCATGTCTCCAGCCATCTCATGTCTCCAGCCATCTCATGTCTCCAGCCTATCTCATGTCTCCAGCCATCTCATGTCTCCAGCCATCTCATGTCTCCAGCCATCTCATGCCTCCAGCCATTTCATGTCTCCAGCCATCTCATGTCTCCAGCCATCTCAGTCTCCAGCCATCTCATGTCTCCAGGCATCTCATGTCTCCAGCCATCTCATGTCTCCAGGCATCTCATGTCTCCAGCCATCTCATGTCTCCAGCCATCTCATGTCTCCAGCCATCTCATGTCTCCAGCTATCTCATGTCTCCAGGCATCTCATGTCTCCAGCCATCTCATGTCTCCAGCCATCTCATGTCTCCAGCCATCTCATGTCTCCAGCCATCTCATGTCTCCAGCCATCTCATGTCTCCAGCCATCTCATGTCTCCAGCCATCTCATGTCTCCAGCCATCTCATGTCTCCAGCCATCTCATGTCTCCAGCCATCTTCATGTCTCCAGCCATCTCATGTCTCCAGCCATCTCATGCCTCCAGCCATCTCATGTCTCCAGCCATCTCATGTCTCCAGCCATCTCATGTCTCCAGCCATCTCATGTCTCCAGCCATCTCATGTCTCCAGCCATCTCATGTCTCCAGCCATCTCATGTCTCCAGCCATCTCATGTCTCCAGACATCTCATGTCTCCAGCCATCTCATGTCTCCAGCCATCTCATGTCTCCAGCCATCTCATGTCTCCAGCCATCTCATGTCTCCAGCCATCTCATGTCTCCAGCCATCTCATGTCTCCAGCCATCTCATGTCTCCAGCCATCTCATGCCTCCAGCCATCTCATGTCTCCAGCCATCTCATGTCTCCAGCCATCTCATGTCTCCAGGCATCTCATGTCTCCAGGCATCTCATGTCTCCAGGCATCTCATGTCTCCAGCCATCTCATGTCTCCAGCCATCTCATGTCTCCAGCCATCTCATGTCTCCAGGCATTCTCATGTCTCCAGCCATCTCATGTCTCCAGCCATCTCATGTCTCCAGCCATCTCATGTCTCCAGCCATCTCATGTCTCCAGCCATCTCATGTCTCCAGCCATCTCATGTCTCCAGCCATCTCATGTCTCCAGCCATCTCATGTCTCCAGCCATCTCATGTCTCCAGCCATCTCATGCCTCCAGCCATCTCATGTCTCCAGCCATCTCATGTCTCCAGCCATCTCATGCCTCCAGCCATCTCATGTCTCCAGCCATCTCATGTCTCCAGCCATCTCATGTCTCCAGCCATCTCATGTCTCCAGCCATCTCATGTCTCCAGGCATCTCATGTCTCCAGCCATCTCATGTCTCCAGCCATCTCATGTCTCCAGCCATCTCATGTCTCCAGCCATCTCATGTCTCCAGCCATCTCATGTCTCCAGCCATCTCATGTCTCCAGCCATCTCATGTCTCCAGCCATCTCATGTCTCCAGCCATCTCATGTCTCCAGCCATCTCATGTCTCCAGCCATCTCATGTCTCCAGCCATCTCATGTCTCCAGCCATCTCATGTCTCCAGCCATCTCATGTCTCCAGCCATCTCATGTTCCAGCCATCAATGTCTCCAGCCATCTCATGCCTCCAGCCATTTCATGTCTCCAGCCATCTCATGTCTCCAGCCATCTCATGTCTCCAGCCATCTCATGTCTCCAGGCATCTCATGTCTCCAGCCATCTCATGTCTCCAGGCATCTCATGTCTCCAGCCATCTCATGTCTCCAGCCATCTCATGTCTCCAGCCATCTCATGTCTCCAGCTATCTCATGTCTCCAGGCATCTCATGTCTCCAGCCATCTCATGTCTCCAGCCATCTCATGTCTCCAGCCATCTCATGTCTCCAGCCATCTCATGTCTCCAGCCATCTCATGTCTCCAGGCATCTCATGTCTCCAGCCATCTCATGTCTCCAGCCATCTCATGTCTCCAGCCATCTCATGTCTCCAGCCATCTCATGTCTCCAGCCATCTCATGTCTCCAGCCATCTCATGCCTCCAGCCATCTCATGTCTCCAGCCATCTCATGTCTCCAGCCATCTCATGTCTCCAGCCATCTCATGTCTCCAGCCATTCATGTCTCCAGCCATCTCATGTCTCCAGCCATCTCATGCCTCCAGCCATCTCATGTCTCCAGCCATCTCATGTCTCCAGCCATCTCATGTCTCCAGCCATCTCATGTCTCCAGCCATCTCATGTCTCCAGCCATCTCATGTCTCCAGCCATCTCATGTCTCCAGCCATCTCATGTCTCCAGCCATCTCATGTCCCAGCCATCTCATGCCTCCAGCCATCTCATGTCTCCAGCCATCTCATGTCTCCAGCCATCTCATGTCTCCAGCCATCTCATGTCTCCAGCCATCTCATGTCTCCAGCCATCTCATGTCTCCAGCCATCTCATGTCTCCAGCCATCTCATGTCTCCAGCCATCTCATGTCTCCAGCCATCTCATGTCTCCAGCCATCTCATGTCTCCAGCCCATCTCATGCCTCCAGCCATCTCATGTCTCCAGCCATCTCATGTCTCCAGCCATCTCGTGTCTCCAGCCATCTCATGTCTCCAGCCATCTCATGTCTCCAGCCATCTCATGTCTCCAGCCATCTCATGTCTCCAGCCATCTCATGTCTCCAGCCATCTCATGTCTCCAGGCATCTCATGCCTCCAGCCATCTCATGTCTCCAGCCATCTCATGTCTCCAGCCATCTCATGTCTCCAGCCATCTCATGCCTCCAGCCATCTCATGCCTCCAGCCATCTCATGTCTCCAGCCATCTCATGTCTCCAGCCATTCATGTCTCCAGCCATCTCATGTCTCCAGCCATCTCATGTCTCAGCCATCTCATGTCTCCAGCCATCTCATGTCTCCAGCCATCTCATGTCTCCAGCCATCTCATGTCTCCAGCCATCTCATGTCTCCAGCCATCTCATGTCTCCAGCCATCTCATGTCTCCAGCCATCTCATGTCTCCAGCCATCTCATGTCTCCAGCCATCTCATGTCTCCAGCCATCTCATGTCTCCAGCCATCTCATGTCTCCAGCCATCTCATGTCTCCAGCCATCTCATGTCTCCAGCCATCTCATGTCTCCAGCCATCTCATGTCTCCAGCCATCTCATGTCTCCAGCCATCTCATGTCTCCAGCCATCTCATGTCTCCAGCCTCACCTCTTGTTATGCCATCACCTGGAAAATGGAAAAAAATTAATCCAAGGAAGGTTAAGATAGCTCCAGTTCCTATAATCAAGAGCCCTTCCTTCACCTGAAGTTTAAGATATCTCCAGTTCCTTTGATCAAGAGCAATTCCTTCATCTGAAAGTTAGGATAGCTCCAGTTTCTATGATCAAGAGCCCTTCCTTCATCTGAAGGTTAGGATAGTTCCAGTTCCTATGATCAAGAGCCCTTCCTTCATCTGAAGGTTAAGATAGTTCCAGTTCCTATGATCAAGAGCCCTTCCTTCATCTGAAGGTTAGGATAGTTCCAGTTCCTATGATCAAGAGCCCTTCCTTCATCTGAAGGTTAGGATAGTTCCAGTTCCTATGATCAAGAGCCCTTCCTTCCCCTGTATAGCTATAAAATCACTCTTGCGATAACTCACAGGAAATCAGCTTAAAATAACAAGAAATTAATATTAATTAATATTAATTCAAGCTGACACAATATTAGCTAAATTCTAGCTGACACAATATTAGCTAAATTCAAGCTGAACAAATTAGCTAAATTAAGCTGACACAATATTAATAAATTCAAGCTGACACAATATTAGCTAAATTCTAGCTGACACAATATTAGCTAAATTCTAGCTGACACAATATTAGCTAAATTCTAGCTGACACAATATTAGCTAAATTCAAGCTGACACAATATTAACTAAATTCAAGCTGACACAATATTAGCTAAATTCAAGCTGACACAATATTAAACTAAATTCAGCTGACACAATATTAGCTAAATTCAAGCTGACACAATATTAACTAAATTCAAGCTGACACAATATTAACTAAATTCAAGCTGACACAATATTAGCTAAATTCAAGCTGACACAATATTAACTAAATTCAAGCTGACACAATATTAACTAAATTCAAGCTGACACAATATTAACTAAATTCAAGCTGACACAATATTAGCTAAATTCAAGCTGACACAATATTAGCTAAATTCAAGCTGACACAATATTAACTAAATTCAAGCTGACACAATATTAGCTAAATTCAAGCTGACACAATATTAACTAAATTCAAGCTGACACAATATTAGCTAAATTCAAGCTGACACAATATTAGCTAAATTCAAGCTGACACAATATTAGCTAAATTCAAGCTGACACAATATTAGCTAAATTCAAGCTGACACAATATTAGCTAAATTCAAGCTGACACAATATTAGCTAAATTCTAGCTGACACAATATTAGCTAAATTCAAGCTGACACAATATTAGCTAAAT
>NC_069454.1:6759990-6889990 GCF_026875155.1 Cherax quadricarinatus | reverse complement strand
TTAGGTTAGGTTAGTTTACGTAAGGTTAGTATAGGTAAGGTTAGTATAGGTTAGGTTAGGTTAGGTTAGGTTAGGTTAGGTTAGGTTAGGTTAGGTTAGGTTAGTTTACGTAAGGTTAGTATAGGTAAGGTTAGGTTAGGTTAGGTTAGGTAAGGTTAGGTTAGGTTAGGTTAGGTTAGGTTAGTATAGGTAAGGTTAGGTTAGGTTAGGTTAGGTTAGTTTAGGTTAGTTTACGTAAGGTTAGTATAGGTAAGGTTAGGTTAGGTTAGTTTACGTAAGGTTAGTATAGGTAAGGTTAGGTTAGGTAAGGTCAGTTTAGGAAAGGTTAAGTTAGGTTAGGTTTGCCTATGTTAGGTTAGGTTAGGTTAGGTTAGGTTAGGTTAGTTTACGTAAGGTTAGTATAGGTAAGGTTAGGTTAGGTTAAGGTCAGTTTAGGAAAGGTTAAGTTAGGTTAGGTTTGCCTATGTTAGGCTAAGTAAGGTTAATTATCGTAGGAACGTAAATTCACACAATATATATATTTATATACATTGTAAAAATTGATAGGTATCATCTGTTATTATTTATGGAGATTATCTGGTCCACGGCCGGGTCTGAGACCACGGCCGGGTCTGAGACCACGGCCGGGTCTGAGACCACGGCCGGGTCTGAGACCACGGCCGGGTCTGAGACCAAGTTTCTCTAATGAGAAAGAAAATATTGCTACGAAGAACAGTTAGGTACAAAACCTTGACTGGAACACTACACAAATAACCCGTACATAGGAGACAGGAGCTTACGACGACGTTACGGTCGCACTTCCACCATTTACAAAGGCACACCAACACAAGAGCGTTAGTGTGGGGTCCAAGTTGGACCGAAACGTCGTAGTAAGCTTCTGCTATGTGCGGGTTGTGTGAATATTGCTCTACTGTGAATGAGGAATGCTCGAGAAAGCAAAGATAAGTGTACAACGAATAAAAATAGGAGTCTGTAAACTTAATCTGTCATTATTCGCTCGTGAGACAGAAAAGCTCATCTATGCTGCTACAGTATAAAATGGTTCAGTGCAGCATTACTGGGAGAGAGGACGGCAGCACTTCCCTGAAGGGTTGTGCCAGCCTACTGCAGTGTGTGCTAAAACGTGAGAAATGGGCTTGGGAAATGAGCGGAGAAGAACTGTTTATCATGGTGATGGTCTCTGACAGTGACAGAATGAGTGAATGCTAACACCAGCAACAGCAGGTAATGCACCATGCAACGTCATTGATGCATCGAGCAACGTCATCAGTGGACCAGTATAAGAGGCTGCGTGAGGCCAGTAGCAAAGTCAGAACAATAGCGAACAGCTCAAAGGAAACAGTTAACATCTCGCGGGCAACAGTTAACATCTCGCAGGCAACAGTTAACATCTCATAGGCAACAGTTAACATCTCACAGGCAATAGTTAACATCTCACAGGCAACAGTTAACAGGCAAGATGGTAAGTTCCTGGAGTCAGGGATACAGCACAGTTTGCTGTGTATCTTGTAAGTGAAGATGTTTTATGTGAGGACCAACGGTCTCTAATATACAACATGTATGTAACACGTTATGTGTACCGTCTGTTAGACACACTCACAGATACATTATGTGTACTGTTCGTTAGACACACACACACACACACACACATACACATACATACACATACACACACACACACACACACACACACAACACACACACACACACACACACACACACACACACACACACACACACACACACACACACACACATATACACATAGGCAGGACTGCAAAGAGATCTGGACAGGCTGGACACGTGGTCCAGCAACTGGCTTCTCGAATTTAACCCCGCCAAATGCAAAATCATGATGATCGGGGAAGGGCACAGAAGATCATAGACAGAGTATAGGCTAGGTGGCCAAAGACTGCAAACCTCACTCAAGGAGAAAGATCTTGGGGTGAGTATAACACCGAGCATGTCTCCGGAAGCACACATCAACCAGATAACTGCTGCAGCATATGGGTGCCTGGCAAACTTGAGAACAGCGTTCCGATACCTTAGTAAGGTATCGTTCAAGACACTGTACACCGTGTACGTCAGGCCCATACTGGAGTATGCAGCACCTGTTTGGAACCCGCACTTGATCAAGCACGTCAAGATATTAGAGAAAGTGCAAAGGTTTGCGACAAGGTTAGTCCCAGAGCTAAGGGGAATGTCCAGTGAAGAAAAGTTAAGGGAAATCGGCCTGACGACACAGGAGGACAGGAGGGTTAGGGGAGACATGATAACGACATACAAAATACTGCGAGGAATAGATAAGGTGGACAGAGACAGGATGTTCCAAAGATGGGACAGAAAAACAAAGGGTCAAAATTGGAAGTCGAAGACTCAGATGAGTTAAAGGGATGTTAGGAAGTATTCCTTCAGTTATGAAGTTGTCAGGAAGTGAAATAGTCTGGCAAGTGATGTAGTGGAGGCAGGAACCATACATAGTTTTAAGACGAGGTATGATAGAGCTCATGGAACAAAGAGAGAGAGAACCTAGCAGCGACCAGTGAAGAGGCGGGGCCAGGAACTGAGCCTCGACCTCTGCAGCCACAGTTATGTGAGTACACAGACACACACTAAGAGTTTCGTTTGCGCTGATTGTCAAGGAAACTAAACCAGCGTCATCTTCTAACAATCACAGATGCTGGGAAATAAGTCCGGTGCACATTTTAGATACAAGAAAACACTAAGTTACATTGTACTTGGAACACAAGACGTAAATATAATTGCCAACATTATATATTACAGAGACGAGTTCTTGGCTGTGTGTTGCTGGCAGCGCTGGTGATGATCTCCATCGCTGACTTCACCGGTGGAGGTGGAGGAGGAGGTGGTTACAGCGCTCCCTCCGGAGGAGGAGGAGGAGGTGGAGGCAGTTACAGCGGCGGCGGCGGCTTCTCTGGAGGAGGTGGCGGCGGCGGGGGCTTCTCTGGAGGAGGAGGTTACAGTGCTCCCTCGGGAGGAGGAGGAGGCAGCTACAGCGGTGGCGGCGGCTTCTCTGGAGGAGGAGGAGGAGGAGGAGGAGGTTACAGTGCTCCCTCGGGAGGAGGAGGTGGCTACAGTAGCTCATCAGGTGGCGGTGGTGGGAGCTTTGGTGGTGGAGGAGGTTATAGTGGATCCTCCGGAGGTGGAGGTGGTGGTGGTTATAGTGGGTCCTCAGGAGGTGGAGGTGGCGGTATGTATGGAGGATCTTCTGGTGGGGGCGGCGGAGGAGGATACAGCGGTTCCTCCGGTGGTGGTGGCGGCGGATATGGTGGCTCTTCTGGTGGTGGCGGTGGTGGTGGCGGCGGATATGGTGGCTCCTCTGGTGATGGTGGTGGATATGGTGGCTCCTCTGGTGGTGGTGGTGGTAGTGGTGGATATGGTGGCTCCTCTAGTGGAGGTGGCGGCGGATATGGTGGCTCCTCTGGTGGTGGTGGTGGCGGATATGGTGGCTCCTCTGGTGGCGGTGGTGGTGGCGGATATGGTGGCTCCTCTGGTGGTGGTGGTGGTGGTGGTGGCGGATATGGTGGCTCCTCTGGTGGTGGCGGCGGATATGGTGGCTCCTCTGGTGGTGGTGGCGGATATGGTGGCTCCTCTGGTGGTGGTGGCGGATATGGTGGCTCCTCTGGTGGTGGTGGTAGTGGCGGATATGGTGGCTCCTCTGGTGGTGGTGGTGGCGGATATGGTGGCTCCTCTGGTGGTGGTGGTGGCGGATATGGTGGCTCCTCTGGTGGTGGTGGCGGATATGGTGGATCCTCTGGTGGTGGTGGTGGTGGCGGATATGGTGGCTCCTCTGGTGGTGGTGGTAGTGGCGGATATGGTGGCTCCTCTGGTGGTGGTGGTGGTGGCGGATATGGTGGCTCCTCTGGTGGTGGTGGTAGTGGCGGATATGGTGGCTCCTCTGGTGGTGGTGGTGGTAGCTCTAGCATGTATGGCAAGTAAATTTTCTCACATTGCACTGTGTAATACTCTCACTTGTTCCATTGTATAGTTACAACTTTCCCCTGAGATATCACCAGTGAGATCCCTGCAGAGTATCGTCTGTATGTGTCAGGCAGATTCATATTCACCTTCTGGCTAGCAATACATGTGTCAGGGAGACTCATACTCATCTTCTGGCTAGCAATATGTGTCAGGGAGACTCATACTCATCTTCTGGCTAGCAATATATGTGTCAGGGAGACTCACACTCTTCTTCTGGCTAGCAGTATGTGTCAGCCAGATTCATATTCACCTTCTGGCTAGCAATACATGTGTCAGGGAGACTCATACTCATCTTCTGGCTAGCAATATATGTGTCAGGGAGACTCACACTCACCTTCTGGCTAGCAATATATGTGTCAGGGAGACTCACACTCACCTTCTGGCTAGCAAAATATGCATCAGGGAGACTCATACCATCTTCTGGCTAGCAATATATGTGTCAGGGAGACTCACACTCATCTTCTGGCTAGTAATATATGTGTCAGGGAGACTCATACTCATCTTCTGGCTAGCAATATGTGTGTCAGGGAGACTCATGCCATCTTCTGGCTAGCAATATATGTGTCAGGGAGACTCACACTCATCTTCTGGCTAGCAACATATGTGTCAGGGAGACTCATACTCATCTTCTGGCTAGCAATATGTGTCAGGGAGACTCACACTCATCTTCTGGCTAGCAATATATGTGTCAGGGAGACTCACACTCATCTTCTGGCTAGCAATATATGTGTCAGGGAGACTCATACTCATCTTCTGGCTAGCAATATATGTGTCAGGGAGACTCACACTCATCTTCTGGCTAGCAATGTGTCAGGGAGACTCACACTCATCTGGCTAGCAAAATATGTGTCAGGGAGACTCACACTCATCTTCTGGCTAGCAATATATTTGTCAGGATGACTCACACTCATATTCTGGCTAGCAATATGTGTCAGGGAGACTCATACTCATCTTCTGGCTAGCAATATATTTGTCAGGGAGACTCACACTCATCTTCTGGCTAGCAATATATGTGTCAGGGAGACTCACACTCATCTTCTGGCTAGCAATATATGTGTCAGGGAGACTCACACTCATCTTCTGGCTAGCAATATGTGTCAGGGAGACTCACACTCATCTTCTGGCTAGCAATATGTGTCAGGGAGACTCATACTCATCTTCTGGCTAGCAATATATTTGTCAGGGTGACTCATACTCATCTTCTGGCTAGCAATATGTGTCAGGGAGACTCACACTCATCTTCTGGCTAGCAATATATGTGTCAGGGAGACTCACACTCATCTTCTGGCTAGCAATATATGTGACAGGGTGACACACTCACCCTGTAACCAGTTATGCTCCCATCTCTCCCAACATTGTTATATTATCTCACTAAACTGTGTTCTTCTGATGTTTTGTTATCAATGTTACTCAGATTGTATTAATACTTTTATCAAAATTGTGATAAATAAAACTCGTAATATTGTACTCTGGCTTTCCATTACGTCTGATAATTATCTATGTGGTGGTACGGGAGTTGTTTAACAAAATGATCATTTAATATTATCAATGGTAGTAATATTACCTCTTAAGGATAAGTAAGTCTGCCAGTTTTTTTGAAGAAATCATTTCAACAATAGTCAGGGAAGGCTATCCTGACATGGATTTTTTGTTCTACCGGACTGTACTGGCGCCTCCATTCAGGATCCTGGTGTATTAGTCGGGTAGAAAATTGTGAAAATTGTCATAGCATTCTAGTGAATTTTCATTAACATAATACTAACCGCATTAACATTATGCTAACTGCATTAACATAATGCTAACTGCATTAACATAATGCTGACTCCATTAACATAATGCTAACAGCATTAACATAATGCTATCCACATTAACATAATGCTATCCACATTAACATAATGCTGTCCACATTAAAATAATGCTATCCACATTAACATAATGCTATCCACATTAACATAATGCTATCCACATTAACATAATGCTATCCACATTAACATAATGCTATCCACATTAACATAATGCTATCCACATTAACATAATGCTATCCATATTAACATAATGCTATCCACATTAACATAATGATATCCACATTAACATAATGCTATCCACATTAACATAATGCTATCCATATTAACATAATGCTATCCACATTAACATAATGCTATCCATATTAACATAATGCTATCCACATTAACATAATGATATCCACATTAACATAATGCTATCCACATTAACATAATGCTATCCACATTAACATAATGCTATCCACATTAACATAATGCTATCCACATTAACATAATGCTATCCATATTAACATAATGCTATCCATATTAACATAATGCTATCCATATTAACATAATGCTATCCACATTAACATAATGCTATCCACATTAACATAATGCTATCCACATTAACATAATGCTATCCACATTAACATAATGCTATCCACATTAACATAATGCTATCCACATTAACATAATGCTATCCACATTAACATAATGCTATCCACATTAACATAATGCTATCCACATTAACATAATGCTATCCACATTAACATAATGCTATCCGTATTAAGCCCAAGACCATTTTGAACAGTTTCTGACTTATTATTAGTACCAAAACAACAGTTTATCTTACAATAAACCTAACGAGTGTATCATACTCTCAGTAAACACGAACGTGAAGTATTAAGACATGGCTGTGATAGGCATATGTAGGCCGTATGGATAGAGAACGGATCTGAGTACTAAGCTACGGATGAGCTGAGATGTTAACTGAGTACTAAGCTACGGATGAGCTGTGATCTTATCTGAGTACTAAGCTACGGGTGAGCTGTGATCTTATCTGAGTACTAAGCTACGGGTGAGCTGTGATCTTATCTGAGTACTAAGCTACGGATGAGCTGTGATCTTATCTGAGTACTAAGCTACGGGTGAGCTGTGATCTTATCTGAGTACTAAGCTACGGGTGAGCTGTGATCTTATCTGAGTACTAAGCTACGGGTGAGCTGTGATCTTATCTGAGTACTAAGCTACGGGTGAGCTGTGATCTTATATGAGTACTAAGCTACGGGTGTGCTGTGATCTTATCTGAGTACTAAGCTACGGGTGAGCTGTGATCTTATCTGAGTACTAAGCTACGGGTGAGCTGTGATCTTATCTGAGTACTAAGCTACGGGTGAGCTGTGATCTTATCTGAGTACTAAGCTACGGGTGAGCTGTGATCTTATCTGAGTACTAAGCTACGGGTGAGCTGTGATCTTATCTGAGTACTAAGCTACGGGTGAGCTGTGATCTTATCTGAGTACTAAGCTACGGGTGAGCTGTGATCTTATATGAGTACTAAGCTACGGGTGTGCTGTGATCTTATCTGAGTACTAAGCTACGGGTGAGCTGTGATCTTATCTGAGTACTAAGCTACGGGTGAGCTGTGATCTTATCTGAGTACTAAGCTACGGGTGAGCTGTGATCTTATCTGAGTACTAAGCTACGGGTGAGCTGTGATCTTATCTGAGTACTAAGCTACGGGTGAGCTGTCATCTTATCTGAGTACTAAGCTACGGGTGAGCTGTGATCTTATCTGAGTACTAAGCTACGGGTGAGCTGTGATCTTATCTGAGTACTAAGCTACGGGTGAGCTGTGATCTTATCTGAGTACTAAGCTACGGGTGAGCTGTGATCTTATCTGAGTACTAAGCTACGGGTGAGCTGTGATCTTATCTGAGTACTAAGCTACGGGTGAGCTGTGATCTTATCTGAGTACTAAGCGACGGGTGGTTCAACATCACTTCTGAATTCTAAGGCTACGGATGAGTAACAATCAAATCAGAATTCTAGGCTACGGATGGGTAACAATCAAATCAGAATTCTAGGCTACAGATGGGCAACAATCAAATCAGAATTCTAGGCTACAGATGGGTAACAATCAAATCAGAATTCTAGGCTACGGTATGGGTAACAATCAAATCAGAATTCTAGGCTACAGATGGGTAACAATCAAATCAGAATTCTAGGCTACGGATGGGTAACAATCAAATCAGAATTCTAGGCTACAGATGGGTAACAATCAAATCAGAATTCTAGGCTACAGATGGGTAACAATCAAATCAGAATTCTAGGCTACGGATGGGTAACAATCAAATCAGAATTCTAGGCTACAGATGGGTAACAATCAAATCAGAATTCTAGGCTACAGATGGGTAACAATCAAATCAGAATTCTAGGCTACGGATGGGTAACAATCAAATCAGAATTCTAGGCTACAGATGGGTAACAATCAAATCAGAATTCTAGGCTACAGATGGGTAACAATCAAATCAGAATTCTAGGCTACAGATGGGTAACAATCAAATCAGAATTCGAGGCTACGGATGGGTAGAGATCCAAGTTGTAGGCGGCTAGTTTAACAATACAGATCTGTCAAGACTTACTAGTACAGCATAACTCTGTTATGCTTCAGCATATATAAAGCAACAGTCTCAATATGACAATATCGATCTTGGTTGAAGAAAATAAATACACGACAGAAACTTGAAGCTACAAAGAAATATTACTCATGGGAAAAATATATAACCTGTTAGGGCCACATAGTCAGCGGAGAATGGGAGGAAATCAGGTTTAATTCAAGGGTAAGGAAGATAGCTCTATTTCCTTGGCAACACTCTTCTCCAGCATCCCATTGAAAGGGTCATGCAGACCTGACCTTATAACAATCGGAAGTCTTTGACCTGCCCTCAGTTTTCTATAAACTCTCTTCATCTACCTGGAGAGGTTTTCGGGGGTAACGCCCCCTGGCCCAGTCTAAACCCGGGCCCAAATGGTGGATTAGGGTCTGATCAACCGGGCTTTTTACTCGGGCCACACGCAACCTGACGACAATCCACACCCGGGTTGGGTCGGTATTAAATTTTGGGTTCCTTTCCAGTGCCTTCTTAAGACAGCCAGGGGTTTTTTTTGGTAATCCCCCTTAGTATGCGGGGGCACTAAACAGTTTTGGGCCCGGGATACTACGTGTTGCTCTCAGTACCCGGGCGCCCCTGCTTTTTCGGGGGAATGTTCATCCCCTTTCCGAGTCTTTTGCTTTCAAGGGTGATTTTCTGTGCGGTTTTAGAACAATCCCCCAGGACCTTCCAATGTATATTATCATGTATCTCTCTCGCCTGCTTTCCCGGGGGGGAATAAGACCAAGGACCTAAAACCCGTTCCCAGATTTTTAGATGCCTCACGTACACAAATCCACACCCCCGAAAACTTTTTGCAAGGGTTAAAGGGAAATTAAAGAGGAACTTCATACCTTTGGTTTTAATCTTTTTAACAACACAACAAACCTAGTGCCTGATAAGGGAAAATAAAAATTAAACCTTTTTAAAAGGGCGGGTGACAGGCCTTTTCACGAACTACAGGCCAAAAGCTTACCTCCATAGTGGAAAATTTAGGAATCAATAATTGCCGAAGAAATTCGAGCCATTTTGATAGGCACTATGAAAATGAATCCAACATGTTTAACAAAGGGCGTTCCTGCTTGGGGTTTTAACTAACTTTTTTCACAAGGTTTTTGAGGGTAGATCAGGGGTAATGAAATATATTGTGTCAGGGACTTCAGTAAGGTTTCGATGAGTTCCAATCAGGGCTTTTGAGGAAATTTAAAAGCACACGGAATAAAGGCAAATTTTTTTTCCTGGGTAAACTGGCGACAAATAGGAGCAGAGAGTTTGCATAAAACGGGGGAAATCAGAATGGGGGGAAGTCCAAGCGGGGTTCCTCGGGGGCATGTTGGCCCCCCTTGTTGTTCACAAATAATAAACACACAGAGAGAGAAAAATAGCGAATAAGCAAATTTGCTAATGACACCAAAAAGGCCGTCTAATTCATTTTAATAAGGACACTAGAGCACTCCAGGATATTTGAATGACATCAATGGGCGGGGGAAGTGCAATGCAGTTTTTAAAAAAACAAAAACCAAAAATTCTTAATGTTAACGAAAAATACAATGCGACATATAACAAATAATTTTAACTAATATTACTGATTGCGAAATGGGTTTTAAGAGTTCTGGTTTGGGGATAATCTAAAACCAAAACAACAGGGATTAGTGTTCGCAAAAAAGCTAACAGATTCCCGGCTTCATACTGAAGTATAAATAATAAATCCCCCAGGTTGTTTTTTTTCAACTCATATACCTTGGTTTGGGGGTCATTTAGACAGCTGCTCAGTTTCTATCCCCATTACAGAACGGGCATAAATTTCTCAGAAAAAGTACAGAGGAGGATACAAAAATGACCCATGTATCAGTAACTTCCTAAAAAGATAGCTGAGGGCCCCGAATCTGCACTCCTTTGAAAAAACGTAAATTAGGGGGTAAGATCGAGGTGTATAAATGGAAAAAAGGGAAAAAATAAAGGGGATTAAATAGGTGCTGAAAAAATTTCCCGCCAAGCAGGACTCCAGCAAAGGTTTCAAGTTGGAAAAATTCAGATTCAGAAGGAATAAAAGCACTGGTTTGGTAAAGAGTTTGGATGAGTGGAACAAAATCCCCAGTACAGTTTTTCGGGTAAAACGTTGTGTAGTTTTTAAAAAAAGGTTTGAAAATCATGGGTGGGGTGTGGGTGGGATGTGGTTGGGCCCGCTACTTTTTGTTGCTGGGTCCCCGGGTGCCGTCTCCTTCCTTGATGGAGGACCAACTGGGTGGGTCATTGGGCTAATCGGGGGGAGGACATAGACCTGCTCCACATGGGTCAGTAGGCCTGCTGTAGTGTTCCTTCTTTCTTATGTTCTTATGTGTGCAGTGAAAGTTCTTTGTACACTCTCCAGGTCTGCAATGTCGCCAGCCTTGAAGGGGGCCTTTAGTGTACAGCAGTATTCTATCCTAGAGAGCACAAGCGATTTGAAGAGAATCATCATGGGCTTGGCGTCCCTAGTTTTGAAGGTTCTCATTATCCACCCCATCATTTTCCTAGCAGATGAGGTAGATACATTGTTGTGGTCTTTGAAGGCGATATCCTCTGACATTATCACTCCTAGGTCCTTCACATTACTTTTCCGCTCTATTGTATGGTTAGAATTTGTTGTATATCCTGATACATTTTAAAATTTCCTCAAGTTTCCCATATCTGAGTAGCTGAAATTTCTTCTTATTGACGTTCATATTGTTTTGAGAGGCCCATTCGAAGATTTGGTTGATGTCCGCTTGGAGTCTCGCAGTGTCTTCGATGGAGGTCACTGCCATGGTGATCCGGGTGTCATCCTCAAAGGAAGACACAGAAATGAAGATGAGGAATAGGATGGGAGTGAGTACTGTGCCTTGTGGAACACAGTTTTTCACCGTAGCCGCCTCAGACATTACTCTGTTGACTATTACTCTTTCTGTTCTGTTTGCTAGGAAGTTATAGATCCATCTACCAACCTTTCCTGTTATTCCTTTATCACACATTTTGTGTGCTATTACACCATGGTCACAATTGTCACAGACGTTTGCAAAGTCTGTGTATACTACATCTGTATTTTGTTTATCTCTATAGCATCTAGGTCATTGTCATAGTGGTCCAGTAGCTGGGACAGGCAGGAGCGATCTGTTCTAAACCCGTGTTGCCCTGGGTTGTGTAACTGAAGGGTATCTACGTGGGTGGCGATCTTGCTTCTTAGAACCCTGTCAAAGATTTTTATGATATGGGATGTTAGTGCTATCGGTCTGTAGTTGTTTGCAATTGCTTTACTGCCCCCTTTGTGGAGTGGGGCTATGTCTGTTGTTTTTAGTAACTGTGGGATAACCATTGTGACCCAGTCATTTGGGTTTAGCGCATAGTTTTGTTTGTAATAATGATAATCAGCCATTTTTGGCTATAAATTTTCTTCACCGTAGGCACAATGCACTATACAGATTTTTGTACAGTAAATCTTTTTATTTAAGCGACAATATGTGAAGTGATTTTGTGTGCATGTGTGTGGCGCTTGGTTACCTGTATAAGTATGTTTCGTAAGAGTGGAAACATTAAATTAGACTCAAAATCCTTATTTTTGTTTGTGAGAGGCAAGTTATCGAGGTGGAGGTGCCTCAGCCAGGCCACCTGCAGTACCTTACTGACAGTGGAGCCTCAGCCAGGCCACCTGCAGTACCTTACTGACAGTGGAGCCTCAGCCAGGCCACCTGCAGTACCTTACTGACAGTGGAGCCTCAGCCAGGCCACCTGCAGTACCTTACTGACAGTGGAGCCTCGCTTGATTATTGTGTTTATCCAATAATTATGGAGCATTATATCATAGCACCTCGTCTCTGGGTATTAACCAAGACATTCAAGAGGAACACTAGTTATGCTGGAGGTGCTGAGAATAAGAATAAGTGTGAATCTCTTATGGTATTTAAAAAAAAAATTAATTTTAGTTGTGGATCTAGTTGTTGGAGGTCACTTGAGGCAGACTTCCTGCATAATTAACACATAATGTGAAGATAGCAGTGAGTAGTGAAAGTTGTGACCTGGTAAAAGAAATATGCAAGAAGCCAGTCAGTACAGCAGGATGAAACACACCAGACATATATTACAGAATACTTCAGCACTGCATAACAACCAACTACTGATAACTGTGTCCTCATCAACACAAGAACAATAACAATCCACCTCACCGCAGTAACATCAACCCTCACCATCCACTTCCTAACATCAACCCTCACCATCCACTTCCTAACAACATCAACCCTCACCATCCACTTCCTAACAACATCAATCCTCACCATCCACTTCCTAACAACATCAATCCTCACCATCCACTTCCTAACCACATCAACCCTCACCATCCACTTCCTAACATCAACCCTCACCATCCACTTCCAAAAATCAACCCTCACCATCCACTTCCTAACCACACAACCCTCACCATCCACTTCCTAACAACACAACCCTCACCATCCACTTCCTAACCACATCAACCCTCACCATCCACTCCTAACAACATCAACCCTCACCATCCACTTCCTAACAACATCAACCCCCACATCCACTTCCTAACAACATCAACCCTCACCATCCACTTCCTAACCACATCAACCCTCACCATCCACTTCCTAACAACATCAACCCTCACCATCCACTTCCTAACAACATCAACCCTCACCATCCACTCCTAACAACATCAATTTCCCCACCATCCACTTCCTAACCACAAACAACCCTCACCACCACTTCCTAACATCAACCCTCACCATCCACTTCCTAACAACATCAACCCTCACCATCCACTTCCTAACCACATCAACCCTCACCATCCACTTCCCAACACAACCCTCACCATCCACTTCCAACAACATCAACCCTCACCATCCACTTCCTAACATCAACCCTCACCATCCACTTCCTAACAACATCAACCCTCACCATCCACTTCCTAACAACATCAAAAACCCCCACCATCCACTTCCAACATCAACCCCACCATCCACTTTCCAAAAAACATCAACCCTCCCATCCACTTCCTAACATCAACCCTCACCATCCACTTCCTAACATCAACCCTCACCATCCACTTCCTAACATCAACCCTCACCATCCACTTCCTAACATCAACCCTCACCATCCACTTCCTAACAACATCAACCCTCACCATCCACTTCCTAGACAATAATTAACAACAACTAATATGTAAAGTAAGGAACAATATGTTAATTTGTCTGCAGTACAATACTGAAAAACTTACGTACCAACTTTGGATGTCTCAAATATAGGTTGATTTTATATACTGGTCGCCTATGAAGGTATTTTCCAGGGGTCTCAGGAGTGTATTTCCAGCGTTATGAGAGAGTTAACACATATGTCTATCGTAGCTTGATTTATGAGAGTTAACACATATGTCTATCGTAGCTTGATTTATGAGAGAGTTAACACATATGTCTATCGTAGCTTGATTTATGAGAGAGTTAACACATATGTCTATCGTAGCTTGATTTATGAGAGAGTTAACACACACATCTATCGTAACTTGATTTATGAGAGTTAACACATATGTCTAACGTAACTTGAATTACCTGAAGTTTACCTGGAGAGAGTTCCGGGGGTCAACACCCCCGCGGCCCGGTCTGTGACCAGGCCTCCTGGTGGATCAGAGCCTGATCAACCAGGCTGTTGCTGCTGGCTGCACGCAAACCAACGTACGAGCCACAGCCCGGCTGATCAGGAACTGACTTTAGGTGCTTGTCCAGTGCCAGCTTGAAGACTGCCAGGGGTCTGTTGGTAATCCCCCTTATGTGTGCTGGGAGGCAGTTGAACAGTCTCGGGTCCCTGACACTTATTGTATGGTCTCTTAACGTGCTAGTGACACCCCTGCTTTTCATTGGGGGGATGTTGCATCGTCTGCCAAGTCTTTTGCTTTCGTAGAGAGTCATTTTCGTGTGCAAGTTCAGTACTAGTCCCTCTAGGATTTTCCAGGTGTATATAATCATGTATCTCTCCCTCCTGCGTTCCAGGGAATACAGGTTTAGGAACCTCAAGCGCTCCCAATAATTGAGGTGTTTTATCTCCGTTGTGCGCGCCGTGAAAGTTCTCTGTACATTTTCTAGGTCGGCAATTTCACCTGCCTTGAAAGGTGCTGTTAGTGTGCAGCAATATTCCAGCCTAGATAGAACAAGTGACCTGAAGAGTGTCATCATGGGCTTGGCCTCCCTAGTTTTGAAGGTTCTCATTATCCATCCTGTCATTTTTCTAGCAGATGCGATTGATACAATGTTATGGTCCTTGAAGGTGAGATCCTCCGACATGATCACTCCCAGGTCTTTGACGTTGGTGTTTCGCTCTATTTTGTGGCCAGAATTTGTTTTGTACTCTGATGAAGATTTAATTTCCTCATGTTTACCATATCTGAGTAATTGAAATTTCTCATCGTTGAACTTCATATTGTTTTCTGCAGCCCACTGAAAGATTTGGTTGATGTCTGCCTGGAGCTTTGCAGTGTCTGCAATGGAAGACACTGTCATGCAGATTCGGGTGTCATCTGCAAAGGAAGACACGGTGCTGTGGCTGACATCCTTGTCTATGTCGATATAAAGATGAGGAACAAGATGGGAGCGAGTACTGTGCCTTGTGGAACAGAGCTTTTCACCGTAGCTGAGTCGGACTTTACTCTGTTGACGACTACTCTCTGTGTTCTGTTAGTGAGGAAATTATAGATCCATCGACCGACTTTTCCTGTTATTCCTTTAGCACGCATTTTGTGCGCTATTACGCCATGGTCACACTTGTCGAAGGCTTTTGCAAAGTCTGTATATATTACATCTGCATTCTTTTTGTCTTCTAGTGCATTTAGGACCTTGTCGTAGTGGTCCAATAGTTGAGACAGACAGGAGCGACCTGTTTTAAACCCATGTTGCCCTGGGTTGTGTAACTGATGGGTTTCTAGATGCGTGGTGATCTTGCTTCCTAGGACCCTTTCAAAGATTTTTATGAATATGGGATGTTAGTGCTATTGGTCTGTAGTTCTTTGCTGTTGCTTTACTGCCCCCTTTGTGGAGTGGGGCTATGTCTGTTGTTTTTAGAAACTGTGGGACGACCCCCGTGCCCATGCTCCCTCTCCATAGGATGGAAAGGCTCGTGAGGGGGGCTTCTTGCATTCTTGATGAAAAGATTTCCCATAGTTGGCCCTGGGGAGAGTGCAGGGCATGCATTTATCGCCTTCAAAGTATTGGCTTCGGATAACATCGGTAGGTTTGTGTTAATAAATTTTGTGGCTCTCTCATAAAAATTCATTTTGACTTCGACTCTCAGTCTGGTTAGCGGCTTGTAAAAACTGATCATTTTGGGGGAATTGGTAGCTACTCTTTTCCCTTGTTGTCTCTGTGTAGGACCCTTTTTTTTAAGTGGGGCCCAATAGGGACGTTGTTCTGATTTTGTTTTGGCTGGAGAAAAATTACTTCTTCTTCTACTCCTGAGGAGTTAAACCATTATCTATCGAAAACTTAAAATTTATAGGGGTTTAAACATATTCTATGAAACTGTTTATGAGAGAGTTAACACTATACATCGTAACTTGTTTATGGAGAGTTAACACATAATCTATGTAACTTGATTTATGAAAAGGTTAACAATTATCTATGAACTTGATTTACAGAGAGTTAACACATAATCACGTAACAGTTTAATGGAGATTAACACATATATCATCGTAACTTGATTTATGAGAGATTAACACATATTCTATCGTAACTTATTTTAGAGGAGTTAACAATATATCTATCGTAACTTTTTTTTTGGAGAGTTAACACAATTCTTCGAAACTTGTTTTTAGAGAGAGTTAACCATGTATCTATCGTAACTTGTTTTACAGAGGTTAACACATATTCTATCGTAATTTGTTTATCAAGAGTTTAACACAAAATTTTATCGAAAACAAAAACCAATCTTGGGGGGAAAAACATTAATATGAGAAAAAAAAGGAGTTTTAGGGGCCCTTTCCTAGCAAGTTTACTCCCAAGGGGGAATCATGGCCTGCCCCGTGGGGAAAAATAATAATATTGAACTTTTGTCAGGGGAAAGAAAGTCTCCCTAAAAGCATTGAGTAAAAATAGTGTATGTGTTATACAGTGGCTCCCTATTATTGATGATAAAGGCTAAGTGTCTTTTGAAAACAGGTAAATTTTGTAAATAAATGATAGCCATAGGGGCGGGTCCCAAAAGTCCCCAGAAACTTAACGGCAGCTTTTTTAATAATTTTCCCGGGCCCCTGCTGTGTACTCGAAATAATTATGATCCGTGAATAGCAGAATACAGTGTTGTTTGTAGAAAACTCCCCGTATTATAATGGTACTTAGTGAATGGAGTGACTTTCATTAGTTTTTTTTTTTTCTTAAATACCAACGTTAGTAAATTTCAAAAACCTGTATTTCCCAGCGGTCGAAATATTACACAACGAGAAGCAATTTTACTACGAAAAAGCCCCCTTTCCCTCCAAAATTTGCACCAGTCAACTATATGAAAATATGCATTTATTGTGGTGGAGACGGAAAAAAAAAATAAGAATAATACGCGATTGATAAAAAAAGGGTGGGGGCCGACCGTTGTCATTGTAGGAGTGCCAGCAGTCCCCGGCTTTTCAACACCAATTTTATTTTGATCAATCAAATCAATATTACTGGGTAGAAAAATTTCCAGTAGATCCTTATGTGTTAGTCAAACCCCGCCCAGTATGGTTTAAAAAAAGTGCCCCACTGATCAGATCGATAGAGGTCGAACCCTTGAGGTCCGAACCTGACGGTCCAACCCCTTGCGGGTCAAACCCCTGGACTGTTTAAAACGGTTTCGTTGGCACCCCCTACGGTTTTAATAAATATAAAGGGTTCTAGTAGTTTGCAGTAAATCCCCTTTCAAATAAATTATAAGCTGTGTGTAGTCTGTGGTCATCAAAAAAGGGCTTCCCACATGCATAAATTTCATTTGTGGAAACTGGTGACCCCCCTTTGCGTACCAAAAACTAGTAAAAGAGTATTAAAACAGGAAGTTTTTTTTGGGTACCCCCAAAATGAAAAAAACGTGGACAAAAATACGGGGGGATTAAAGGGTCAACATCAAAGCGCTTTATAAAAAACCCTGGAACTTTTAAAAACAGATGGGAACAAAAAAAGTCCGGGGCTGAAGGGTACTCCCCTTGTACGGGCCCAGTATCAGAAATGAAAGGGCTGGAGATGTGTCGGGTAGTCATAAAGGGGGGGGCTGATAGTGCTGCCCGGGGGAACAGTAAGGGGGAAAAGTGGAGGTGCTGTCCGGGAGACAGAAAATGGTGAAGGGAGGTGCGTCCGGGGAGACGTAAGGTGAAGCTGGAGTCGTCCGGGGAAACAGTAATGGGGAAGCGGGGAGATGCTGTCCGGGGAGACGTAATGGTAAAGGGAGTTTTTTGTCCGGGTTTGTCGGGATTATACGCAGGAAAAAAAAATTATGAAACCGCTAGGGGACAGGACCCATGTGGGGAAAACAAGTGTGTAAAAGATAAGAAAAAACCAAATTGCAAACTAGAAAACCGCGGGAAAATGAAAAACAAGGACTCCCACAATTGGGATTTTACCAAAAAAAAATGGGGGGGGCTCCTTTGTTGGGCTAGGGAGGATAGAAGACGGGAAAAACATGCACAACAGGGAATACAGTCACAAAAAACCCAAAGGCAAAGGGAAAACCCAACCCTGTGCCAACTATGCACTGGGTATCTGCGGCAGGGAAAAATCGGGGAAAAAACAGATGGAACGTGAAAACCATCCCACCCTGGAAACCCATGCCCATATGAAAACAGGAAAATGCAAACCCCTTTTCCTGTAAGCTTTTTCACCTGAACTGTTACTTCTTCAGCGGGAAAGACTTGCTAAATAAATTGGCCGGGCATACCATCAAAAGGGGGAAAAAAGATAAAAAACATCCGGGCCGGGGGAAAACCCGGGTAGCCCACCCACTCAAGAGGAAGGTTTTTTGTGCCGGGAAAGGAAAAAAACGGGCAAAAAAGGCAGAAATCGTACACCAAAATCACTTTTCCTGGAGTGGAACCACAGTCGTGGCCTCCACTAAACCAACAGTACAGTAAATCCCGGAAAAAAAACCCCCCCCAGTACAACAATACCCCAGTCCGAAAACATTTTCTTTGCAAATATACGGGTCAAAACAGAAACAAACAAAAAAATCCTTTCATCCGGGGACTGCTTGCAGAGGAAAAAAGGCAATTTTCGCGGCTTCCCTGAGACCCCTAAAGGTTCACTTGGGAAAAAACGAAAATATGGACCTGGGTTAAAACAAACAATGTACAGAGTAAACCAGGCAAAAGGGGGGGTTGGGCCTGTACATTAGAGTCATTTTTTTGCACAAAACTGCTAAATGCCCAAATGTTTAGTGGAAGTTTGCAGTAAGGTCGAAAACCAAAAAGTCATTTTATAGTCTACAAGCCCCGGATGAAACACCCCAGCAATTCCGGGAAAGCTGTTAAAAAATTGCCCACTGTCGGGGAAAACCTTCCAGCTCCTGCACCAAATCTTGCTCCTGGGGGTTTAAACTTAAGGCACCTAAAATGGGGAAATATAGCAAATAATATTGTTGCAGAAAACACCAGGGGGGCAGCTTGAGAAAACTCACACTACGCGATTTTTAAAATTCTGCAAAAAATTAAATTAAACCAGAAATAATAGAGCCTATAATGGGAATACCTAGACCTCTTTTCACTAAAATGATGATTTAAGAAATATCCCCTTTTCAAAAAAATATACTCAATCAAAACATAATTGGGTTCAGTCATGTATGCGCGGACCCCCCACGACATAATAATTAGTCCGAGGGAGCTTCCCCAAAATTTCAACTTCAAAAACAAAAACTAAAGGGGAAAAAAGTAAACCAAGTCCAAACGATTAAGCGGGGAAGATATCTAAGCAACCAGCCCCCAACTTATCCTAGAACGATTAACTGGGGTACACTCGATGTATGCAAAAGGCTTACTCAAAGAAAAAGGAGGGAGATGTAAAACAAAAAAGAACGGGCGCCCCCTTTACAGGGGGACGGAAAAGAAAAAACAGGCGGCTAAAAAAGGTAATATATTGAAATGGTGGGGAGACACTGGTCAGAAAAAAGCAAGCATCGAATAAGCTAAAAAATCCTTTGGGGGTCGGGAATCGCGGGAAGAACAAAAGCCATAAAGAAATCAAAAAAAAACCCAAGTATTTCTTCTCCTTCCAAATCAAAATCAATCAACGTCCAGTATTGGGCCCCTACTTAAAAAAGAGGGTCTAAAAACGATGACAACAAGGAAATGATGATACTAAAGCCCCAAATATGACTCATTTTTTTAGCAACCGCTAACCAGATGAAGTCGAAGATCAAAATAAATTTTTTTTATGAAAACCCCAAAAAATTTTGTTTAACAAAAACCCTACCCGATGTTTCCGACGCCAAAATTTTCAAAACAGGCAAAAATGACATGCCCAGCACCGCCCCGGGGCCTGATTGGAACTCTGTGCACCCAAGAACTGCAAAAAGCCCTATCACGAGCCTTTTCCATCCTATGGGGGGAGCTGGAACGGGGGTCGCCCCACATTTTACTAAAAAAAACGACATACCCCACTCCACAAAGGGGGGTAAGAACAGCAAAGAACTACAGACCAATAACCAAACACCCCATATCAAAAAAATCTTTAAAAGGGTCCTAAGAAGAAGATCCCCCCTCGAAACCCATCAGTTAACAACCCGGGCAACAGGTTTAGAAAGGTCGCCCTTTGCTAATTTTGGGACCTACGAAAAGGCCCAAAATGCCTAGAAACAAAAAAAAAGCGATGTAATTATACAGATTTCAAAGCCTTCGACAAGGTGACCATGGCAAATAGCGCAAAAAATGGTGCAAAAGGAATAACGGAAAAAGTCGGCGTGGATTTAATTTCCTCACTAACAGAACACAGGAGTTCGTCAAAGAGAAAAGTCCGACCCGCTAGGGTAAAAAGCTCTGTTCCACAAGGCCAGTCTCGCTCCTCTTGTTCTCATCCTTATTCGACATAGAAAGGGCACCACGCACCGGTCTTCCTTGAGTGACCCCCGAATCGCGACAGTGTTTTCCCATTGCGACACTGCAAAGCCCCACGACAAAACCCAAAATCTTTCAGGGGGCTGCAGAAAAAAATATGAATTTCAACGATGAAAATTTAAATTTCTCAGTAGGAAACATGAGGAAATTAAATTTTCATCAGAGTACAAAACAAATTTTGGCCACAAAAAGAGCAAAAACACCAACGTAAAAAGACCTGGGAGTGTCATGTGGGAGGATCTCCCCTTTCAAGGCCATAACATTGATCAATCGCATCTCTAGAAAAAAAGAAGGATGGATAATGAGAACCTTCAAAATGGGAGGCCAACCCCTGATGACCTCTTCGGTCAATTTCTATCTAGGCTGGAATTTGCTGCACCTAACAGCCCTTTCAAGGCGGTGAAATTGCGACCTAGAAAAGTACGGAACTTTCACGGGGGCATAACGGAGATAAAAACCTCAATTATTGGAGCGCTTGAGGTTCCCAAACCTGTATTCCCCGGGAAGAGGGGGGAAGATAAAAATTATATACCCTGGAAAATCCCAGAGGGACTAGTACGAACTTTCACACGAAAATACCCACTACGAAAGCAAAAGATTGGGAGACGAGCACCATCCCCCCCAAAGAAAAGCGGGGGGTCACTAGCACGTTTTGAGACCTCAATAAGTTAGGGGGCCCCGGGTGTTCAACGCCTCCCGCACACATAAGGGGGGTTACCAAAGACCCCTGGGGGTCTTTAAGCTGGCACTGGAAAAACCTAAAGTCAGTTCCCGGTCACCCGGGGTTGGTCGTATGTTTGGTTGGTGCACCGACAACAGCCCGGTTGATCAGGGTCTGACCACCCGGGGGCCTGGGCTCAGACCGGGTCCCCGGGGGGTTGATCCCGGAACTCTCTCCCGGGAAATCCCGGGAACTTATTTTTGAGGAGTTTCCATATTCTACTAACTTGATTTATGAGAGAGTTAAAAAATATATTTTCGAACTTTATTTATAGAGAGTTAACACATAAACATGAATTTTTAAATAAGTGATAAGCCTATAGAGGAGGTGCAAAATCGCCAGAAACTTACCACGGTCAGCTGTTTTAATATCTTTCCCGGCCGCAGTGTACTCGAAAAAATCTAGTGTACCAGTGAATAGCAGAATACAGTGTTGTGTAGCAATAACCCTATATAATGGACTTAGTGAAGTGGAGTGCTTATTTGTTTTTTTTTCTTGAAATACAGAGTTACTGTGAATTCATAAACCTTAGTTACCCGCGTCGCAATTTCACAACGGAAGCAAATTTTACTACAGAAAAAGGGCCCCTTCCTCCAAAATTTCACCAGTAAAAATAGTGATAATTACTTTATTGTGTGGAACGAAAAAAAAAATAGAGAAGGGGTAGATACAGCGATTTTAAACAAAGGGGGAGGGTCGACCGTTTGTCATTTTAGGAGTGCCAGCAGTCCCGGGCCCCAACAGCAAGTTATACTTTGTATCAAACAAATCAATTTCTCGGGTAATAATTTCAGTAGATCCTTCATGTGTTGCTCAAATCACCGACCAGTTTGGTTTTTAAATAAGGGCCCATGATCAGATCAGAAAGACTGGTCCGAACCCCTTTAGGTCCCAACCCTACTGGCCGAAAACCCTTTACGGGGCCCAAAACCCGGATGGTTTTTAAAAGGGTTTTGTGTGCCCCCCAGAGGTTATTAATAGAATATTTAAGATTTTCTAGTAAATTGCAGAAATCAACCATTCAAATCATTTTGAAGTGTGGTAGTCGTGGCAGTCAAACAAACGGGCTTCCACTGCATAAAATTTTCTTTTTGTGGAAAAGGTGTCCGCCCCCTTGTCATATCAAAAAAGCTACAAGCGTATTAAAAAAGGGGAAATGTTTTTGGGTATGCCCCAAAAGAGATAAATCTGTGGGCTAAAATCAAAGGGTATTAAAAAAAGGTCAACATCAAAGTGCTTTCAAGAAAAACCCGGAAGCTTTCTACAACAGATGGGAACTAAAAGTCCCCGGGTGAATGGGACGCCCTTTATACTGGCCTGTAGTCAGAAACTGTAAGGCTGGAGTGATTCCCGGTAGTCTAAATGGGGGGCTGATAGTGTTCCTGGGAGCAGTAATGGGGAAGCTGGAGGTCCCGTCCGGGGGGACAGAATGGTGAAAAACGGAGGCTGTCCTGGGGGCCGTAAAGGGGAAGCTGGGGATGCTGTCTGGGAAACATAATGGGGGAAACGGAGATGTGTCCTGGAGACTAAAGGTGAAGCGGGGATTTTTTCCAGGTACGGGAATTATAGCGGAAGGGGAAAATATGAATACCCATAGGGGGAAGGAGCCATGTGGGAAACAAGGTAGTCAAAGAAAAATAAAACCCAAAATTTCAAATAGAAATCGCGGAAATGCAAACAAGGGACTCACTGCCCAAAAGTGGGATATATTACCAAAAAAAATGGTGGGAGTCCATTGTTGGTGCTAGGGGGGATAGAAGACAGGGGAAAAATGCACCAACAGGGAATTAAACACGAAACCCCAAGGGAAAAGGAAACCAAGCTGTGACATACTATGCACCGACGTGCATGGAAACTGGAAAAACAGATGGAAAGTGCAATATGACCACCTAGGAAATGCCATGCCCATATACAACAAGGAAAATGCAAACTCCCCTTTGTAAACTTTTTAAACCCCGAACTGTGTACCTCTTCAGTCAGGAAAGACGTGTTAAATTTAAAAGCCGCTACCCTCTAAAGGGGGGCAAAAAGAACAAAAATCCAGGCCCTGGGAAAACCCGGGGAGCCACAGCCACTCAAGAGGGAGGGTTTTTGTGCCCGGAAGGAAAAAAAAAGGCGGAAAAGGCAGAAATCGTACACCAAAACCCCTCTTCCTGGGTGGAACCCCAGTCGATGGCCTCCCCTCCAAAAAAACAGATACAGTACTAAGCCGGAAAAAAAATCCCCCCCATCCAAAAATACCCCAGTCCGATAACATTTTCTTTGAAATATACAGGGGCTAAAAACCGCAACAAAAAACAAAATACCTTTTATCCGGGACTGCTTGCGAGGCAAAAGGCAATGTTTTGCGGCTTTCACTGAGACCCCCATAAAGGGTACTTGGGAAAAAAAATGGATCCCATTTTTCACCTTCAGATGTGACAGAGTGAAAGGCAAAGGGGGGGGTTGGCCCTTTCATTGCAGAGTCACTTGTTTGCACAGAACTGCTAAATGCCTCAAAAATTGTGGGAAATTTTGCAGTAAGGTCGAGAACCAAAACCTAGCATTGTGATAGTTACAAGCCTCGGATGCAACACCCGCAATTCCAGGGCATGTTAAAAAAATTGACCACTGTCTGGAAAACCTTCCCGCTCCGCCCCAACATCTTGCTCCCGGGGGATTTCAATTAAGGCACTAAAAAGGAGGGAATATAGCAAATAAAAAAATTTTTGCAGTAATAACACCAGGGGGCAGCTTGATGAAAACTCACATCCCGGCTTTAAACTCTGCACAAAAATTTATTTAAAACCAGCAAAATAGGCCCATGACTGGAAATACACTAGACCTCATCTTCACTAACAATGATATCTGAAAGAAAATCACCCTACAAAAAAAATTACTCAGATCACAACTAATTGAGGTTATCATGATCGCGAGCCCCCGACCGACAAAAAGATAGTACGAGGGAGATTTACCAAATTCAACTTCAATAAAAAAACATAAAGTGGGGCAAAAATAAACCCCCGTCCTAAACCCATATAAGCTGGGAAGATATAAAGCAACACAGACCCCAATTATGCCAGAACGTTAACTCGGTAGCACTCGATGTTGCACAAGGTTATTCCCCTAAGAAAAAAGGGGGATAGATGTAAAACAGAAAGAGACAGGCGTCCCTTTTCAGGACGGAAAAAAAATAACAGAGCGGCTAAAAGAGGTCAAAATTCGAAATGCGTTTGGAGCACTGGTCAGAGAATAGCAAGCATCGAACTTTAAACAAAAGAAACCTTTTTGGGGTCGGAATCGGGGGAAAACTAAAAGCCCTAAAAGAAATCGAAAAAAAACCCCAAAATATTTTTCTCCATGCCAATCAAAAACGAGAAAAAAGTATATTTGGGGCCCCCACTTAAACAAAATGGGGCTACACAGATGAAAAGGAAATGAGTGACACTCAAGTCCCAAATGACTCGTTTTTGCAACCGCTAACCAGACTGAAGTGAAAATCAAAATGAATTTTTTTTAGAGGCCCAAAATTTGATTAACACAAGCCCATCCCTGTTACCTGACGCCCAAAAGACTTCGAACAGGCATAAATGACATGCCCCCTGCCTCTGCCCCCGGGTGACTTGGAACTCGTGTTTTATCAAAAACTGCAAAAAGCCCCCTTTACGAGCCCTTTTTCCCTCCATGGGGAGGGAGCATGGACCGGGGGGCGTCCCACTTACTAAAAAAAACGACAAGCCCCCCTCCACAAAGGGGGGAGAAAACAAAACAAAGAAAACAGACCCAAAAACCTAACATCCCATTCAAAAAATCTTGAAAAAGGGCCTAAACAAGATCACCGCATCTAAAACCCATCTTACACAACCCAGGGGAACATGGGTTTTGAACAGGTCGTCCTGTCTGTCTCAACTATTTGGGCCAATACGAAAGGTCCCCAAATCACGAAAACAAAAAAAAAGCAGATGTAATATAACAGACTTTGCAAACCTTTGCAAGTGTGCCCGGGGTAATAGCGCAAAAAATGGTGCTAAAGGAATAAAAGGAAAAGTCGGGCGATGGTTCTTAAATTCTCATAACGAAAACAGAGAGTAGTCGCAACAGAGTAAAGCCGACTCCTACGGTGAAAGTCGTTCCCCAAGGCAAGTACCGCTCCCCTTTGTTCCTCACCCTTATATCCGACAAGAAAGGATGTCAGCCACAGCACCGTGTTTTTCCTTGCGAGACCCCAAATCGCTGACGTGTCTTCCATTCAGACACTGAAAGTCGGGCAGACACAACCAAATCTTTAGTGGGGCAGAAAACTAAAAGTTCAACGATGAGAAATTTCAATACTCTTGGGTAAACATGGGGAAAATTTTAATCTTCATCAAGTACAAAAAAAATTCTGGCCACAAAATAGAGCGAAAACACCAACGTCAAAGACCTGGAGTGTATGTCGGGGGCCCCTTCAAGGACCCAAAAATTGTACAATCGCTCTGCAGAAAAATGCAGGAGGATAATGAGAACCTCAAAACTAGGGAGGCCAAGCCCCTGATACACTCTTTAGGGACTTGTTTATCTAGGTAATATTTCGCACATAACAGCACCTTTTAAGGCAGGTGAAATTGCCGATAGAAAAGCAGAGAATTTCACGGCGCGCATAAAGGGAGATAAAACCCCTCAATTTTGGGGGGCGCTTGAGGGTTCCAAACTGTATTCCTGGAACGCAGGAGGAGAGATACTGATTTATCACTGGAAAATCCAAGGGGGGCTGTACCGAAATTGCACACGAAAAAACACCCACTACGAAAGCAAAAGATTTGGGAGACGATGCACCATCCCCCAATGAAAAGCAGGGGGGTCCAAGCACTTAAGAGACCAACAAAAAGTGTCGGGGCCCCAGATGTTTAACTGCCCCCAGCACACTAAGGGGGATTACCAACGGGACCCCTGGGAGTCTTCAAGCTTGCACTGACAAGCACCTAAAGTCAGTTCCCGGGTCAGCCCGGGGTGTGGCTGTAAGTTGGCTTTCGGCGCCGCAGCAAAGCTGGGTTTATGGGTTGACACCGGGGGCCTTCTCAGACCGGGTGGGGGCTTGGGCCCCCCCCCGGAAAATCTCTCAAGGGAAACTCCAGGTAAAATTTATTTATGAAGGTTAACACTATATATCGTTTTGATTTATGAGAGGTTTTAAAACATATATTTTCGTAATTGATTTATAGAGAGTTTAAAACATAAACAGGTGAATTTGAAAAAGAAGTAAAGCCTATAGAGCAGGTCCAAAGTCGCCAAAATTACCACAGGTCAGTGTTTTTTTTAAAAATTTCCCGGCCGCTAGTGTACTCCCCATATAAACTAGTGAACCATAATGCAGAATACAGGTTTAGTAGCAAAACCCTATTATAATGGTACTTAGTGGATGGAGTGACTTTCATTTTTTTTTTTTGAAATCCCCAAGTAACTGTGAATTTCTTTTTGACTGTATTACCAGCGGCGCAATTACACAACGAGAACAATTATTTCTACGAAAAAGCGCCCCTTTCCCCCAAAATTCACCAGTCAATTAATGATAATATAGCATTATTGTGGGGGACAAAAAAACTGAAAAGCTAGATACAGCTTGTAAAAGGGTTTAGGCCGACCCTTCATCACTGTAGGAGTGCCCGCAATCACCGTTTCTTCAACACGCAATTATACTTTTGTATCAATCAAAAAACTATTACTCGGTAGATAATTTCCGTAATCTTCATGTTTACCCCCAAATCACCGCCCAGTTTTTTTTAAAAATAAGTGACTCACTGAAAATAAAGATCGACGGGTTTCCAAACCCCTTTGACGGGTCCAAACCCTGGGACTGGGCCCTGAACCCCCCGACTGGTCCAAACCCCTTGAGGGTTTCCCAAACCCTTTGATGGTCCGAACCCTTGATGGCCCAAACCCTTTGGGACGGGTTTCCCAAAGGGAAATTCGTTGGACAAAAAAGCAGACTATAAACAAAAAGGGGGTTTTGTGGCCCCCTTTATCAAACACAAACAAAAAAATATAAATCAGGAACGTACCGGAAAAGCTGTCCAATATAAAATAAGTTAGAAAAAAAAATAAAAATTTACCTAGAGTTCTTTTAAGGGGGTTTTATTAATAGAGTATTCTAAGGTTGCTATAGTTTTTCATTTAAATAAACCATTCAAACCCATTATGAAGCTCTGTATAGTTTTGCAGTAAAATAAAACAAAGGGCATCCACATGGTTTAAATTTGGGCCTTTTTTTTGGAAAATTGGGTTTGTCACCCCCTTGTGCAAAATATCCAAAAATTTAGCTAAAAAGCTTTTTAAAAACAGGGAAGTGTTTTTGGGTATGCCCAAAATGAAATAAATCTGTGGACTAAAATCACAAGGGTATTAAAAGAGGATATAACATCAAAGCTGCTTTCATAGACAACCTGGAAGCTTTCTACAACAGATGGGAACATAAAAAGTCTGGGCTGAAATGGTACTGCCCTTGATACTGGCCATGTAGTCAGAAACTGTAAGGCTGGAGGTGATGTCCTGGTAGTCAGTAAATGTGGGGCTGATAGTGCTGTCCTGGGAGACAGTAATGGTGAAGCTGGAGGTGCTGTCCTGGGAGACAGTAATGGTGAAGCTGGAGGTGCTGCCCTGGTAGTCAGTAAATGTGGGGCTGATAGTGCTGTCCTGGGAGACAGTAATGGTGAAGCTGGAGGTGCTGTCCTTGGAGACAGTAATGGTGAAGTTGGAGGTGCTGTCCTGGGAGACAGTAATGGTGAAGCTGGAGGTGCTGTCCTGGGAGACAGTAATGGTGAAGCTGGAGGTGCTGTCCTGGGAGACAGTAATGGTGAAGCTGGAGGTGCTGTCATGGGAGACAGTAATGGTGAAGCTGGAGGTGCTGTCCTGGGAGACAGTAATGGTGAAGCTGGAGGTGCTGTCATAGGAGACAGTAATGGTGAAGCTGGAGGTGCTGTCCTGGGAGACAGTAATGGTGAAGCTGGAGGTGCTGTCCTGGGAGACAGTAATTGTGAAGCTGAGGTGCTGTCCTGGGAGACAGTAATGGTGAAGCTGGAGGTGCTGTCATGGGAGACAGTAATGGTGAAGCTGGATGTGCTGTCCTGGGAGACAGTAATGGTGAAGCTGGAGGTGCTGTCATAGGAGACAGTAATGGTGAAGCTGGAGGTGCTGTCCTGGGGGGAGACAGTAATGGTGAAGCTGGAGGTGCTGTCCTGGGAGACAGTAATGGTGAAGCTGGAGGTGCTGTCCTGGTAGACAGTAATGGTGAAGCTGGAGATTTTGTCCAGGTAGTCGGGAATTATACGCAGGAAGGAATACATATAAATGACCTCATAGGGGACAGGAGCCGTAGTGGGGAAACAAGTGTAGTCAAAGATAAGATAAAACCAATATTGCAAACTAGAAATACCACAGGAAATAGCAAACAAGAGGACTCCATTAGCAATAGTGAGGATATATTACCAAAAACAACTGGTGGGAGCTCCATTGTTGGTGCTAGGAGGATAGGAATAAGACAGAGAAACATGCACCAACAGGGAATACAGTCACAGAAACCCAAGGCAAACGAAACCAACCCTGTGCACATACTATGCACTTGGTTTCTGGGGAAAGGGGAAAAATGGGGGAAAAAAACAGAGGGGGAAAGGGCAACATGACCACCCTGGGAAAAATGCCGTGCCCATATGACAACGGGGAAAATGCAAACTTCCCTTCCTGTAAGTTTTTTTTCCCCTAAAATATGTCCCTCTTCATTTCGGGAAAGACTGTGCTATTATTTAAATTTTGGGGCCCCACCATTTTAAAAGGGGGACAAAAAGATAAAAAAACATCCAGGGGGGGGAAAAACCCTGGGTAGCCACGCCACTCAAGAGGGAGGGTTTTTTGTGTCGGAAAAAGGAAAAAAAAGGGCAGGAAATGGCGAAATCCGTTTACACCAAACCCAAAGTCATTCCTGGAGGGGAAACCCACGGCGAGGGCCCCTCCACTCAAACCAACGATACAGTTACAAATTTCCGGAAAAAAATCCCCCCCCCAGAAAACCAAAAATTACCACCATTTCCGTTGACTTTTTTTCTTTGCAAATATACGGGTTTCCAAAAAGCCAGAAAAAAAACAACAAAAAAATTTTCCATCCGGGGAAACTGCTTGCAGGGGAAAAGGGCAATGTTCGCGGTTTCATTTGGGGCCCCACAAAAAGGACCCTTTTGGAAAACAAAATATGGACCCCAAGGTTTTAAAAACCTTACGGGATGGGGACAGAGTAAAAACGGGGAAAAACGGGGGGGGGGGGTTGGCCTGTACATTGCAGAGTCACTTGTTTGCACAGAACTGCTTAATGCCTCAAATGATGTAGTGGAAGTTTTAGCAGTAAAGGTCGAGAACCAAAAAACCTAGTCATTGTGGTAGTCTACAAGCCTCCGGATGCAACATCCCAGCAATTCCAGGAACAGCTGTTAGAAATTGACCACTGTCTGGAAAATCTCCCAGCACACATAAGGGGGATTACCAACAGACCCCTGGCAGTCTTCAAGCTGGCACTGGACAAGCACCTAAAGTCAGTTCCGGATCAGCCGGGCTGTGGCTCGTATGTTGGTTTGCGTGCAGCCAGCAGCAACAGCCTGGTTGATCAGGCTCTGATCCACCAGGAGGCCTGGTCTCAGACCGGGCCGCGGGGGCGTTGACCCCCGGAACTCTCTCCAGGTAAACTCCAGGTAAACTCCAGGCTCCTGCACCCAACATCTTGTTCCTGGGGGATTTCAACTTAAGGCACCTAAAATGGAGGAATATAGCAAATAATATTGTTGCAGTAACAACACCAGGAGGCAGCTCTGATGAAAACTCACACTCACACGAGCTTTTAAATCTCTGCACAAAATTCAATTTAAACCAGCAAATAATAGAGCCTACTAGGCTGGAGAATACACTAGACCTCATCTTCACTAACTATGATGATCTGATAAGAAATGTCACCATATCAAAAACAATATTCTCAGATCACAACATAATTGAGGTTCAGTCATGTATGTGCGGAGCCCCAGACCGACAAAATGAGACTAGTCACGAGGGAGCATTCGCCAAATTCAACTTCAATAACAAAAACATAAAGTGGGACCAAATAAACCAATTCCTAACCGATATAAGCTGGGAAGATATACTAAGCAACACAGACCCCAACTTATGCCTAGAACAGATTAACTTGGTGGCACCCGATGTAAGCACAAGGCTTATTCCTCTAAGAAAAATTAGGAGTAGATGTAAAATAGAAAGAGACAGGCGCTCCCTTTACAGGCGACGGAAAAGAATAACAGAGCGGCTAAAAGAGGTCAATATATCTGAAATGCATAGGGAGACACTGGTCAGAGAAATAGCAAGCATCGAACTTAAGCTAAAGGAATCTTATAGGAGTCAGGAATCGCGGGAAGAACTAAAAGCCATAAATGAAATCGAAAGAAACCCAAAGTATTTCTTTTTCTATGACAAATCAAAGTTGAGAACAACGTCCAGTATTGGGCCCCTACTTAAACAAGATGGGTCCTACACAGATGACAGCAAGGAAATGAGTGAGCTACTCAAGTCCCAATATGACTCAGTTTTTAGCAAGCCGCTAACCAGACTGAGAGTCGAAGATCAAAATGAATTTTTTATGAGAGAGCCACAGAATTTGGTTAACACAAGCCTATCCGATGTTATCCTGACGCCAAATGACTTCGAACAGGCGATAAATGACATGCCTATGCACTCTGCCCCAGGGCCAGACTCATGGAACTCCGTGTTCATCAAGAACTGATAGGGGCTATCACGAGCCTTTTCCATCCTATGGAGAGGGAGCATGGACACGGGGGTCGTCCCACAGTTACTAAAAACAACAGACATAGCCCCACTCCACAAAGGGGGCAGTAAAGCAACAACAAAGAACTACAGACTGATAGCACTAACATCCCATATCATAAAAATCTTTGAAAGGGTCCTAAGAAGTAAGATCACCACCCATCTAGAAACCCATCAGTTACACAACCCAGGGCAACATGGGTTTAGAACAGGCCGCTCCTGTCTGTCTCAACTATTGGATCACTATGACAAGGTCCTAGATGCACTAGAAGACAAGAAGAATGCAGATGGAAGATAGGTATTAATAAAGGGGATATTAATAAGGTCTTGAGGATGTCTCTCCAAGAGAGAACCCGCAGTAATGGATTTAAATTAGATAAGTTTAGATTTAGAAAGGACATAGGAAAGTATTGGTTTGGAAATAGGGTAGTTGATGAGTAGAACACTCTACCTAGTTGGGTTATTGAGGCTGGGACTTTGGGTAGTTTCAAATTTAGGTTGGATAAGTACATGAGTGGGAGGGGTTGGATTTGAGTGGGACTTTCACATCAGAGCTTATTTCTTGGGTGGCATTGAAAAATGGGTTGGGCAAATGTTTTGTTAGTGGGATGAATTGTAAAGGACCTGCCTAGTATGGGCCAACAGGCCTCCTGCAGTGTTCCTCCTTTCTTATGTTCTTTGTTCTTAATATATACAGACTTTGCAAAAGCCTTCGACAAGTGTGACCATGGCGTAATAGCGCACAAAGTGCTTGCTAAAGGAATAACAGGAAAAGTCGGTCGATGGATCTATAATTTCCTCACTAACAGAACACAGAGAGTAGTCGTCAACAGAGTAAAGTCCGAGGCAGCTACTGTGAAAAGCTCTGTTCCACAAGGCACAGTACTCGCTCCCATCTTGTTCCTCATCCTCATATCCGACATAGACAAGGATGTCAGCCACAGCACCGTGTCTTCCTTTGCAGATGACACCCGAATCTGCATGACAGTGTCTTCCATTGCAGACACTGCAAGGCTCCAGGCGGACATCAACCAAATCTTTCAGTGGGCTGCAGAAAACAATATGAAGTTCAACGATGAGAAATTTCAATTACTCAGATATGGTAAACACGAGGAAATTAAATCTTCATCAGAGTACAAAACAAATTCTGGCCACAAAATAGAGCGAAACACCAACGTCAAAGACCTGGGAGTGATCATGTCGGAGGATCTCACCTTCAAGGACCATAACATTGTATCAATCGCATCTGCTAGAAAAATGACAGGATGGATAATGAGAACCTTCAGAACTAGGGAGGCCAAGCCCATGATGACACTCTTCAGGTCACTTGTTCTATCTAGGCTGGAATATTGCTGCACACTAACACCACCTTTCAAGGCAGGTGAAATTGCTGACCTAGAAAATGTACAGAGAACCTTCACGGCGCGCATAACGGAGATGAAAACACCTCAATTACTGGGAGCGCTTGAGGTTCCTAAACCTGTATTCCCTGGAACGCAGGCGGGAGAGATACATGATTATATACACCTGGAAAATCCTAGAGGGACTAGTTACCGAACTTGCACACGAAAATCACTCACTACGAAAGCAAAAGACTTGGCAGACGATGCAACATCCCCCCAATGAAAAGCAGGGGTGTCACTACACGTTAAGAGACCATACAATAAGTGTCAGGGCCCGAGACTGTTCAAACTGCCTCCCAGCATACATAAGGGGGATTACCAACAGACCCCTGGCAGTCTTCAAGCTGGCACTGGACAAGCACCTAGTCGTTCCTGACCAAGCGGCTGTGCTCTTACGTTGTTTGCGTGCAGCCAGCAGTAACAGCCTGGTTGATCAGGCTCTGATCCACCAGGAGGCCTGGTCACAGACCGGGCCGCGGGGGCGTTGACCCCCGGAACTCTCTCCAGGTAAACCCCTCCCCTCCCCCCTTCCCTCCCCCCTCCCTCCCCTCCCTCCCCCTTACTCCCCCCTCCCCCTCTCCCCCTCCCTCCTCCCCCTCCCCCCCTCCCCCCCCCTCCCCCTCCCTTCCCTCCCCCTCCCCTCCCCTTCCCTCCCCCCATTACAAACCAGACAGTCACCCATAGTTCCTCAATTATAGAAATTCTGGCTCCGTCATTGATAAAAGTTTTGATTGAGACATATAAAGAGAAGATCTGATGAGAAGTTATGGTGATGTAAGACAATATTTATAAGAAGTTATGGTGATGTAAGACAATATTTATAAGAAGTTATGGTGATGTAAGACAATATTTATAAGAAGTTATGGTGATGTAAGACAATATTTATAAGAAGATTATGAAGTTATGTAAGACAATATTTATAAGAAGTTATGGTGATGTAAGACAATATTTCAAAAGATAATTGGAAGAGAAACAAGACTCGGTCTATGACCAACACAAAACTGGAAAAAGAAGACCATTCCAGAAATGTAAATAAGACGATAATGGTTTCATGGTAAGAAAAAGAAATGAAAATGAAACATACATCAGAAAGTGTCAGCAGCCACGAACTTAACATTGATTTAAACAAACCAGAAATACACAAAAATTGAAAATAATGAGAAACATTAATAAAATGAACAAGAAGTCAGTAGCAGTTGGTTTTTGGATGTTGTCAACCTATGTATGAAAACAACTGCAGCAACACACCTAAAGCCAATAATAACCCAACAAAAAGCCACAGTAAGAATAATCACTAAATCCCATCCCTGGCAACCCCCCCCCACTCTTCATAGATCTAAACTTACTCCCTGTTCAGTACATCCACACTTACTACTGTGCAATCTACATCTACAGGACCTTAAATTCCAATATTAACCTTGACCTAAAATGCTTTCTTGATACTTGTGACAGAACCCACAGGCATAACACCAGACACAAACATCTCTATGACATCCCCCGTGTCCGACTAAACCTTTACAAAAATTCAATGTATGTCAAAGGCCCTAAAATCTGGAACACCCTAACTGAGAACTCTAGAACTGCAGACACATTCATCACCTTCAAAACTACCATCAGAAAACATCTTATCTCCCTGACACACCCCGTCAACTAATTACATAAAAACCACCTAGTGGTTCACACTTTCACTCACCCATTTGACTGTAAGCACAGAAATACGAATCTTAATCTTAAAATAATGAATCCTAACTAGTCATAAGTTGGCCTGTGATACTCCAATATATAAACTATGTATTGTGCAAAACAAAAGCATTCACATTGCTAAACTCACAAACTAGTATTTAGTCACTTAGTATTTAGTCAACTTATTCCATAATTTGTAAGAATTAATTTGTTAAGAATTAATCTAAGTTTGCCCGAAATGCCTAGCCATGCTAGGTGTCCTAGCCATGCTAGGTGTCCTAGTGGCCCCCTCTGTAATTAGTATTTTACTACATGTAAACCACACAATAACCAAAATCTGTAAACCCCACATTGTAATTCTTATAGAGAATAAACTTGATTGATTGATTGAGTTTAAAAGAAAATATGCAAATTCACTGGAATATTTAGATTATTATATACAAGTTCAACCAGCAGCTGACAACTGAAAAATAACAAACCTAACACCAATATTTAAGAAAAAATACATTGAAGACGACCCATCAGAGACATGTCTGACTGACCAGAACAAACACACAAAAATATATATGAAACACCTAGTGAGCAAACCTTCCTATCAATATTTATTTTTTCAAAATATATTTAGTTTTGGGTCAGCCTAGCGCTTCCTTTTGATTATAATAATAATTCGGATTATCAATATTCTGTAATAATCAAGGAAACTACACATGATTATCCATATAAAATTTATTAGTATCTTCAAAGATCATAAAGTCAATTGTGAACTACAAAATACTGAGTAAAAAAAACTAAATTAATGCATTAAAAACATATATTTTCTGTTTGAAACAAATACGGAAATAGAAGTCTGCTTCACCTGACGTTACTATATAAGCGCCAGGATCCTTTCTTCTGCTTCAGAATCTCCACGACTATGGTGCTGTTCGCACCTACTCCTAGGTTGAGGGACTGATTACCTCATCTTCTGTACATAGTTCTACTGTCTTCAAGTTATGTCCTGGAATTTGTATTGATAAAGCCACTGGATGGCGAAACGTCTACAATAAAGATACCCAGATGTTGCACATGTGTCTTAATCTCATCAAGTGGAAGAAAGGGAAAACAGACCCCCTTCCCCCCCTCCAAAAAAAAAAAAAATATGAATTGCGATAAGATATTAGGTTGGTCAGAGGGACCTGGAAGCAGTTAGTTGTTTATACACATTTACTGACATAAATTATATTACTTGTCAACACTTGAGACGAAATTTTGAGCCTATTAAGAGTCTATATAATACCACGGACAGGCTGGGTATGTGATACCAAGCACAGGCTGGGTGTGGGGTATGTAATACCAAGCACAGGCTGGGTGTGAGGTATGTAATACCACGCACAGGCTGGGTGTGAGGTATGTAATACCAAGCACAGGCTGGGTGTGAGGTATGTAATACCACGCACGGGCGGGTGTGAGGAAGAAATACCAAGACACGGGGGTGTGGGGTTTTAATACCAAGCACAGGCTGGGGTGAAGTTGAAATACCACGCACGGGCGGGGTGTGGGATGAATACCACACACTGGGTGTGAGATGAAACCACGCAAAAGGCTGGTGTGAGGATGTAATCCCAAAGCACAGCGGGGTTGAGTAGAAAAACCCAAACACAGCGGTGTGAGTATAAAAAACCCAAACACAGGCTGGGTGTGAGGTTGAAATACCACGCACGGGCTGGGTGTGGGGATGTATCCCAAAGCACGGGCTGGGTGTGAGGAGTAATACCAAAAAGGGGGTGGGTAGGATGAAAAACCAAGCATAGGGTGGGTGTGAGGTATTAAACCCAAAACACAGGCGGGGGTGGAGTAGTAATCCACCACACGGGGTGTGGGGATTAATACCCCCACAGCGGGTTTTGGGTAAAAAGAATTTATTGAAATCCCAAACACAGGCTGGGTGGAGGTAGAAATACCAGCACAGGCTGGGTGTGAGATGTAATCCCAAAGCACAGGCTTGGGTGGAGGTATGTAATACCACGCCAGGCGGGGTGTGAGGATGAATACCAGCACGGGCTGGTGTGAGGTTTAATACCAAGCACACGGTGTGAGGTAGTAATCCCAAACACAGGCTGGGTGTGAGGATGAATACAAGCACAGGCGGTGGGGGGGGGGGAATGAAAAACCAAAGCACGGGCTGGGTGTGGGGATGAAATCCCAAAGCACAGGGGGTGTGAGTATGTAACCCCAGCACGGGGCTGGGTGTAGATGTAATACCAACACAGGCTGGGGTGGGTATGAAATCCACGACAGGCGGGGGGAGGCAGTAATCCCAAAGCACAGCTGGGTTGAGGTATGTAAACCAAGCATAGGGTGGGTTGATATGAATACAAAGAAAGGGGTTGGGTGGGGTATGTAATCCCAACCGCTGGGGGGGGTAGTAAAAAAAAAGCACAGGCTGGGTGTGGGGTATTAAAAAAAAAGCACGGGCGGGTGGGAAAGTAATACAAAGACAGGCTGGTGTGAGGTATGTAAACCAAGCCGGGCTGGGTGGGGTATGTAAAAAAAAAGCACGGGCGGGGTGGAGATGTAAAACCAACCAGGCTGGTGTGGGGTAGTAAAACCCCACAGGCTGGTGTGAGTAGTAATACCACGCACAGGCGGGGAGGATGAAAATACAAAGCCAGGCTGGGTGAGGTATGAAAATACCACGCACAGGCTGGGTGTGAGGTCGAATCCCAAACGCACAGGCTGGGGTGTGAGGAAATGTAATAACCACGCACAGGCTGGTGGTTGAGGTATTAATACCACGCACAGGCGGGGTTTGTGAGTATGCAATACCACGCACAGCTGGGTGTGAGGCGAAAATACCACGCCCCAGGCGGGTTTTGAGGTATGTAATATCCAAGCAAAAGGGTGGGTGGATGTATGAAATACCAACATAGGGTGGTGTGAGGTATGTAATACCAAGCACAGGCTGGGTGTGAGATATGTAATAACCAAGCACGGGCCCTGGTTGGAGGTAATGTAATACCAAGCACAGGCTGGGTGTGAGGTATGTAATACCAAGCACGGGCGGGGTTGTGGGGTATTAATCCACCACAGGCTGGGTTGTAAAGGCATGTTAATACCAAGCACAGGCTGGGTGTGAGGTATGTAATACCAAGCACAGGCTGGGTGTGAGGTATGTAATACCACGCACAGGCTGGGTGTGAGGCATGTAATACCAACACAGCGGTGTGAGGTATGAAATACCAACGCACAGGCTGGGTGTGGGCATGTAATACAACACAGGCTGGGTGTGAGATATTAATACCAAGCACAGGCTGGGTTAGATATGTAATCCCAAAGCACAGGCTGGTGTGAGATATGTAATACAAAGGCACAGGCTGGGTGTGGGGGATGTAATACCAAGAAACAGGCTGGGTGTGAGGCATGTAATACCAAGCACAGGCTGGGTGTGAGGTATGTAATACCAAGCACAGGGTGGGTGTGAGGTATGTAATACCAAGCATAGGGTGGGTGTGAGGTATGTAATACCAAGCACAGGCTGGGTGTGAGGTATGTAATACCACGCACAGGCTGGGTGTGAGGCATGTAATACCAAGCACAGGCTGGGTGTGAGATATGTAATACCAAGCACAGGCTGGGTGTGAGGTATGTAATACCACGCACAGGCTGGGTGTGAGGCATGTAATACCAAGCACAGGCTTGGGGGGTGAGGTATGTAATACCAAGCAAGGGTGGGTGTGGGGATATGAATACCAAGCAAGGGGGGGTTTGGAGGTATGTAATACCAAACACAGGCGGGGTGTGAGGTACGTAATCCCAAACGCACAGGCTGGGTGTGAGGTATGTAATACCACGCACAGGCTGGGTGTGAGGCATGTAATACCAAGCACAGGCTGGGTGTGAGGTATGTAATACCAAGCACAGGCTGGGTGTGAGGTATGTAATACCACGCACGGGGTTTGGGTGTGAGGCATGTAAATCCCAAGCACATGCTGGGTGTGGGGTATGTAATACCACGCACAGGCTGGGTGTGAGGTATTAATACCACGCACAGGCTGGTGTGAGGCATTTTAATACCAAGCACGGGCTGGGTGTGAGGAAATGTAAACCAACACAGGCTGGGTGTGAGGTATGTAATACCAGCACAGGCTGGGTGAGAGGCATGTAATCCCAAAGCAAAAGGCTGGGTGTGAGGTATGTAATACCAAGCACAGGCTGGGTTGAGGTATGTAATACCAAGCACAGGCCCTGGGGGGTGAGGTATAGTAATACCACGCACAGTGGGTGTGAGGCATGTAAACCAACACAGGCGGGGTTTGGAGGTATGTAATCCCCACGCACAGGCTGGGTGTGAGGCATGTAATACAAGCACAGGGCGGGGTGGGGAGGTATGTAATACCAAGCATAGGGGGTGTGGGGTAGTAATCCCAAAGCAAGGCTGGGTGTGAGGTATGTAATACCAAGCAACAGGATGGTGTGGAGGTATTAATACAAAGCACAGGCTGGTGTGAGTATGTAATACAAAGCACAGCTGGGTGGAGGCATGTAATACAAGCACAGGCTGGGTGTGGGGTATGTAAACCAACACGGCGGGTGTGAGGTATGTAAACCAAGCACAGGCTGGGTGTGGGGTATTAATACCAAGGCACAGCTGGGTGTGCGGTATGTAATACCACGCACAGGCGGGTGTGAGGTATTTTAATACCATGCACGGGCTGGGTGTGAGGATGTAATCCCAAAGCACGGGCCGGGGTTTGTGAGGTATGTAATACCAACGCACGGGCCCTGGGTGTGAGGTGCGTAATACCACGCACAGGCCTGGGTTTTGAGGTATGTAAATACCAGCACAGGCGGGTGTGAGTATTAAATACCACGCACAGGCTGGGTGTGGAGGTATGCAAATCCAAACGCACAGGCAGGGTGTGGGGGTGTAATACCACGCACAGGCTGGGTGTGAGGTATGTAATACCAAGCAAGGGTGGGTGTGAGGTATGAAATACCAGCAAGGGGGGTGTGAGGTATGTAAAAACCCAAAAGCACAGCTGGGTGTGAGGTATGCAATACCACGCACAGGCTGGGGGGTGAGGTGCGTAATAACCAAACGCACAGGCTGGGTGTGAGGTATGTAATACCAAGCAAGGTGGGGGGTGAGGTATTTAATACCAAACACAGGCTGGGTGTGAGGTATGTAATACCACGGACAGGCTGGTGGAGGTATGTAATACCAAACACAGGCTGGGTTTTGAGGTATGTAAACCACGGACAGACTGGGTGTGAGGCATGTAATACCAAGCAGAGGCTGGGTGTGAGGTATGTAATACGAAGCAGAGGCTGGGTGTGAGGTATGTAAACCAAGCAAGGCGGGGTGTGAGGTATGTAACAAGCACAGCTGGGGAAGTAGTAACTGCCCGGACATCGGGAGAGGTATGTAATACACACTCACAGGCTGGGAGTGAGGTATGTAATACCACGCACAGGCTGGGAGTGAGGTACGTAATAACCACCACAGGCTGGAGTGAGGTATGTAATACCACTCACAGGCTGGGAGTGAGGTATGTAATACCACTCACAGGCTGGGAGTGAGGTATGTAATACCACTCACAGGCTGGGAGTGTATGTAAATACCACTCACAGGCTGGGAGTGAGGTATGTAATACCACTCACTAGCTGGGAGTGAGGTATGTAATACCAACGCACTAGCTGGGGTGAGGATGTAATACCAACTCACTGGCTGGGAGTGAGGTATGTAAAACCACCACAGGCTGGGAGTGAGGTATGTAATACCACTCACAGGCTGGGAGTGAGGTATGTAATACCACTCACAGGCTGGGAGTGAGGTATGTAATACCACTCACAGGCTGGGAGTGAGGTATGTAATACCACCACAGGCTGATGGAGGAAGTAATACCAACTCACAGGCTGGGAGTGAGGTATGTAATACCACGCACAGGCTGGGTGTGAGGCATGTAATACCAAGCACAGGCTGGGTGTGAGGTATGTAATACCACGCACAGGCTGGGTGTGAGGCATGTAATACAAAGCACATGCTGGGTGTGAGGTATGTAATACCAAGCATAGGGTGGGTGTGAGGTATGTAATACAAAGCACAGGCTGGGTGTGAGGTATGTAATACCAAGCACAGGCTGGGTGTGAGGTATGTAATACAAAGCACAGGCTGGGTGTGAGGTATGTAATACAAAGCACAGGCTGGGTGTGAGGCATGTAATACAAAGCACAGGCTGGGTGTGAGGTATGTAATACCAAGCACAGGCTGGGTGTGAGGTATGTAATACAAAGCACAGGCTGGGTGTGAGGTATGTAATACCAAGCACAGGCTGGGTGTGCGGTATGTAATACCACGCACAGGCTGGGTGTGAGGTATGTAATACCACGCACAGGCTGGGTGTGAGGTATGTAATACAAAGCACAGGCTGGGTGTGAGGTATGTAATACCACGCACAGGCTGGGTGTGAGGTGCGTAATACCACGCACAGGCTGGGTGTGAGGTATGTAATACCACGCACAGGCTGGGTGTGAGGTATGTAATACCACGCACAGGCTGGTGAGAGGTATGCAATACCACCACAGGCCTGGTGTGAGGTATGCGTAATACCACTGCACAGGCTGGGTGTGAGGTATGTAATACCACCACATAGGTGGTGTGAGGTATGTAATACCAGCATAGGGTGGGTGTGAGGTATGTAATACCAAGCACAGGCTGGGTGTGAGGTATGCAATACCACGCACAGGCTGGGTGTGAGGTGCGTAATACCACGCACAGGCTGGGTGTGAGGTATGTAATACCAAGCATAGGGTGGGTGTGAGGTATGTAATACCAAACACAGGCTGGGTGTGAGGTATGTAATACCACGGACAGGCTGAGTGTGAGGTATGTAATACCAAACACAGGCTGGGTGTGAGGTATGTAATACCACGGACAGACTGGGTGTGAGGCATGTAATACCAAGCAGAGGCTGGGTGTGAGGTATGTAATACCAAGCAGAGGCTGGGTGTGAGGTATGTAATACCAAGCATAGGCTGGGTGTGAGGTATGTAATACCAAGCACAGGCTGGGTGTGAGGTATGTAATACCACGGACAGGCTGGGAGTGAGGTATGTAATACCACTCACAGGCTGGGAGTGAGGTATGTAAATACCAAACACAGGCTGGTGTGAGGTGTGTAATACCACACCACAGGCTGGTGTGAGGTAGTAATACCACCACAAGGCTGGGAGTGAGGTGTGTAATACCACCACAGGCTGGGAGTGAGGTATGTAATACCACTCACAGGCTGGGAGTGAGGTATGTAATACCACTCACAGGCTGGGAGTGAGGTATGTAATACCACTCACAGGCTGGGAGTGAGGTGTGTAATACCACTCACAGGCTGGGAGTGAGGTATGTAATACCAACCACAGGCTGGGAGTGAGGTTGTAATACCACTCACAGGCTGGAGTGAGGTATGAATACCACTCACAGGCTGGGATGAGGTGGTAATACCACCACAGGCTGGGATGTGAGGTATGTAATACCACTCACAGGCTGGGAGTGAGGTGATGTAAATACCACTCACAGGCTGGGAGTGAGGTATGTAATACCACTCACAGGCTGGAGTGAGGTATGTAATACCAATCACAGGCTGGGAGTGAGGTATGTAATACCACTCACAGAGGCTGGGAGTGAGGATGTAATACCAATCACAGGCTTGGGGTGAGGTAAGTAAACTACTCAACAGGCTGGGTGAGGTATGTAATACCACTCACATGCTGGGATGTGAGGTATGTAATACACTCACAGGCCGGGTATGAGGTATGTAATACCACCACAGGCTGGGAGTGAGGTATGTAATACCACTCACAGGCTGGGAGTGAGGTAGTAATACCACTCACAGGCGGACTGGGTATGTAATACACCACAGGCTGGACTGAGTATGTAATATCACTCACAGGCTGGGAGTGAGGTAATGTAATACCACTCACAGGCTGGAGTGAGGTATGTAATACCACTCACAGGCTGGAGTGAGGTATGTAATACCACTCACAGGCTGGAGTGAGGTTGGTAATACCACACACAGGCTGGGAGTGAGGTAGTAATAACCACTCACAGGCTTGGAGTGAGGTATGTAATACCACTCACAGGCTGGGAGTGAGGTATGTAATACCACTCACAGGCTGGGAGTGAGGTTATGTAAATACCACTCACTAGCTGGGAGTGAGGTATGTAAATACCACTCACAGGTTGGGAGTGAGGTATGTAATACCACTCACAGGCGGAGTGAGGTATGTAATACCACTCACAGGCTGGGAGTGAGTGTTAATACCACTCACAGGCTGGGAGTGAGGTATGTAATACCACTCACAGGCTGGGAGTGAGGTATGTAATACCACTCACAGGCTGGGAGTGAGGTATGTAATACCACTCACAGGCTGGGAGTGAGGTATGTAATACCACTCACAGGCTGGGAGTGAGGTATGTAATACCACTCACAGGCTGGGAGTGAGGTATGTAATACCACTCACAGGCTGGGAGTGAGGTATGATAATACCACTCACAGGCTGGGAGGAGGTATGTAATACCACTCACAGGTCTGGGAGTGAGGTTATGTAATACCACTCACAGGCTGGGAGTGAGGTATGTAATACCACTCACAGGCTGGGAGTGAGGTAATGTAATACCACTCACAGGTGAGTGAGGTATGTAATACCACTCACAGGCCGGGAGTGAGGTATGTAATACCACTCACAGGCCGGGAGTGAGGTATGTAATACACTCACAGGCGGGAGTGAGGTATGTAATACCACTCACAGGCCGGGAGTGAGGTATGTAATACCACCTACAGGCGGGAGTGAGGTATGTAAAACCACTCAAAAGGCTGGAGTGAGGTATGTAATACCACTCACAGGCGGGAGTGAGGTATGTAAATACCACTCACAGGCCGGGAGTGAGGTATGTAATACCACTCACAGGCCGGGAGTGAGGTATGTAATACCACTCACAGGCCGGGAGTGAGGTATGTAATACCACTCACAGGACCGGGAGTGAGGTATGTAATACCACTCACAGGCCGGGAGTGAGGTATGTAATACCACTCACAGGCCGGGAGTGAGGTATGTAATACCACTCACAGGCCGGGAGTGAGGTATGTAATACCACTCACAGGCCGGGAGTGAGGTATGTAATACCACTCACAGGCCGGGAGTGAGGTATGTAATACCACTCACAGGCCGGGAGTGAGGTATGTAATACCACTCACAGGCGGGAGTGAGGTATGTAAATACCAACTCACAGCCGGGAGTGAGGTATGTAATACCACTCACAAGGCCGGGAGTGAGGTATGTAATACCACTCACAGGCCGGGAGTGAGGTATGTAAATACCAACTCACAGGCCGGGAGTGAGGTAATGTAATACCACCACAGGCCGGGAGTGAGGTATGTAATACCACTCACAGGCCGGGAGTGAGGTATGTAATACCACTCACAGAGCCGGGAGTGAGGTATGTAATACCACTCACAGGCCGGGAGTGAGGTATGTAATACCACTCACAGGCCCGGGAGTGAGGTATGTAATACCACTCACAGGCCGGGAGTGAGGTAATGTAATACCACTCACAGGCCGGGAGTGAGGTATGTAATACCACTCACAGGCCGGGAGTGAGGTATGTAATACCACTCACAGGCCGGGAGTGAGGTAGTAATACCACTCACAGGCCGGGAGTGAGGTATGTAATACCACTCCACAGGTCCGGGAGTGAGGTATGTAATACCACTCACAGGCCGGGAGTGAGGTATGTAATACCACTCACAGGCCGGGAGTGAGGTATGTAATACCACTCACAGGCCGGAGTGAGGTAATGTAATACCACTCACAGGCCGGGAGTGAGGTATGAATACCACTCCACAGGCTTGGAGTGAGGTATGTAATACCACTCACAGGCCGGGAGTGAGGTATGTAATACCACTCACAGGCTGGGAGTGAGGTATGTAATACCACTCACAGCCGGGAGTGAGGTATGTAATACCACTCACAGGCTGGAGTGAGGTATGTAATACCACTCACAGGCTGGGAGTGAGGTATGTAATACCACTCACAGGCGGAGTGAGGTATGTAATACCATCACAGGCGGGAGTGAGTATGTAATACCACTCACAGCCGGGAGTGAGGTATGTAATACCACTCACAGGCGGGAGTGAGTATGTAATACCACTCACAGGCTGGGAGTGAGGTATGTAATACCACTCACAGGCCGGGAGTGAGGTATGTAATACCACTCACAGGCTGGGAGTGAGGTATGTAATACCACTCACAGGCCGGGAGTGAGGTATGTAATACCACTCACAGGCTGGGAGTGAGGTATGTAATACCACTCACAGGCCGGGAGTGAGTATGTAAATACCACTCACAGGCTGGAGTGAGGTATGTAATACCACTCACAGGCCGGAGTGAGGTATGTAATACCACTCACAGGCTGGGAGTGAGGTATGTAATACCACACACAGGCCGGAGTGGAGATATGTAATACCATCACAGGCCTGGGAGTGAGGTATGTAATACCACTCACAGGCCGGGAGTGAGGTATGTAATACCACTCACAGGCTGGGAGTGAGGTATGTAATACCACTCACAGGCTTGGAGTGAGGTATGTAATACCACTCACAGGCCGGGAGTGAGGTATGTAATACCACTCACACTGGGAGTGAGGTATGAACCCTACAGGCCGGAGTGAGGTATGTAATACCACTCACAGGCTGGGAGTGAGGTATGTAATACCACTCACAGGCTGGGAGTGAGGTATGTAATACCACTCACAGGCTGGGAGTGAGGTATGTAATACCACTCACAGGCTGGGAGTGAGGTATGTAATACCACTCACAGGCTGGGAGTGAGGTATGTAATACCACTCACAGGCCGGGAGTGAGGTATGTAATACCACTCACAGGCCGGGAGTGAGGTATGTAATACCACTCACAGGCTGGGAGTGAGGTATGTAATACCACTCACAGGCTGGGAGTGAGGTATGTAATACCACTCACAGGCTGGGAGTGAGGTATGTAATAACATCAAACCGACTCATCTGCACAATGTTTCGGCATTCACTAATATTTTCGCGGATTCTCCCATAATTGTACAAGTTACTTATTATGAAGTTAGACACTGATGTACGCAGAATTATTGAGAAGTGAATTTCGAGAGAAGCTTCTGCTGATTCCCTCTCACTTAGGACTCCAGCAGCGCAACAATGTTAACTTGCTAAGCAAATATTAAATAAAAGAGAATGTCGAGTATTATTTTTTTTTTTTTCAAGCAGAAGTTTAAGAAATATTGTCAGTAATGAATTAACAAATGTGTTTGAAGAAATAACAGTAAAGATACGAGTCGACAGATCAATTTTACATCATATTGGGTCAGGTTAAATACATATATGGAGACAGTAAGGTCAGTAGATTACTAGATGTTGCTATTGCTAGACTAAGGTTAGGCTAAAAGTAACTCTGGTAGTACGTTTTGTATAGTCAGTAGTACGGTTTGTATAGTCAGTAGTACGGTTTGTATAGTCAGTAGTACGGTTTGTATAGTCAGTTGTGTCGCCACTCGAGCGACACAACTAACTCGCAGGGTTGACGTGAACGTAACTCCCAGGAATGCAGAGATCTGGCTGTACGAATCATAAGATTATTATCAGAAAGTTACAATGCCCGACCGAATAACTCTTAAACTACACTGGTACACTTCAAAACTTATTTCGGATCTATGGATAGGGGGCTATTTATTAAAATATATTGATATATTTGCCAGACTAGATTTGGAATATGCAGAAGTATTATGGTGTTTCCTCCGGGACAAATACGTGGATAAGTCAAAGAGGTTTTAAAAGGAAATATGAAATATTTCTCAACAACGAAGAGGCGGCGATATTTGCTATCTATTGTAACACCGAAGATATATTGCGAGTGAGCAAGTAATAGATCAGTGGGTTTGGGAAATGAGCGAAGAAGCGTTATCATGGTGATTGTCTCTGACGGTGAGAGAATTAAGTGCTGACACAAGCAACACAAGGTACACCGTGCAACACCAGGTATTGCACCGTGCAGCGTCATCGTGGGTTAGTATAAAAGGCTGTGTGAGAACAGCAAAAAAGTCAGAACAGAAGTGGAGAGCTCACAGACAACATGGTAAGCTCCTCTAGCCAACATGCACTAAGCTGTGTATGTTAAAAGTGAAGGTTTATGCCTGAGAACCCACTGCCTGACAGCCTGCGGCTTCAACTATATAAACCATACGAAATTTACACACATGTAGATAAAAGTCTTTATTAGATAAAGGTTTATTTTAGTAAGACGATTACATAAGTCACTGGTTAATTGAAGTTGAAGGATTTACAGTCAGAGCAAAGATTAATATACAACCTTGTTTATATTCCACCTGATATTTCTTACACACTCGCTAAGTTTTGTTTGCGCTGATTGTCAAGGAAACTAAACCAGCGTCATCTTCTAACAATCACAGATGCTGGGAAATAAGTCCGGTGCACATTTTAGATACAAGAAAACACTAAGTTACATTGTACTTGGAACACAAGACGTAAATATAATTGCCAACATTATATATTACAGAGACGAGTTCTTGGCTGTGTGTTGCTGGCAGCGCTGGTGATGATCTCCATCGCTGACTTCACCGGTGGAGGTGGAGGAGGAGGTGGTTACAGCGCTCCCTCCGGAGGAGGAGGAGGAGGTGGAGGCAGTTACAGCGGCGGCGGCGGCGGCGGGGGCTTCTCTGGAGGAGGAGGTTACAGTGCTCCCTCGGGAGGAGGAGGTGGCTACAGTAGCTCATCAGGTGGCGGTGGTGGGAGCTTTGGTGGTGGAGGAGGTTATAGTGGATCCTCCGGAGGTGGTGGTGGTGGTGGTTATAGTGGGTCCTCAGGAGGTGGAGGTGGCGGTATGTATGGAGGATCTTCTGGTGGGGGCGGCGGAGGAGGATACAGCGGTTCCTCCGGTGGTGGTGGCGGCGGATATGGTGGCTCTTCTGGTGGTGGCGGTGGTGGTGGCGGCGGATATGGTGGCTCCTCTGGTGGTGGTGTGTGGTGGTGGTGGTGGTGTGGTGGTGGTGGCGGATATGGTGGCTCCTCTGGTGGTGGTGGTGGCGGATATGGTGGCTCCTCTGGTGGTGGTGGTGGTGGCGGATATAGTGGCTCCTCTGGTGGTGGTGGCGGATATAGTGGCTCCTCTGGTGGTGGTGGTGTGGTGGTGGTGGTGGCGTCGGCGGATATAGTGGCTCTTCTGGTGGTGGTGGTGGTGGCAGATATAGTGGCTCTTCTGGTGGTGGTGGTGGTGGCGGATATGGTGGCTCATCTGGTGGTGGTGGCGGATATAGTGGCTCCTCTGGTGGTGGTGGTGGTGGTGGTGGTGGCGTCGGCGGATATAGTGGCTCTTCTGGTGGCGGATATGGTGGCTCCTCTGGTGGTGGTGGCGGATATGGTGGCTCCTCTGGTGGTGGTGGCGGATATGGTGGCTCCTCTGGTGGTGGTGGCGGATATGGTGGCTCCTCTGGTGGTGGTGGTGGCGGATATGGTGGCTCCTCTGGCGGTGGTGGTGGTGGATATAGTGGCTCCTCTGGTGGTGGTGGTGGTGGTGGCGGATATGGTGGCTCCTCTGGTGGTGGTGGTGGCGGATATGGTGGCTCCTCTGGCGGTGGTGGTGGTGGATATAGTGGTTCCTCTGGTGGTGGTGGTGGTGGTGGCGGATATGGTGGTTCCTCTGGTGGTGGTGGTGGTGGCGGATATGGTGGCTCCTCTGGTGGTGGTGGCGGCGGCTCTGGCATGTATGGCAAGTAAATACTCACATGAATTACACTGTAATACTTACAACTCTCCTGAGATATCACCAGTGAGATCCCTGCAGAGTATCGTCTGTATATGTCAGACTCTTACTCATCTAGTTACCAATATACATGTATGTGTCAGGGAGACTCATGCTCATCTTCTGGCTAGCAACATATGTGTCAGGGAGACTCACACTCATCTTCTGGCTAGCAATATGTGTCAGGGAGACTCACACTCATCTTCTGGCTAGCAATATGTGTCAGGGAGACTCATACTCATCTTCTGGCTAGCAATATATTTGTCAGGGTGACTCATACTCATCTTCTGGCTAGCAATATGTGTCAGGGAGACTCACACTCATCTTCTGGCTAGCAATATGTGTCAGGGAGACTCATACTCATCTTCTGGCTAGCAATATATGTGTCAGGGAGACTCACACTCACCCTGTAACCAGTTATGCTCCCATCTCTCCCAACATTGTTATATTATCTCACTAAACTGTGTTCTTCTGATGTTTTGTTATCAATGTTACTCAGATTGTATTAATACTTTTAGCAAAATTGTGATAAATAAAACTCGTAATATTGTACTCTGGCTTTCAATTACGTCTGATAATTATATATATATATATATATATATATATTTCGATGTGTGTACTCACCTATTTGTACTCATCTATTTGTGGTTGCAGAGGTCGAGTCATAGCTCCTGGCCCCGCCTCTTCACTGATTGCTACTGGGTCCTCTCTCTCCCTGGTCTGGAGTTTACCTGGAGAGAGTTCCGGGGGTCAACGCCCCCGCGGCCCGGTCTGAGACCAGGCCTCCTGGTGGATCAGAGCCTGATCAACCAGGCTGTTGCTGCTGGCTGCACGCAAACCAACATACGAGCCACAGCCCGGCTGATCCGGAACTGACTTTAGGTGCTTGTCCAGTGCCAGCTTGAAGACTGCCAGGGGTCTGTTGGTAATCCCCCTTATGTGTGCTGGGAGGCAGTTGAACAGTCTCGGGCCCCTGACACTTATTGTATGGTCTCTTAACGTGCTAGTGACACCCCTGCTTTTCATTGGGGGGATGGTGCATCGTCTGCCAAGTCTTTTGCTTTCGTAGTGGTGATTTTCGTGTGCAAGTTCGGTACTAGTCCCTCTAGGATTTTCAAGGTGTATATAATCATGTATCTCTCCCTCCTGCGTTCCAGGGAATACAGGTTTAGGAACCTCAAGCGCTCCCAATAATTGAGGTGTTTTTATCTCCGTTATGCGCGCCGTGAAAGTTCTCTGTACATTTTCTAGGTCGGCAATTTCACCTGCCTTGAAAGGTGCTGTTAGTGTGCAGCAATATTCCAGCCTAGATAGAACAAGTGACCTGAAGAGTGTCATCATGGGCTTGGCCTCCCTAGTTTTGAAGGTTCTCATTATCCATCCTGTCATTTTTCTAGCAGATGCGATTGATACAATGTTATGGTCCTTGAAGGTGAGATCCTCCGACATGATCACCTCCCAGGTCTTTGACGTTGGTGTTTCGCTCTATTTTGTGGCCAGAATTTGTTTTGTACTCTGATGAAGATTTAATTTCCTCATGTTTCCCATATCTGAGTAATTGAAATTTCTCATCGTTGAACTTCATATTTTTTCGCCCCACGAAAGTTTTGGTTTGATGTCTCCCTGGAGCTTTGCAGTGTCTGCAATGAAGCACTGTCACAATTGGGGGTGTCTCTGCAAGGAAGAACGGTGCGTGGCTGACATCCTTTCTATGTCATATAAGGTGAGGAACAAAGGGGAGCGAGTACTGTGCCTTGGGAACGGGCTTTCACCGTACTGCCCGGACTTTACTCTGTTGACGATACCTCTGTGTTCTGTTAGTGAAAAATTTAAGATCCATCGACCGACTTTTCCTGTTTTTCCTTTGCACCTTTTTGTCGCTTTTACGCCATGGTCAACTTGTCGAAGGCTTTTGCAAAGTCGTAATATTACATCTGCATTTTTTTTGTCTTTAGTGCATTTGGGCCCTTGGTAGGGGTCCAATATTTGAGAAGACAGGGCGCCTGTTCTAAACCCATGTTCCCCGGGGGGTTGTGAACGATGGTTTTCTAGATGCGGGGTGATTTTGTTTTTAAACCCTTTCAAAGTTTTTTTAGAAGGGGATGTTAGTGCATTGCTGTAGTTCTTTGCTGTTGCTTTACTGCCCCCTTTGTGGAGGGGGCTATGTCGTTGTTTTTATAACGGGACGCCCCCGTGTCCATGCTCCTCTCCATAAGGGGAAAAGGCCGGTGGGGGCTTCTTGCAGTTCTTGATGAACACAGATTCCATGAGTTGGCCCCGGGGCAGAGTGCATGGGCATTCATTTTCGCCTTTTTCGAAGTCTTTTGGCGTCGGAATAAATCGGATGGGCTTGTTTAATAAAATTTTTGGGGTCTCTCATAAAAAATTCATTTTGATCTTCGACTCTCATTGGGTTTAGGGGGCTTGCTAAAAACTGAGTCATTGGGACTTGAGTGCTCACTCATTTCCTTTTTGTCATCTGTTGGGCCCCCTCTTTTTTAAAAGTGGGGGCCCAAACTGGCGTTGTTCTCATTTTGTTTTGGGGCATGGGAAAGAAATACTTTGGGTTTTTTCGTTCATTTTGGGGCTTTTAGTTCTTCCCGCGATTCCTGACTCCTAAAGGATTTTTTTAGTTAATTCGTGCTTGCTATTTCTCTGACCAGTTCTCCCTACGCATTTCAGATTTATTGACCTCTTTTACCGCTCTGTTATTTTTTTTCCGTCCCCTTTAAAGGGGGGCCCCGGCTCTTTGGGGGTTTCTCTCCCTCCTTTTTCTTAGGGGAATAACCTTGTCATACTCGATGCTACCGATTAATCTTTTAGGGATAAGTTGGGTCTGTGTTGCTTAGTATATCTTCCCGCTTATATCGGGTTTGGACTTTGGTTTACTTGTCCCACTTTATTTTTTGGTTTTTGAAGTTGAATTTGGGGAATGCTCCCTCGGACAAACTCATTATGTCGGTTGGGGGTCCGCGCATACATACTGAACCCCAATTAGTTGTGATCTGATATATTGTTTTTGATAGGTGATATTTCTTTTCAGTCATCATTGTTGTGAAAATGAGTCTAGTGTATTCTCCAGTCTAGTAGGGTCTATTATTTGTGGGTTTAAAATTTAATTTTGGCAGAGTTTAAAAACTCGGTTAGTGTGGTTTTCATCAGAGTGCCTCCTGGGGTTATTACTGCAAAAAATATTATTTGCTATATTCCTCCATTTTAGGTGCCTTAAGTTGAAATCCCCAGAAGCAGTTTGGGGGCAGGAGCGGAAGGTTTTCAAATGGTCAATTTTAACAGCTGTTCCGGAAATTGCTGGGGTGTTGCACCGGAGGGTTGTAGACATCACAATGATGGTTTTGGTTCTCGACCTTTACGCTAAAACTTCCATACATCAGACTTTATCAAACCTCGTTTTTAAAAATATGATGGTTCCGCCTCCACTACGTCACTTTCTAGGTATTCCCTGCGATAGTCTATGACTGAAGAAAAACTTCCTAACACCCTTTGACTCATTATCTTCAACTTTCCAAATTTTGGGCCCGGGAAATTTGTTGGCCTGCCTCCATGGAGTTCTACCCAGCGAGCTCTGTTACACCGAGCCTGAGTTCGGGACCTAGCCTCACAATGGCTTATAGGGCAGATTTCATAAATGACTAATGTTGCAAGAAAATCTCGCCTGCATGCACGTATAAAGGACTAACTTGGAGTTGGGGAATGTGTCCCGATCTTCAACCTCCCTAAGCTTTAGCCCCTCTGGACTTTTCCTCAGAACCACGTGCAACCAGGAGCCTTAATTCTTGCAATATTCAGTCGATATTAGTGACCTGCCTGCACCTCAGAAATTCCTGTTTCCAAGGGGGTGTGTATCCCTAGCATAACTATGCAGAAATAGACACTAGCTTCTAAGCCTGATGGAGACGCCGGTACATACCGGTCATGAACTGCCGCCTGCACATAGGCCCACAGCTCAACTCACTCGCAAATTCCCCCCAGAGACTGGCCAGAACTGAGTAAGAAAAGGGAGGTCTCGTCTTACTGTATGGGCCTGACGGAGGAGGACATCTACGGTACGCCGAGGTTCCTCCACCAGATTTCCCCAGGTCTAGTATGTGAAGACACGTGGGGGCGCCGCCTGCTGATCACGGCACTTGTTGCTCCGACGGCGTCTGGTCTTAGAAGAAAGGGCACTGTGGTCTCAAACCCGTGCCCCAGTATGAAAACTTGGGCTGCCAGTTCTCAGTGGCTAAATAACCTAGTGTTTGCCTACATTATCGGCCTATTACTACCTACGTTAAGGTCTTAGGTTTACATTATTATTATCTACAGTTGCCTCAACAATCCTAATATTAGTGTACTAACAGTATAAACTACCTACCTCTTCCTTGAAGGGTAAATCTATCAATTAAGAAGTACCTTCCAACCACCTTCGCCAACCCAGGTGTGTGTGTGTGTTTTGGGTGGGTGTAAGGGCCACCCGACCCAGCCGTTCATCCATGTCATGTTGGGATCTTTGTACGACGCATCTGTCCTGTGGAACTTTAGGACTGAATAAATTTCCATATGACCCCTTGTTTCTGTGTCCCATCTCTGGAACATCCTGTCTTTGTCTACCTTGTCTATTCTGTGCTGTATTTTATATGTCGTTATCATGTCTCCCCTAACCCTCCTGTCCTCCAGTGTCGTCAGGCCAATTTCCCTCAACCTTTCTTCATAGGACAATCCCCTCAGCCCTGGGACTAGTCTTGTTGCAAACTTTTTCAATTTCTCTAATTTCTTGACATGCTTGACCCGGTGTGGTCAGGCACGTTGTGTGTGTGTGTATGTGTGTGTGTGTAGCGCGTGAGAGCAATCTTAGTGTGAAAACATGGGTCGAGTCTCAGCTCTTGGCCCTGTCCCTCCACTGCTCACTACTAGGTATGCTCTCTGTGGCTTCGAGACCCCCATCATACCTATTTCTGAAGCTATGTATGAATGCAATCTCTACCACTTTACTGTAGGCTTCTTAACTGTATAAAAAATATTTTATGGCAATGTAAAGAGCTTGAGAAATAATATAATATAGGTGACGTAGCTCCCAGGAAGCATCGATGATTTTAACATGATGGTAATGTGTGTGAAAGTGCCGCTCTCTCCTGACCGAGTCTTCAGCCACAAGCATAAATATTGACCACATAATAGTAACAGCGGAGGTCCACACACATACTCATCCCTATAATGCTGTCTGTTTATGTTAATAATTTATAAGAAAGAAAAATAAAATTGTGAACCAGGTCAAAATCCTGGGTAAGTTAGGAATGGACAGCTGGTCAGACAGCAGCCTGTGGTTGTGTGGTATGTGAAGGTGAGGGGTTGTGTGGTATGTGAAGGTGAGGGGTTGTGTGGTATGTGAAGGTGAGGGGTTGTGTGGTATGTGAAGGTGAGGGGTTGTGTGGTATGTGAAGGTGAGGGGTTGTGTGGTATGTGTAGGTGAAGACGTGTCAGTAATTTCGCCAGCCTTGAAGGGGGCAGTTAGTGTACAGCAGTATTCCAGCCTAGAGAGCATAAGCAATTTGAAGAGAATCATCATGGGCTTGGTGTCCCTAGTTTTGAAGGTTCTCATTATCCATCCTACCATTTTTCTAGCAGATGCGGTAGATACATTGTTGTGGTTTTTGAAGGGGAGATCCCCTAACATTATCACTCCCAGGTCCTTCACATTACTTCCTCGCTCTATTGTATGGTTAGAATTTGTTGTATACCCTGACACATTTTTAATTAACTCAAGTTTTCCGTATCTGAGTAGTTGAAATTTCTCTTTATTGAACTTCATATTGTTTTGAGTGGCCCATTTGAAGATTTGGTTGATATCCGCTTGGAGTCTCGCAGTGTCTTCGATGGAAGTCACTGCCATGGTGATCCGGGTGTCATCCTCAAAGGAAGACACGGAGCTATGGCTTACATCTCTGTCTATGTCAGAAATGAGGATGAGGAACAGAATGGGAGCAAGTATTGTGCCTTGTGGAACAGAGCTTTTCACCGTAGCTGCCTGGGACTTTACTCTGTTTACTATTACTCTTTGTGTTCTATTTGTCAGGAAGTTGTAGATCCATCTACCAACTTTTCCCGTTATTCCTTTATCTCGCATTTTGTGTGCTATTACACCATGGTCACACTTGTGGAAGGCTTTCGCAAAGTCTGTGTATAGTACCTCTGTATTTTGTTTATTCTCTACAGCATCCAGGACCTTGTCATAGTGGTCCAGTAGCTGGAACAAGCAGGAGCGACCTGCTCTAAGCCCGTGTTGCCTGGGTTGTGTAACTGATGGGTATCTAGGTGGTTGGCGATCTTGCCTCTGGTATGTGAAGGTGAAGACTAGTGTCATGTGAAGGCGAAGACTTGTGTAGTATGTGAAGGCGAAGACTGGTGTCATGTGAAGATGAGATAAATAAGACACAATTGGATATTTATATTACCGTAATGTTTGGTTTACTGTGCAAGCATCATCCGTCTAATAGAGAGATGATAGATATTGTGGAGAGCAGAAGCAGTGGAGAGGTAAAGATGACATGATCATTCCGTCAGCCTCGAAGTAGACTGGTGGTGGACAGTCCCTCAGTCTTGAGAAAGGTTCACCTTCGTATTCTCGATGAAAGTGAAGCTGAAGCATGAGAATGAGGTCCGTCATTCTGGAGCCAGAAGTGACTTTGGAGATGGTGTCACAGTACGCGGGGCTCACTGCTGCTGTCTACACTAGCTGCCACCTCTGTATTAGGCAGAGTTGGCGTAACCTTTCAACAATAAAGACACCCAATTGTTGAAACGTGTCCCATGGCCTGGTAGGCAACACTCTCTCCCCCCCACACTGAGTGACGAGAGAGAGAGAGAGAGAGAGAGAGAGTGTGTGTGTGTGTGTGGTTCCATCCTCGGCAAGGGTAGAAACATTGGGGTGCTTCCATAAGCCTGCTGTTGTCGTTCACCTAACAGTAAGTAGGTACCTGGGTGTTAGTGGACTGGTGTGGGTGGTATCCTGGGGGACAAGATTGAAGAACCACAATAGAAATAAGACACAGTTCTGGATGACGCACTGACTTTCTTTGGTTATTATGGATTGCTAACCCTCCGGAGTTAAAAATACGAACAGAATCCTATCTTATCTGTCTCACTATCTACATATAAATCTAGATGTATTCTTGTAAACCATCTTCGGGCCTAGTTCCTAGGCCTCTTGTGTATCCATATCCACTTGTGCTACCATCCACAGGATGGATATAGCGAGCACAATAAACCAGCCACTTGGTCGCAAAATCTAAATCTTAAGTCATGTACTTGGCAGTATAGTATACCCTTGTGAGGTGCAGGTCACCATGCGTCTTTATTCTCCACTACTACATCAAATATCTCCACAAAGTTAATAACAACAATTTACTTAAAATATGAAAAAGACGGAAAACATGAAGAGGAGGACGTATTACTGCATTACCTGGGTCATGAACTACAGGACAGTGATGACAGTTCCTCAGTCATGAACTACAGGACAGTGATGACAGTTCCTCAGTCATGAACTACAGGACAGTGATGACAGTTCCTCAGTCATGAACTACAGGACAGTGATGACAGTTCCTCAGTCATGAACTACAGGACAGTGGTGACAGTTCCTCAGTCATGAACTACAGGACAGTGGTGACAGTTCCTCAGTCATGAACTACAGGACAGTGATGACAGTTCCTCAGTCATGAACTACAGGACGGTGATGACAGTTCCCCAGTCATGAACTACAGGACAGTGATGACAGTTCCTCAGTCATGAACTACAGGACAGTGATGACAGTTCCTCAGTCATGAACTACAGGACGGTGATGACAGTTCCTCAGTCATGAACTACAGGACAGTGGTGACAGTTCCTCAGTCATGAACTACAGGACAGTGATGACAGTTCCTCAGTCATGAACTACAGGACGGTGATGACAGTTCCCCAGTCATGAACTACAGGACAGTGGTGACAGTTCCTCAGTCATGAACTACAGGACAGTGATGACAGTTCCTCAGTCATGAACTACAGGACAGTGATGACAGTTCCTCAGTCATGAACTACAGGACAGTGGTGACAGTTCCTCAGTCATGAACTACAGGACAGTGATGACAGTTCCTCAGTCATGAACTACAGGACGGTGATGACAGTTCCCCAGTCATGAACTACAGGACAGTGATGACAGTTCCTCAGTCATGAACTACAGGACAGTGATGACAGTTCCTCAGTCATGAACTACAGGACAGTGATGACAGTTCCTCAGTCATGAACTACAGGACAGTGATGACAGTTTCTCAGTCATGAACTACAGGACGGTGATGACAGTTCCCCAGTCATGAACTACAGGACAGTGATGACAGTTCCTCAGTCATGAACTACAGGACAGTGATGACAGTTCCTCAGTCATGAACTACAGGACGGTGATGACAGTTCCCCAGTCATGAACTACAGGACAGTGATGACAGTTCCTCAGTCATGAACTACAGGACAGTGATGACAGTTCCTCAGTCATGAACTACAGGACAGTGATGACAGTTCCTCAGTCATGAACTACAGGACAGTGATGACAGTTTCTCAGTCATGAACTACAGGACAGTGATGACAGTTCCTCAGTCATGAACAACAGGACAGTGATGACAGTTCCTCAGTCATGAACTACAGGACAGTGATGACAGTTCCTCAGTCATGAACTACAGGACAGTGATGACAGTTCCTCAGTCATGAACTACAGGACAGTGGTGACAGTTCCTCAGTCATGAACTACAGGACAGTGATGACAGTTCCTCAGTCATGAACTACAGGACGGTGATGACAGTTCCCCAGTCATGAACTACAGGACAGTGATGACAGTTCCTCAGTCATGAACTACAGGACAGTGGTGACAGTTCCTCAGTCATGAACTACAGGACAGTGATGACAGTTCCTCAGTCATGAACTACAGGACAGTGGTGACAGTTCCTCAGTCATGAACTACAGGACAGTGATGACAGTTCCTCAGTCATGAACTACAGGACAGTGATGACAGTTCCTCAGTCATGAACTACAGGACAGTGATGACAGTTCCTCAGTCATGAACTACAGGACAGTGATGACAGTTCCTCAGTCATGAACTACAGGACGGTGATGACAGTTCCTCAGTCATGAACTACAGGACGGTGATGACAGTTCCTCAGTCATGAACTACAGGACAGTGATGACAGTTCCTCAGTCATGAACTACAGGACAGTGGTGACAGTTCCTCAGTCATGAACTACAGGACAGTGATGACAGTTCCTCAGTCATGAACTACAGGACAGTGATGACAGTTCCTCAGTCATGAACTACAGGACAGTGATGACAGTTCCTCAGTCATGAACTAGAGGACAGTGATGACAGTTCCTCAGTCATGAACTACAGGACAGTGATATCAGTTCCTCAGTCATGAACTACAGGACAGTGATGACAGTTCCTCAGTCATGAGCTACAGGACAGTGATGACAGTTCCTCAGTCATGAACTACAGGACGGTGATGACAGTTCCTCAGTCATGAACTACAGGACAGTGATGACAGTTCCTCAGTCATGAACTACAGGACAGTGATGACAGCTCCTCACTCATGAACTACAGGACAGTGATGACAGTTCCTCAGTCATGAGCTACAGGACAGTGATGACAGTTCCTCAGTCATGAACTACAGGACAGTGATGACAGTTCCTCAGTCATGAACTACAGGACAGTGATGACAGTTCCTCAGTCATGAACTACAGGACAGTCATGACAGTTCCTCAGTCATGAACTACAGGACAGTGATGACAGTTCCTCCGTCATGAGCTACAGGACGGTGATGACAGTTCCTCAGTCATGAACTACAGGTCAGTGATGACAGTTCCTCAGTCATGAACTACAGGACAGTGATGACAGTTCCTCAGTCATGAACTACAGGACAGTGATGACAGTTCCTCAGTCATGAACTACAGGACAGTGATGACAGTTCCTCAGTCATGAACTACAGGACAGTGATGACAGTTTCTCAGTCATGAACTACAGGACAGTGATGACAGTTCCTCAGTCATGAACAACAGGACAGTGATGACAGTTCCTCAGTCATGAACTACAGGACAGTGATGACAGTTCCTCAGTCATGAACTACAGGACAGTGATGACAGTTCCTCAGTCATGAACTACAGGACAGTGATGACCGTTCCTCAGTCATGAACAACAGGACAGTGATGAAAGTTCCTCAGTCATGAACTACAGGACAGTGATGACAGTTCCTCAGTCATGAACTACAGGACAGTGATGACAGTTCCTCAGTCATGAACTACAGGACAGTGATGACCGTTCCTCAGTCATGAACAACAGGACAGTGATGACAGTTCCTCAGTCATGATCTACAGGACAGTGATGACAGTTCCTCAGTCATGAACTACAGAACGGTGATGACAGTTCCTCAGTCATGAACTACAGGACAGTGGTGACAGTTCCTCAGTCATGAACTACAGGACAGTGATGACAGTTCCTCAGTCATGAACTACAGGACAGTGATGACAGTTCCTCAGTATGAACTACAGGACAGTGATGACAGTTCCTCAGTCATGAACTACAGGACAGTGATGACAGTTCCTCAGTCATGAACTACAGGACAGTGATGACAGTTCCTCAGTCATGAACTACAGGACAGTGATGACAGTTCCTCAGTCATGAACAACAGGACAGTGATGATAGTTCCTCAGTCATGAACTACAGGACAGTGATGACAGTTCCTCAGTCATGAACTACAGGACAGTGATGACCGTTCCTCAGTCATGAACAACAGGACAGTGATGACAGTTCCTCAGTCATGAACTACAGGACAGTGATGACAGTTCCTCAGTCATGAACTACAGGACAGTGATGACCGTTCCTCAGTCATGAACAACAGGACAGTGATGACCGTTCCTCAGTCATGAACAACAGGACAGTGGTGACAGTTCCTCAGTCATGAACTACAGGACAGTGATGACAGTTCCTCAGTCATGAACAACAGGACAGTGATGACAGTTCCTCAGTCATGAACTACAGGACAGTGATGACAGTTCCTCAGTCATGAACTACAGGACGGTGATGACAGTTCCTCAGTCATGAACTACAGGACGGTGATGACAGTTCCTCAGTCATGAACTACAGGATAGTGATGACAGTTCCTCAGTCATGAACTACAGGACAGTGATGACAGTTCCTCAGTCATGAACTACAGGATAGTGATGACAGTTCCTCAGTCATGAACTACAGGACAGTGATGACAGTTCCTCAGTCATGAACTACAGGACAGTGATGACAGTTCCTCAGTCATGAACTACAGGACAGTGATGACAGTTCCTCAGTCATGAACTACAGGACAGTGATGACAGTTCCTCAGTCATGAACTACAGGACAGTGATGACAGTTCCTCATTTATAAACGCAAACACAGAACCATTGACTTGTCCGTGAGCACAGAGCCATGGGCTTGTCCGTGAGAACAGTTATGAGTTTGTCCGTGAGTACAGCCATGGACTTGTCCGTGAGCACAGAGCCATGGCCTCTTCCGTGAGCACAGAACCATGGCCTCGTCCGTGAGCACAGAGATATGGCCTCGTCAGTGAGCACAGAGCCATGGCCTTGTCAGTGAGCACAGAGCCACGGCCTCGTCCTTGAACACAGAGCCATGGCCTCGTCCGTGAGCACAGAGCCATGGCCTTGTCCATGAGCACCGAGCCTTGGCCTTGTCCGTGAGCACAGAACCATGGCCTTGTCCGTGAGCACAGAGCCATGGCCTTGTCCGTGAGCACAGATCCATAACCTTGTCAGTGAGCACAGATCCATCGACTTGTCAGTGAGCACAGATCCATCGACTTGTCCGTGAGCACAGATCCATCGACTTGTCCGTGAGCACAGATCCATCGACTTGTCCGTGAGCACAGATCCATCGACTTGTCCGTGAGCACAGATCCATCGACTTGTCCGTGAGCACAGATCCATCGACTTGTCCGTGAGCACAGATCCATCGACTTGTCCGTGAGCACAGATCCATCGACTTGTCCGTGAGCACAGATCCATCGACTTGTCCGTGAGCACAGATCCATCGACTTGTCCGTGAGCACAGATCCATCGACTTGTCAGTGAGCACAGATCCATCGACTTGTCCGTGAGCACAGATCCATCGACTTGTCAGTGAGCACAGATCCATCGACTTGTCAGTGAGCACAGATCCATCGACTTGTCAGTGAGCACAGATCCATCGACTTGTCAGTGAGCACAGATCCATCGACTTGTCAGTGAGCACAGATCCATCGACTTGTCCGTGAGCACAGATCCACGTGTTATAGCTTTCATGTTTCGTGTTCCTTATCAAAATTATTGTTCCATGTGTAGTGTATTGAAATGTAACGGCCGTTGGCTTTCTCATCGGCAGTTAGAGAGGGACAAGTTATTATAGTCTGTATGGTGGCGTCGTACCCACTATGCAAGTGCGAGTTGGTCTGTGTTCTGCCGGCTCTCCTGATATGGGTAGGTTCACCTCAGTTTTACTAGAGGAGTACTGGGGCTGGAACGTATGGTTGCATCGCTCCTTGTGTATATAACTGCTCTGTACGAAAACCGAGGGCTTTACGGTTGTGTCCTTCCGCCGAACACTGAACCCATGAGATGCCCAGAGGTGATAAATATGGTGGCAGCGGTGGGATTGGGATCGTGTGCTGGTTGCACTGGTCCGGGAAGGACAAGATGGTACAACCTGAAGAGTGGTAGGGACTGCAGGGGTATACTTTTACCTTTGATGAGTTTCGAGGGGTTTCCTACTCCCGGAGCCCAGCTATGGGCCAGGCTTGTCCGGTGCTTGTCAGGCTGTTATTGCTGGAGCCACGCTGCCCCACATATCCATCACAGCCTTGTTGTTTTGGCACCTGGTGAAGATGCTCGTCCACTTTTCTCTTGAAGATATCTACACTTGTTCCAGCAGTGTTTCTGATATCTTCTAGCAAGATGTTGAATAATCTGGGGCCACGAATGCTGGTACAGTTTTTCCTTATTGTGCCCTCCACACCCCTGTTCTTCACTAAGTTTATCTTGCACATCCATATATCTCACTCCAGTATGTTTTTATGGCAGCGTGCAGATTTGGGACCAGGCCCTCGAGTACCTTCCAGGTATATATTATAATGTATCTCCTCCCTCCACGCCAGTCAGTACGTATGTAAGAGTTTAAGGCGTTCCCAGTAATTTAAATGCTATACTGGCTCTGTGGGCCGTAAACGATCTCTGTGTTTGTTTAAGCTCTGATATTTCTCCTGCCTTGAACGGGGCCGTCAACACTGAACAATATTCCAAATGGGGGAGCAGTAGGGATTTGAAGAGTGTCACTGTTGGTATTATTTCCCTTGTTTTGAAGGTTTTCAGTAACCACCCCGTCATCCTCCTAGCTATCGTGCCCTTTATCTTATTAGTTCTCTGAAAGAAAGATCAGCTGACATAGTTATTCCCCAGTCTTTCACATGTTCCTTTAGTTCTATTTGATGATCTTCTTGAGTTTTGTGTACAGTATTCCTTTTGAGTTATTCTTTCCATACTTAAACAGTTGGAACTTATAACCAATGAACGTCATGTTATTCTCAACTGCCCACTTGAAAACACTACTTACATCGTCTTGTAATTTTTCGGTGTCTTCTACCGTAGTGACTTACGTGCTTATTTTGGTGTCATCTGCAAATGATATTACAAATCGGTGATGGGTGCCTTTATCTATGCTATGAGGATGAGAAACAGCAGCGGTGCCAGGACAGTGCCTTGAGGAATTGAGCTTGTTACCTCGTTGATGCTGGATTTTGCTCTGTTTACTACTATGTTTTTTTTGTGTTCTGTCTATTAGGGAGCCCAAAAATCCATCTGCCTACCTTCCCCGTAATATCTATGGCTCTCATTTGGTGTGCTATTACCCCATGATCACATTTGTCAAATGCCTTTACAAAATCTGTGTATATCACATCTGCGTTTTGGTTGCCTTCCAACTCCTCCGTAATTCTGTTACAGTGGTTCAGCAGCTGTGACAGGCATGATCGTCCTGCTCTAAAACCATGCTGGTTTGGGTTATGCATGCATCGGTAACATGGTTCACATGCTACAAGAGTAGCAGCTAATGCCAGGGGTCAAACATCCGCAGGATAGGGATCACCCTCATCGGATTCATTAATGCGGTTGAGGACATCAAACATATCCATGTCAGAAGTCAAGGAAGTCCTACCAAATTCTGGTAATGAAAGGCGAAAAAGCTTACTGCCAAGAACGCTATAAACTGCAGACTTACTGAACACTGGAGCAGAACGTTTATCGGCCTCCGACAACAGTTATCAGCGATGTTTCGCAATAACAGAAACATTCACAGCTCAGTCCATGCAATATCTGTGGGTCCATGAAAACCTGCAAAGCAAGATACAAATCATGACATGATATTCACCGGTACCGAAGTACGTGCGCAGAGAGTATTTACAACTTTTCAATGACCAGCACAGTGTCATGTACTTGTCAAAAAACAGTAGAGCGTGGGAAAGTCTGCCAAGGTCAGAGATGATGTTAATGAGAGAATGCATGTTATGTGTGTGACTGGTAGAAATGTTCAAGTCACTGCTTGACACTCAAGAAGCAGCAGCTAGGAGCTGTATAAAAGGCAGCTCACCAGTCACACTGACACCATAGCATCCTCAGCACTCACCGAACACCATCAACATGGTAAGAAGCTCTACAACCTTCCACTATATAGGGCTCATACGGCATAAACCGGCATGAGCCGTCGAGCCCTTAAAATGCAACAACAACACCCGCTCCCACTATATAAATACTTCGATGTTATATACTGTTGCTACTGTTTATCTCTGTAAATTACGATCCTTATACCACTGTCAATAGTCACCGTTATACATGTTACATCACGCTCTCAGTGTTGATCCCTGCAACACATGCCATCATGCACCTCTATTACTGTCAGAATCATACAGTGACCAGTAAAACAGTCAAACTTAACATTAAAAGTTATCATTATCATGTTTACTTGAATGATTTTTTTTATCGACGGATTATTAATAGTATTTTGTTTTTACTATTGCCAAGGCAATTTTTAAGTTAAATCTAAACTGAGTTATTTTTTTTAATTTGGTTTTAATAATTCGAAAAGTTTACCTGTAAGAAGCGCTGTGTAGCCCTTGTGGGTTAGCGCTTCTTTTTGATTATAATATTAATAATTACCTGTAAGATGTGTTACTGTTCATGTTGTTCTTCATGTTGCTGTTCTTCATGTTGTTCTTCATGTTGCTGTTCTTCATGTTGTTCTTCATGTTGCTGTTCTTCATGTTCCTGTTCTTCATGTTGGTGTTCTTCATATTACTGTTCTTCATGTTGTTCTTCATGTTGCTGTTCTTCATGTTGGTGTTCTTCATGTTACTGTTCTTCATGTTACTGTTTTTCATGTTGGTGTTCTTCATGTTGGTGTTCTTCATGTTACTGTTCTTCATGTTATTGTTCTTCATGTTACTGTTCTTCATGTTGGTGTTCTTCATGTTGGTGTTCTTCATGTTACTGTTCTTCATGTTACTGTTCTTCATGTTACTGTTCTTCATGTTGGTGTTCTTCATGTTGCTGTTCTTCATGTTACTGTTCTTCATGTTGCTGTTCTTCATGTTGGTGTTCTTCATGTTACTGTTCTTCATGTTACTGTTCTTCATGTTGCTGTCCTTCATGTTACTGTTCTTCATGTTGTTCTTCATGCTGCTGTTCTTCATGTTGCTGTTCTTCATGTTGCCGTTCTTCATGTTGCTGTTCTTCTTGTTACTGTTCTTCATGTTGTGGTTCTTCATGTTACTGTTCTTCATGTTGCTGTTCTTCATCTTACTGTTCTTCATGTTGCTGTTCTTCATGTTACTGTTCTTCATGTTGCTGTTCTTCATGTTACTGTTCTTCATGTTGCTGTTCTTCATGTTACTGTTCTTCATGTTGTTCTTCATGTTGCTGTTCTTCATGTTGGTGTTCTTCATGTTACTGTTCTTAATGTTGTTCTTCATGTTCCTGTTCTTCATGTTGGTGTTCTTCATGTTACTGTTCTTCATATTACTGTTTTTCATGTTGGTGTTCTTCATGTTGGTGTTCTTCATGTTACTGTTCTTCATGTTACTGTTCTTCATGTTACTGTTCTTCATGTTGGTGTTCTTCATGTTGGTGTTCTTCATGTTACTGTTCTTCATGTTACTGTTCTTCATGTTACTGTTCTTCATGTTGGTGTTCTTCATGTTACTGTTCTTCATGTTACTGTTCTTCATGTTGCTGTTCTTCATGTTGGTGTTCTTCATGTTACTGTTCTTCATGTTACTGTTCTTCATGTTGCTGTCCTCCATGTTACTGTTCTTCATGTTGTTCTTCATGCTGCTGTTCTTCATGTTGCTGGTCTTCATGTTGCCGTTCTTCATGTTGCTGTTCTTCTTGTTACTGTTCTTCATGTTGTGGTTCTTCATGTTACTGTTCTTCATGTTGCTGTTCTTCATGTTACTGTTCTTCATGTTGCTGTTCTTCATGTTACTGTTCTTCATGTTGCTGTTCTTCATGTTACTGTTCATGTTGCTGTTCTTCATGTTACTGTTCTTCATGTTGCTGTTCTTCATGTTGTTATTTTTCATGCTACTGTTCTTCATGTTGCTGTTCTTCATGTTACTGTTCTTCATGTTGCTGTTCTTCATGTTGTTATTTTTCATGATACTGTTCTTCATGTTGCTGATCTTCATGTTACTGTTCTTCATGTTGCTGTTCTTCATGTTACTGTTCTGCATGTTACTGTTCTTCATGTTACTGTTCTTCATGTTGTTGTTCTTCATGTTGTTGTTCTTCATGTTGCTGTTATTCATGTTGCTGTTCTTCATGTTACTGTTCTTCATATTGTCGTTCTTCATGTTGCTGTTCTTCATGTTGCTGTTCTTCATGTTGCTGTTCTTCTTGTTTTTCTTCTTCATGTTGCTGTTCTTCATGTTGCTGTTCTTCATGTTGCTGTTCTTCATGTTGTGTTCTTCATGTTGCTGTTCTTCATGTTGTTCTTCTTCATATTGTTGTTCTTCATGTTGCTGTTCTTCATGTTGCTGTTCTTCATGTTGCTGTTCTTCATGTTGCTGTTCTTCATGTTGCTGTTCTTCATGTTGCTGTTCTTCATGTTCCTGTTCTTCATGTTGCTGTTCTTCATGTTACTGTTCTTCATGTTGTTCTTCATGTTGCTGTTCTTCATGTTGTTCTTCTTCATATTGTTGTTCTTCATGTTGCTGTTCTTCATGTTGCTGTTCTTCATGTTGCTGTTCTTCATGTTGCTGTTCTTAATGTTGCTGTTCTTCATGTCGCTATTCTTCATGTTGCTGTTCTTCATGTTGCTGCTCTTCATGTTGCTGTTCTTCATGTTATTGTGCTTCATGTTGCTGTTCTTCATGGAGTTGTTCGTCATGTTGCTGTTCTTCATGTTGTTGTTCTTCATGTTGCTGTTCTTCATGTTGTTGTTCTTCATGTTGCTGTTCTTCATGTTGCTGTTCTTCATGTTGCTGTTCTTCATGTTGCTGTTCTTCATGTTGCTGTTCTTCATGTTGCTGTTCTTCATGTTGCTGTTCTTCATGTCGTTGTTCTTCATGTTGCTGTTCTTCATGTTGCTGTTCTTCATGTTCCTGTTCTTCATGTTATTGTGCTTCATGTTGCTGTTCTTCATGTTGCTGTTCTTCATTTTACTGTTCTTCATGTTATTGTGCTTCATGTTGCTGTTCTTCATGGTGTTGTTCTTCATGTTGCTGTTCTTCATGTTAGTGTTCTTCATGTTGTTCTTCATGTTGCTGTTCTTCATGTTGCTGTTCTTCATGTTGCTGTTCTTCATGTTGCTGTTCTTCATGTTGCTGTTCTTCATGTTGCTGTTCTTCATGTTGCTGTTCTTTATGTTGCTGTTCTTCATGTTGCTGTTCTTCATGTTGCTGTTCTTCATGTTGCTGTCTTCTTATTGCTGTTCTTCATGTTGCTGTTCTTCATGTTGTTGTTCTTCATGTTGCTGTTCTTCATGTTGCTGTTCTTCATGTTGCTGTTCTTCTTGTTGCTGTTCTTCATGTTGCTGTTCTTCATGTTACTGTTCTTCATGTTGCTGTTCTTCATGTTGCTGTTCTTCATGTTACTGCTCTTTATGTTGCTGTTCTTCATGTTGCTGTTCTTCATGTTGCTGTTCTTCATGTTGCTGTTCTTCATGTTGCTGTTCTTCATGTTGCTGTTCTTCATGTTGCTGTTCTTCATGTTGCTGTTCTTCATGTTGCTGTTCTTCATGTTGCTGTTCTTCATTTTGCTGTTCTTCATGTTGCTGCTCTTCTTGTTACTGTTCTTCATGTTGCTGTTCTTCTTGTTGCTGTTCTTCATGTTGCTGTTCTTCATGTTGCTGTTCTTCATGTTGCTGTTCTTCTTGTTACTGTTCTTCATGTTGCTGTTCTTCATGTTGCTGTTCTTCATGTTGCTGTTCTTCATGTCGCTATTCTTCATGTTGCTGTTCTTCATGTTGCTGCTCTTCATGTTGCTGTTCTTCATGTTATTGTGCTTCATGTTGCTGTTCTTCATGGAGTTGTTCTTCATGTTGCTGTTCTTCATGTTGTTGTTCTTCATGTTGCTGTTCTTCATGTTGTTGTTCTTCATGTTGCTGTTCTTCATGTTGCTGTTCTTCATGTTGCTGTTCTTCATGTTGCTGTTCTTCATGTTGCTGTTCTTCATGTTGCTGTTCGTCATGTCGCTGTTCTTCATGTTGCTGTTCTTCATGTTGCTGTTCTTCATGTTCCCGTTCTTCATGTTATTGTGCTTCATGTTGCTGTTCTTCATGTTGCTGTTCTTCATTTTACTGTTCTTCATGTTATTGTGCTTCATGTTGCTGTTCTTCATGGTGTTGTTCTTAATGTTGCTGTTCTTCATGTTGCTGTCTTCATATTGCTGTTCTTCATGTTGCTGTTCTTCATGTTGCTGTTCTTCATGTTGCTGTTCTTCATGTCGCTGTTCTTCATGTTGCTGTTCTTCATGTTAATGTTCTTCATGTTCCTGTTCTTCATGTTATTGTGCTTCATGTTGCTGTTCTTCATGTTGCTGTTCTTCATTTTACTGTTCTTCATGTTATTGTGCTTCATGTTGCTGTTCTTCATGGTGTTGTTCTTCATGTTGCTGTTCTTCATGTTAGTGTTCTTCATGTTGTTCTTCATGTTGCTGTTCTTCATGTTGCTGTTCTTCATGTTGCTGTTCTTCATATTGCTGTTCTTCATGTTGCTGTTCTTCATGTTGCTGTTCTTCATGTTGCTGTTCTTCATGTTGCTGTTCTTTATGTTGCTGTTCTTCATGTTGCTGTTCTTCATGTTGCTGTTCTTCATGTTGCTGTTCTTCATGTTGCTGTCTTCATATTGCTGTTCTTCATGTTGCTGTTCTTCATGTTGTTGTTCTTCATGTTGCTGTTCTTCATGTTGCTGTTCTTCATGTTGCTGTTCTTCATGTTGCTGTTCATGTTGCTGTTCTTCATGTTACTGCTCTTCATGTTGCTGTTCTTCATGTTGCTGTTCTTCATGTTACTGCTCTTCATGTTGCTGTTCTTCATGTTGCTGTTCTTCATGTTGCTGTTCTTCATGTTGCTGTTCTTCATGTTGCTGTTCTTCATGTTGCTGTTCTTCATGTTGCTGTTCTTCATGTTGCTGTTCTTCATGTTGCTGTTCTTCATGTTGCTGTTCTTCAAGTTGCTGTTCTTCATTTTGCTGTTCTTCATGTTGCTGTTCTTCTTGTTACTGTTCTTCATGTTGCTGTTCTTCATGTTGCTGTTCTTCATGTTGCTGTTCTTCATGTTGCTGTTCTTCTTGTTACTGTTCTTCATGTTGCTGTTCTTCTTGCTGCTGTTCTTCATGTTGCTGTTCTTCTTGTTACTGTTCTTCATGTTGCTGTTCTTCATGTTGCTGTTCTTCATGTTACTGTTCTTCATGTTGCTGTTCTTAATGTTGTTGTTCTTCATGTTGCTGTTCTTCATGTTGTTGTTCTTCATGTTGCTGTTCTTCATGTTGCTGTTCTTCATGTTTCTGTTCTTCATGTTGTTCTTCATGTTGCTGTTCTTCATGTTGCTGTTCTTCATGTTGTTGTTCTTCATGTTGCTGTTCTTCATGTTGCTGTTCTTCATGTTGCTGTTCTTCATGTTGTTGTTCTTCATGTTGCTGTTCTTCATGTTGCTGTTCTTCATGTTGCTGTTGTTCATGTTGTTGTTCTTCATGTTGTTGTTCTTCATGTTGCTGTTCTTCATGTTGCTGTTCTTCATGTTACTGTTATTCACGTTGTTGTTCTTCATGTTGCTGTTCTTCATGTTGCTGTTCTTCTTGTTACTGTTCTTCATGTTGCTGTTCTTCATGTTGCTGTTCTTCATGTTACTGTTCTTCTTGTTACTGTTCTTCATGTTGCTGTTCTTCATGTTGATGTTCTTCATGTTGTTGTTCTTCATGTTGTTGTTCTTCATGTTGCTGTTCTTCATGTTGCTGTTCTTCATGTTGTTGTTCTTCATGTTGCTGTTCTTCATGTTGCTGTTCTTCATGTTGCTGTTCTTCATGTTGCTGTTCTTCATGTTGCTGTTCTTCATGTTGCTGTTCTTCATGTTGCTGTTCTTCATGTTGCTGTTCTTCATGTTGTTGTTCTTCATGTTACTGTTCTTCATGTTGCTGTTCTTCATGTTGCTGTTCTTCATGTTGCTGTTCTTCATGTTGCTGTTCTTCATGTTGCTGTTCTTCATGTTGCTGTTCTTCATGTTGCTGTTCTTCATGTTGCTGTTCTTCATGTTGTTGTTCTTCATGTTACTGTTCTTCATGTTGCTGTTCTTCATGTTGCTGTTCTTCATGTTGCTGTTCTTCATGTTGCTGTTCTTCATGTTGCTGTTCTTCAAGTTGCTGTTCTTCATTTTGCTGTTCTTCATGTTGCTGTTCTTCATGTTGTTGTTCTTCATGTTACTGTTCTTCATGTTGCTGTTCTTCATGTTGCTGTTCTTCATGTTGCTGTTCTTCATGTTGCTGTTCTTCATGTTGCTGTTCTTCAAGTTGCTGTTCTTCATTTTGCTGTTCTTCATGTTGTTGTTCTTCATGTTGCTGTTCTTCATGTTGTTGTTCTTCATGTTACTGTTCTTCATGTTGCTGTTCTTCATGTTGCTGTTCTTCATGTTGCTGTTCTTCATGTTGCTGTTCTTCATGTTGCTGTTCTTCATGTTGTTGTTCTTCATGTTACTGTTCTTCATGTTGCTGTTCTTCATGTTGCTGTTCTTCATGTTGTTGTTCTTCATGTTGCTGTTCTTCTTGTTGCTGTTCTTCATGTTGTTGTTCTTCATGTTGTTGTTCTTCATGTTGTTGTTCTTCATGTTGCTGTTCTTCATGTTGCTGTTCTTCATGTTACTGTTATTCATGTTGTTGTTCTTCATGTTGCTGTTCTTCATGTTGCTGTTCTTCTTGTTACTGTTCTTCATGTTGCTGTTCTTCATGTTGCTGTTCTTCATGTTACTGTTCTTCATGTTGCTGTTCTTCATGTTGCTGTTCTTCATGTTACAGAGCTTCATGTTCCAGAGCTTCATATTACAGAGCTTCATGTTACAGAGCTTCATGTTACAAAGCTTTATGTTACAGAGCTTCATGTTACAGAGCTTCATGTTACAGAGCTTCATGTTACAAAGCTTTATGTTACAGAGCTTTATGTTACAGAGCTTCATGTTACAGAGTTTCATGTTACAGAGCTTCATGTTACAGAGCTTCATGTTACAAAGCTTTATGTTACAGAGCTTCATGTTACAGAGCTTCATGTTACAGAGCCTCATGTTACAGAGCTTCATGTTACAAAGCTTCATGTTGCAGAGCTTCATGTTACAGAGGTTTATGTTACAGAGCTTCATGTTACAGAGTTTCATGTTTCAGAGCTTTATGTTACAGAGCTTCATGTTTCAAAGCTTTATGTTACAGAGCTTCATGTTGCAGAGCTTCATGTTAGAGAGCTTCATGTTACAGAGCTTCATGTTACAGAGCCTCATGTTACAGAGCTTCATGTTACAAAGCTTTATGTTACAGAGCTTCATGTTACAGAGCTTTGTGTTTCAAAGGTTTATGTTACAGAGCTTAATGTTACAGAGCTTCATGTTACAGAGGTTTATGTTACAGAGCTTCATGTTACAGAGATTTATGTTACAGAGGTTTATGTTACAGAGCTTCATGTTACAGAGCTTCATGTTGCAGAGCTTCATGTTATAGAGCCTCATGTTACAAAGGTTCATGTTACAGAGCTTCATGTTACAGAGCTTTGTGTTACAGAGCTTCATGTTGCCGAGGTTCATGTTTCAGAGCTTCATGTTACAGAGCTTCATGTTACAGAGCTTCATGTTACAGAGCTTCATGTTACAGGGCTTCATGTTACAGAGCTTCATGTTACAGAGCTTCATGTTACAGAGCTTCATGTTGCAGAGCTTCATGTTATAGAGCCTCATGTTACAGATGTTCATGTTACAGAGCTTCATGTTACAGAGCTTTGTGTTACAGAGCTTCATGTTGCAGAGGTTCATGTTACAGACGTTTATGTTACAGAGCTTCATGTTACAGAGCTTCATGTTACAGAGCTTCATGTTACAGAGCTTCATGTTACAGAGCTTCATGTTGCAGAGCTTCATGTTATAGAGCCTCATGTTACAGAGGTTCATGTTACAGAGCTTCATGTTACAGAGCTTTGTGTTACAGAGCTTCATGTTGCAGAGGTTCATGTTACAGACGTTTATGTTACAGAGCTTCATGCTACAGAGCTTCATGTTACAGAGCTTCATGTTACAGAGCTTCATGTTGCAGAGCTTCATGTTATAGAGCCTCATGTTACAGAGGTTCATGTTACAGAGCTTCATGTTACATAGCTTTGTGTTACAGAGCTTCATGTTGCAGAGGTTCATGTTATAGACGTTTATGTTACAGAGCTTCATATTACAGAGCTTCATGTTACAGAGCTTCATGTTACAGAGCTTCATGTTACAGACGTTTATGTTACAGAGGTTCATGTTACAGAGCTTCATGTTACAGAGGTTCATGTTACAGAGCTTCATGTTACAGAGCTTCATGCTACAGAGCTTCATGTTACAGAGCTTCATGTTACAGACGTTTATGTTACAGAGCTTCATGTTACAGAGCTTCATGTTACAGAGGTTCATGTTACAGAGCTTCATGTTACAGAGCTTCGTGTTACAGAGCTTCATGCTACAGAGCTTCGTGTTACAGAGCTTCATGTTACAGAGCTTCATGTTACAACGCTTCATGTTACAGAGCTTCATGTTACAGAGCTTCATGTTACAGAGCTTCGTGTTACAGAGCTTCATGCTACAGAGCTTCGTGTTACAGAGCTTCATGTTACAGAGCTTCGTGTTACAGAGCTTCATGCTACAGAACTTCATGTTACAGAGCTTCGTGTTACAGAGCTTCATGTTACAGAGCTTCATGTTACAGAGCTTCGTGTTACAGAGCTTCATGCTACAGAGCTTCATGTTACAGAGCTTCGTGTTACAGAGCTTCATGCTACAGAGCTTCGTGTTACAGAGCTTCATGTTACAGAGCTTCATGTTACAGAGCTTCGTGTTACAGAGCTTCATGCTACAGAGCTTCGTGTTACAGAGCTTCATGTTACAGAGCTTCATGTTACAGAGCTTCGTGTTACAGAGCTTCATGCTACAGAGCTTCATGTTACAGAGCTTCGTGTTACAGAGCTTCATGTTACAGAGCTTCATGTTACAGAGCTTCGTGTTACAGAGCTTCATGCTACAGAGCTTCATGTTACAGAGCTTCGTGTTACAGAGCTTCATGCTACAGAGCTTCGTGTTACAGGGCTTCATGTTACAACGCTTCATGTTACAGAGCTTCATGCTACAGAGCTTCGTGTTACAGAGCTTCATGTTACAGAGCTTCATGTTACAACGCTTCATGTTACAGAGCTTCATGTTACAGAGCTTCATGTTACAGAGCTTCATGTTACAGAGCTTCATGTTACAGAGGTTCATGTTATTGTTCTTCACTACAGTAATGTGTTACAGAGGTTCATGTTATTGTTCTTCACTACAGTAATGTGTTACAGAGGTTCATGTTATTGTTCTTCACTACAGTAATGTGTTACAGAGGTTCATGTTATTGTTCTTCACTACAGTAATGTGTTACAGAGGTTCATGTTATTGTTCTTCACTACAGTAATGTGTTACAGAGGTTCATGTTATTGTTCTTCACTACAGTAATGTGTTACAGAGGTTCATGTTATTGTTCTTCACTACAGTAATGTGTTACAGAGGTTCATGTTATTGTTCTTCACTACAGTAATGTGTTACAGAGGTTCATGTTATTGTTCTTCACTACAGTAATGTGTTACAGAGGTTCATGTTATTGTTCTTCACTACAGTAATGTGTTACAGAGGTTCATCTTATTGTTCTTCACTACAGTAATGTGTTACAGAGGTTCATGTTATTGTTCTTCACTACAGTAATGTGTTACAGAGGTTCATGTTATTGTTCTTCACTACAGTAATGTGTTACAGAGGTTCATGTTATTGTTCTTCACTACAGTAATGTGTTACAGAGGTTCATGTTATTGTTCTTCACTACAGTAATGTGTTACAGAGGTTCATGTTATTGTTCTTCACTACAGTAATGTGTTACAGAGGTTCATGTTATTGTATCATTACAGAGATGTGGAGTGTTAGCACTAAGTCTGGCAGTGTTGGTGACCATCACCTCAGCGGAATTTAAAGGTGGAAGCGGTGGAGGTGGACGTGGTGGAGGAACATCTTATTCTGCACCTTCAAGAGGTGGAGGTGGAGGCTGTGGTGGACACGGAGGAGGATGTGGAGGTGGCGGCGGAGGTGGTGGAGGAACTGGATCTTCTTACTCAGCACCTTCAGGAGACAGTGGAAGAGGAGGAGGCGGTAGAAGAGGCGGTGGATTTGGTGGTGGAGGCGGAGATGGAGGTGATGGACGATACTCAGCACCTCCAGGAGGCGGCGGTAGTGGAGGAGGAAGAGGTGGTAAAGGCGGCAGTGGAGGAGGAGGTGGTAAAGGCGGCAGTGGAGGAGGTGGTGGTAAAGGTGGCAGTGGAGGAGGAGGTGGTAAAGGCGGCAGTGGAGGAGGTGGTGGTAAAGGTGGCAGTGGAGGAGGTGGTGGTAAAGGTGGCAGTGGAGGAGGTGGTGGTAAAGGTGGCAGTGGAGGAATTGGATCATCTTACTTACCACCTTTAAGAGTCAGCGGTGGAGGCGGCAGTATAGGTGGTGGTCGATACTCACCAGCTTCAGGAGGCAGCGGTGGATTTGGTGGAAGCAGCGGTGGAGGAATTGGATCATCTTACTCAGCACCTTCAGGAGGTGTTGGAGGCGGAGGTGGGAGAAAATTCGGAGGTGGATCATCCGGTATTGGTGGATTTATAGGAGGTTCAAGCATTGGTGGATTCAGTGGTGGTGGATCTTCCAGTGGTGGATACAGCGGCTCATCTGGTCGAGGTGGATTTGGAGGTGGATCTGGTGGTGGTGAATCTGGTGGTAGTGGAGCGTCTGGTGGTAGTTACAGTGGATCTTCAGGCAAAAGTGGATTTGGAGGTAGATCAGGAAAAGGAGGATTTGGCAGTGGTTCTGGTGGGGGTGGATTTAGTGGAGGTGGATTCGGTGGCGGATCTAGTGGTGGTTATAGCGCATCTTCTGGACGAAGTGGATCAGGAAAAGGTGGATTCGGTGGCGGATATAGTGGTGGTTATAGCGGATCTTCTGGACGAAGTGGATCAGGAAAAGGTGGATTTGGTGGTGGTGGATCCTCCAGTGGTGAGTACAGTGGATCTTCTGGTGTTGGTAGATCCTCCAGTGCTGGGTACAGTGCATCTTCTGGTGGTGGTGGATCCTCCACTGGTGGTTACAGTGGATCTTCTGGTGGTGGTGGATCCTTCAGTGGTGGGTACAGTGGAACTTCTGATGGTAGTGGTGAATCCTCCAGTGGTGGGTACAGTGGAACTTCTGGTGGTGGTGGATCCTCCAGTGGTGGGTACAGTGGATCTTCTGGGGGTGGTGGAGCCTCCAGTGGTAGTTACAGTGTTACTTCTGGTGGTGATGGATCCTCCAGTGGTGGATACCGTGGATCTTCTTGTGGTGGTGGATCCTCCAGTGGTGGTTACAGTGGATCTTCTGGTGGTGGTGGATCCTCCAGTGGTGGGTACAGTGGATCTTCTGGTGGTGATGGATCCTCCAGTGGTGGGTACAGTGGAACTTCTGGTGGTGGTGGATCCTCCAGTGGTGGATACCGTGGAACTTCTGGTGGTGGTGGATCCTCCAGTGGTGGGTACAGTGGAACTTCTGGTGGTGGTGGATCCTCCAGTGGTGGATACCGTGGATCTTCTGGTGGTGGGTACAGCGGATCTTCTGGTGGTGGGGGATCCTCCAGTGGTGGGTACAGTGGATCATCTGGTGGTAGTGGATCCTCCAGTGGTGGGCACAGTGGATCTTCTGGTGGTGGTGGATCCTATAGTGGTGGGTACAGTGGAACTTCTGGTAGTGGTGGATCCTCCAGTGGTGGGTACAGCGGATCTTCTGGTGGTGGTGGACCCTCCAGTAGTGGGTACAGTGGATCTTCTGGTGGTGGTGGATCCTCCAGTGGTGGGTACAGTGGATCTTCTGGTGGTGGTGGATCCTCCAGTGGTGGGTACAGTGGATCTTCTGGTGGTGGTGGATCCTCCAGTGGTGGGTACAGTGGATCTTCTGGTGGTGGTGGTGGTGGTGATGGATCGTCTGGACAAGATAGATTTGGAAATGGATCAAGAAAAGGTGGATTTGGTGGTGGCTCTACCAGTGGTGGATATAGTGGTTCTTCAGGTGGTGGTGGATTCAGTGGTGGATCTTCCAGTGGAGGATATAGTGCTTCGTCAGCTGGTGGATTCAATGGTGGATATAGTGGTTCTTCTGGTGGTGGACTCAGTGGTGGATATAGTGGTTCCTTAGGTGGTGGTGGATCTTCCAGTGGTGAATATAGTGGTTCTTCAGGTGGTGGTGGTGGATCTTCCAGTGGTGGATATAGTGGTTCTTCAAGTGGTGGTGGTGGTAGTGGTCTATCTTCCAGTGGTGGATATAGTGGTTCTTCAGGTGATGGTGGATCTACCAGTGGTGGATATAGTGGTTCTTCAGGTGGTGGTGGATCTTTCAGTGGTGGACATAGTGGTTCTTCAGTTGGTGGTGGTGGATCTTCCAGTGGTGGATATAGTGGTTCTTCAGGTAGTGGTGGTGCATCTTCCAGTAGTGGATATAGTGGTTCCTCTGGTGGTGGTGGATTCGGTGGTGGATCTTCCAGTGGAGGATATAGTGGTTCCTCTGGTGGTGGATTCAGTGGTGGATATAATGGTTCTTCAGGTGGTGGTGGTGGATCTTCCAGTGGTGGATATAGTGGCTCTTCAGGTAGTGGTGGTGCATCTTCCAGTAGTGGATATAGTGGTTCCTCTGGTGGTGGATTCAGTGGTGGATTTTCCAGTGGAGGATATAGTGGTTCCTCTGGTGGTGGATTCAGCGATGGATCTTCCATTGGTGGATATAGTAGTTCCTCAGGTGGTGGTGGATCTTCTAGTGGTGGATATAGTGGCTCCTCTGGTAGATTCAGTGGTGGATCTTCCAGTAGTGAATATAGTGGTTTCTCTGGTTTCAGTGGTGGCTCTTCCAGTGATGGATATAGTGGTTCCTCAGGTGCTGGTGGATTCGATGGTGGATCTTCCACTGGTGGATATAGTGGTTCCCTAGGTGGTAGTGGATCTTCCAGTGGTGGATATAGTGGTTCCCTAGGTGGTAGTGGATCTTCCAGTGGTGGATATAGTGGTTCCTCAGATGGTGATAGTGGATCTTCCAGTGGTGGATATAGCGGTTCCTCAGGTGGTGGTGGTGGATCTTCCAGTGGTGGATATAGTGGTTCCCTAGGTGGTAGTGGATCTTCCAGTGGTGGATATAGCGGTTCCTCAGGTGGTGGTGGTGGATCTTCCAGTGGTGGATATAGCGGTTCCTCAGGTGGTGGTGGTGGATCTTCCAGTGGTGGATATAGTGGTTCCCTAGGTGGTAGTGTATCTTCCAGTGGTGGATATAGCGGTTCCTCAGGTGGTGGTGGTGGATCTTCCAGTGGTGGATATAGTGGTTCCTCTGGTGATAGTGGATTCAGTAGTGGATCTTCCATTGGTGGATTCAGTGGTGGTGGATCTTCCACTGGTGGATATAGTACTTCCTCTGGTGGTGAATTCAGTGGTGAATCTTCCAGTGGTGGATTCAGTGGTGGTGGATTTTCTAGTGGTGGATATGGTGGTTCCTCTGTTGGTGGTGGATTCAGTGGTGGATCTTCCAGTGGTGGATATAGTGGTTCCTCTGGTAGATTCAGTGGTGGATCTTCCAGTGGTGGATATAGTGGTTCTTCAGGTGGCGGTGAATTCAGTGGTGGATCTTCCAGTGGTGGATATAGTGGTTCTTCTTTTAGTGGATCTTCCAGTGGTGGTTATAGTGGTTCCTCAAGTGGTGGTGGTGGATACAGTGGTTCCTCAAGTGGTAGGGGTGGATACAGTGGTTCCTCAAGTGGTGGTGGTGGATACAGTGGTTCCTCTGATGGTGGATCTTCCAGTGGTGGATATAGTGGTTCCTCTGGTGATTTCAGTGGTGGATCTTCCATTGGTGGAGGATCTTCCACTGCTGGATATAGTACTTCCTTTCATGGTGGATTTAGTGGTGTATCTTCCAGTAGCGGTGGATTCAGTGGTGGTGGATCTTCTAGTAGTGGATATACTGGGTCCTCAAGTGGTGGTGGATTCAGTGGTGGATCTTCTAGTGGTAGTTATAGTGGCTCCTCTGGTGGTGGTGGATTTAGTGATGGTTCTGATGATGGATTCATTGGTGGATCTTTCAATGGTGGTTTTACTGGTTCTGATGGTGGTGGATTCGGTGGTTCTCAAGGTGGATATAGTGGTTCTAATGACGGATCTTCCACTGGGGGACACAGCGAGTCTTCAGGTGGTGGCGGATTCAGTATCAGTGGTGGATTCGGAGGTGGAGGAAGCTCCGGTGGTGCCTATGGTGGTTCATCTAGTCATGGTGGATTTGGTGGTGGATCAAGTGGTGGTGGATCATCTGGTGGCGGTGGTGGAAGTTACGGGAAATAAACATGACTTTACAGCAGTAACAACACTTAATACACTCAAGTCTTCACTAAGTCACTTCTACCAGGAGGTCACTTCTACCAGAAAGTCACTTCTACCAGGAGGTCACTTCTACCAGAAAGTCACTTCTACCAGGAGGTCACTTCTACCAGAAAGTCACTTCCACCATCTTAACACCAACATATAACAGTCAATATACAGTAAATACTTGATCTAATACTTGTTAACATAATTATTACTGAACGTAATATTATATATTGTTTGTTTGTGTCTAATAACTCCCTTATATATATATATATATATATATATATATATATAATATATATATATATATATATATATATTATATATATATATATATATATATATATATATGTCGTGCCGAATATGTAAAACTGGTCAATTAGCAAGAACTCACTTAAGATTAAGTTCTTTCTAAAATTTTCTCTTATACGTTTAAAGATATATTTTTTTCATTAATGTTGATGTAAAAATTTATAATTGTGCACCAAAAGGAACTTAGAAAACTTACCTAACCTTATTATAACAAGCGCAATTTATTTTAGCCTAACCAACTAAATATATTTTAGATTTGTTTACAATAATTTAATACTAAACAAATACAATGAAATACAATTTTTTTCGTTAGGTTCAGAATGATTTTGGCGAAATTATTGCATACACAAATTTTCACTTGTCCTATATGGCAAGATGAGCGTTGCTATTTAAGCCAAGATCGCAAGTTCTGCCTATTCGGCACGACATATATATATATTATATTTATATTATATATATATATATATATATATATATATATATATATATATATATATATATATATATATATATATATATATATATATATATATATATATATATATATTGTTGTCCAAGATAGTGTCACCAAGAAAAATGTTACAAACTAAACATTGGTCAAGTGTAATATTCAAAAGACTTCAGTTCCAATGTTTACAATGTAACAATGTGTACAAATGTTAAAATATATTTATTTTTTATATAATTTTTGAGAATTATTTTCCTTTTTATTTTCCCTTTGAAAATTAGTATATAATATGACATTTACGTCTGGAAGGTACAATGTTGACGTAAATTTACGTCTGGAAGGTACAATGTTGACGTAAATTTACGTCTGGAAGGTACAATGTTGACGTAAATTTACGTCTGGAAGGTGCAATGTTGACGTAAATTTACGTCTGGAAGGTACAATGTTGACGTAAATTTACGTCTGGAAGGTACAATGTTGACGTAAATTTACGTCTGGAAGGTACAATGTTGACGTAAATTTACGTCTGGAAGGTACAATGTTGACGTAAATTTACGTCTGGAAGGTGCAATGTTGACGTAAATTTACGTCTGGAAGGTACAATGTTGACGTAAATTTACGTCTGGAAGGTACAATGTTGACGTAAATTTACGTCTGGAAGGTACAATGTTGACGTTAATTTACGTCTGGAAGGTACAATGTTGACGTAAATTTGACTGAATGTGGATGCATTGTTGGCACTGTTTACACAGTGGTGACACTGTTTACACAGTGGTGATACTGTTTACACAGTGGTGACACTGTTTACACAGTGGTGACACTGTTTACACAGTGGTGACACTGTTTATGCATTGTTGACACTGTTTACATAGTGGTGACACTGTTTATGTATTGTTAACACTTTTTACGCAGTGGTGATACTGTTTATGCAGTGGTGACACTGTTTATGCAGTGGTGATACTGTTTATGCAGTGGTGATACTGTTTATGCAGTGGTGACACTGTTTATGCAGTGGTGACACTGTTTATGCATTGTTAACACTGTTTACGCAGTGGTGATACTGTTTATGCAGTGGTGACACTGTTTATGCAGTGGTGACACTGTTTATGCATTGTTAACACTGTTTACGCAGTGGTGATACTGTTTATGCAGTGGTGACACTGTTTATGTATTGTTAACACTGTTTACGCAGTGGTGATACTGTTTATGCAGTGGTGACACTGTTTATGCAGTGGTGACACTGTTTATGCAGTGGTGACACTGTTTACACAGTGTGACACTGTTTATGCAGTGGTGATAGTGTTTACACAGTATACCTTAAGTTTACCTGGAGAGGATTTCGGGGGTCAACGCCCCCGCGGCCCTGTCTGAGACCAGGCCTCATGGTGGATTAGGGTCTGATCAACCAGGCTGTTACCGCTGGCCACACACAAGCTGACGTACGAACCACAGCCCAGTTGGTCAGGTACTGACTTTAGGTGCCTGTCCAGTGCCTTCTTGAAGACAGCCAGGGGTCTATTGGTAATCCCCCTTATGTATGCTGGGAAGCAATTGAACAGTCTTGGACCCAGGATACTTACTGTGCTGTCTCTCAGTGTACTCGTGGCGCCCCTTCTTTTCACTGGGGGAAGGTTGCATCTCCTTCCGAGTCTTTTGCTTTCATAGGGAGTGATTTTCGTGTGCAGGTTTGGTACCAATCCCTCCAGGACCTTCAACCATTCCCAGTAATTTTGGTGCCTTATCATACTTGTGTGCTGTAAAAGTTCTTTGTACACTCTCCAGGTCTACAATGTCACCAGCCTTGAAAGGAGCCGTTAGTGTACAGCACTGTTCCAGCCTAAGCGATTTGAAGAGAATCATCATGGGCTTGGCGTTCCTATTTTTGAAGGTTCTCATTATGCATCCTTTCATTTTCCTCATCCTAGCAATGTGTCTGCCTCATCCTAGCAGATGAGGTAGATACATTGTTGTGGTTTTTGAAAACGAGACCCTCTGACATTATCACTCCCAGGTCCTTCACATTACTTTCCCTCTCTATTGTATGGATAGAATTTGTCATATACCCTGATACATTTTAAAATTTCCTCAAGTTTCCCATATCTGAGTAGTTGAAATTTCTCCTCATTGAACTTTATATTGTTTTGAGAGGCTCATTCGAAGATTTGGTTGATGTCTGCTTGGAGTCTCGCAGTGTCTTCGATGGAGGTCACTGTCATGGTAATCCGGGTGTCATCCGCAAAGGAAGACACAGAGCTGTGGCTTACATCTCTATGTCAGAAATGAGGATGAGGAATAGAATGGGAGCAAGTACTGTGCCTTGTGGAACAAGAGCTTTTCACCATGGTTGCCTGGGACTTTACTCTGTTTACTATTACTCTTTGTGTTCTGTTTGTCAGGAAGTTATAGATCCATCTACCAACTTTTCATGTTATTCCTTCATCACACATTTTGTGTGCTATTACACCATGGTCACACCTGTTGAAAGCTTTTGCAAGATCTGTGTATACTACATCTGTATTTTGTTTATCCTCTACAGCATCCAGGACCTTGTCATAGTGGTCCAGTAGCTGGGACAAGCAGGAACGAATTGCTGTAAACCCGTGTTGCCCTGGGTTGTGTAACTGATGGGTATCTAGGCGATCTTGCTTCTTAGAACCCTCTCAAAGATTTTTATGATATGGGATGTTAGTGCTATCGGTCTGTAGTTCTTTGCAAGTGTTTTACTGCCACCTTTGTGGAGTGGGGCTATGTCTGTCGTTTTTAGTGTGTGTGGGATGACTCCTGTGTCCATGCTTCCTCTCCATAAAATGCTGAAGGCACACGATAGGGGCTTCTTGCAATTCTTAATGAACACAGAGTTCCATGAGACTGGGCTTGGGGCAGAGTACATGGGCATGTCATTTATTGTCTCTTCATAGTCTTGTAGAGTTAGGATAATATCCTAGATTTTTGAGATGACCAAATTTTGGGTTTCATTCATAAAGAATTCATTTGGATTGTCGACCCTTAGTCTGGGAAACAGCTCGCTGAGCACTGAGTCCTATTGGCACTTTAGCATCTTCCTTATTTCTTGGCTGTCGTCTGTGTATGTTCCATCCCATCTAAGCAGGGGCCTAATATTGGAGGTTGTTTTCCCTTAGATTTATTTGGCATAAGAGAAGAAGTATTTTTTTTTTTCAATTTCTTTTATGGCTTTTAGTTCTTCCTGTGATTCTTGTCTCCTTTAAGATTCCTTCAGCTTAAGTTCGATATTTGCAATTTCATTGACTAGTGCCTCCCTTCGTATTTCAGATATATTGGCCCCTCTCAGCAGCTCTGTGACTCTTTACCATCGTCTGTATAGGAAGCATCTCTCTCTTTCTAGTTTACATCTTCTCTTTCTTTTTCTTAATGGAATGTGTCCTGAGCAGATCTCAAGAACCACAGAGTTCATTTTTTCAAGGCTAATGTTCAGATCTGTGTTGTTTAGGATATCTTCCCAGCTTGTTTCATGTAGGACACTGTTTACGCAGTAATGACACTGTTGAACATGTTAGTTAATTCTTGAATCATTTCAGAAACATTTTTCCCCAGCGACTTAAAAGTTATAAAAGTGTTAAGCGACCTGTCTTAGTAGAAATTGACGGGGGAACATTTATAATTGGGTACGTTTGATGGGGGCAACATTTATAATTGGGTACACTTGACGGGGGCAACATTTATAATTGGGTACGTTTGACGAGGGGAACATTTATAATTGGGTACGTTTGACGAGAGCAACATTTATAATTGGGTACGTTTGACGAGGGGAACATTTATAATTGGGTACGTTTGACGGGGGCAACATTTATAATTGGGTATGTTTGACGAGGGGAACATTTATAATTGGGTACGTTTGACGAGGGGAACATTTATAATTGGGTACGTTTGACGAGGGGAACATTTATAATTGGGTACGTTTGACGGGGGCAACATTTATAATTGGGTACGTTTGACGGGGGCAACATTTATAATTGGGTACACTTGACGGGGGAAACATTTATAATTGGGTACGTTTGACGAGGGCAACATTTATAATTGGGTACGTTTGACGAGGGCAACATTTATAATTGGGTACGTTTGACGAGCGGAACATTTATAATTGGGTACGTTTGACGGGGGCAACATTTATAATTGGGTGCGTTTGACGTGGGCAACATTTATATTTGGGTACGTTTGAGGGGGGGGAACATTTATAATTGGGTACGTTTGACGGGGGCAACATTTATAATTGGGTACACTTGACGGGGGCAACATTTATAATTGGGTACGTTTGACGAGGGCAACATTTATAATTGGGTACGTTTGACGAGGGCAACATTTATAATTGGGTACGTTTGACGAGGGGAACATTTATAATTGGGTACGTTTGACGGGGGCAAAATTTATAATTGGGTAGATTTGACGGGGGCAACATTTATAATTGGGTACACTTGACGGGGGCAACATTTAAAATTGGGTAGTTTGACGAGGGCAACTTTTTAATTGGGTACGTTTGCCCGGGGGAACATTTTTTAATTGGGTCGTTTGACGGGGGCAAAATTTATAAGGGGGTCCCATTTGACGGGGGCAACATTTATAATTGGGTACACTTGACGGGGGCAACATTTATAATTGGGTATGTTTGACGAGGGGAACATTTATAATTGGGTACGCTTGACGAGGGGAACATTTATAATTGGGTACGCTTGAAGGGGCGAACATTTATAATTGGGTACGCTTGACGAGGGGGGAACATTTATAATTGGGTACGCTTGACGGGGGGAACATTTATAATTGGGTATGCTTAACGGGGGAACATTTACAAATGGGTACGCTTGACGGGGGGAACATTTATAATTTGGTACGCTTGACGAGGGGGGAACATTTATAATTGGGTACGCTTGACGAGGTGGGAACATTTATAATTGGGTACGCTTGACGAGGGGAACATTTATAATTGGGTGCGCTTGATGTGGGGAACATTTATAATTGGGTACGCTTGACAAGGGGAACATTTATAATTGGGTACGCTTGACGAGGGGAACATTTATAATTGGGTTTACGCTTGACGAGGGGAACATTTATAATTGGGTACGCTTGACGAGGGGGGAACATTTATAATTGGGTACGCTTGACGAGGGGGGAACATTTATAATTGGGTACGCTTGACGGGGGGAACATTTATAATTGGGTACGCTTGACGAGGGGGGAACATTTATAATTGGGTATGCTTGACGAGGGGAACATTTACATTGGGTACGTTTGACGAGGGCAACATTTATAATTGGGTACGTTGACGAGGGGAACATTTATAATTGGGTACGTTTGACGGGGGCAAAATTTATAATTGGGTACGTTTGACGGGGGGCAACATTATAATTGGGTACACTTGACAGGGGCAACATTTATAATTGGGTACGTTTGACGAGGGCAACATTTATAATTGGGTACGTTTGACGAGGGGAACATTTATAATTGGGTACATTTGATGGGGGCAACATTTATAATTGGGTACGTTTGACGGGGGCAACATTTATAATTGGGTACACTTGACGGGGAAACATTTATAAATGGGTACGCTTGACGGGGGGAACATTTATAATTTGGTACGCTTGACGAGGGGGGAACATTTATAATTGGGTACGCTTGACGAGGTGGGAACATTTATAATTGGGTACGCTTGACGAGGGGGACATTTATAATTTTGGGTGCGCTTGACGGGGGGAACATTTATAATTGGGTACGCTTGACGAGGGGAACATTTATAATTGGGTACGCTTGACGAGGGGAACATTTATAATTGGGTACGCTTGACGAGGGGAACATTTATGATTGGGTACGCTTGACGAGGGGGGAACATTTATAATTGGGTACGCTTGACGAGGGGGGAACATTTAAAATTTGGGGTACACTTGACGGGGGAACATTTATAATTGGGTACGTTTTGACGAGGGGGGAACATTTATATTGGGTACGCTTGACAAGGGGAACATTTATAATTGGGTACGCTTGACGGGGGAACATTTATAATTGGGTACGCTTGACGAGGGGGGAACATTTATAATTGGGTACACTTGACGAGGGGGGAACATTTAAAATTGGGTACGCTTGACGGGGGGGAACATTTATAATTGGGTACGCTTGACGGAGGGGGAACATTTATAATTGGGTACGCTTGACGAGGGGGGAACATTATAATTGGGTGCGTTTGACGGGGGGGAACTTTTATAATTTGGGTACGCTTGACGAGGGGGGAAACATTTATAACGGGGTACACTTGATGGGGGGAACAATTTAAATTGGGTACGCTTGATGAGGGGAACATTTAAAATTGGGTACGCTTCACGGGGGGAACATTTATAATTGGGTACGCTTGACGAGGGGAACATTTATAATTGGGTACGCTTGACGAGGGGAACATTTATAATTGGGTACGCTTGACGAGGGGGGAACATTTATAATTGGGTACGCTTGACGGGGGGGGGAAATTTATAATTGGGTACGCTTGACGAGGGTTGGGGAACTTTTATAATTGGGTACGCTTGACGGGGGGAACTTTTTAAAATTTGGGGTACGCTTGACGAGGGGGGAACATTTTTTAATTGGGTAACGCTTGACGAGGGGAACATTTATAATTGGGTACGCTTGACAAAGGGGGGAACATTTATAATTGGGTACGCTTGACGAAAAGGGGAAAACATTTATAATTGGGTACGCTTGACGAGGGGAACATTTATAATTGGGTACGCTTGACGAGGGGGGAACATTTATAATTGGGTACGCTTGATGAGGGGGAAACATTTATAATTGGGTATGCTTGACGAGGGGGAACATTTATAATTGGGTACGCTTGATGGGGGGAACATTTATAATTGGGTATGCTTGACGAGGGGGGAACATTTATAATTGGGTACGCTTGACGAGGGGAACATTTATAATTGGGTACGCTTGATGAGGGGGGAACATTTATAATTGGGTACGCTTGACGAGGGGAACATTTATAATTGGGTACGGTTGACGAGGGGGGAACATTTATAATTGGGTACGCGTGACGGGGGGAACATTTAAAATTTGGGGTTTACGCTTGATGAAGGGGGGAACATTTATAATTGGGTTCGCTTGACGAGGGGGGAACATTTATAATTGGGTACGCTTGACGGGGGAAACATTTATAATTGGGTACGCTTGACGGGATGAACATTTTTGACTGTATTTATGTTTTAAGGAAACTGTCACATCTTAAAAAATACATTCTTTTAATTTAGAATATTTATATACGTGTATAGTACACAATACCGACAACAGAGAGAATATTTATATACGTGTATAGTACACAATCCCGGGATACAGAGAGAATATTTATATAGTGTATAGTACAAAATACCGAACAACAGAGAGAATATTTATAGTGTATAGTACACAATACCGACAACAGAGAGAATATTTATATACGTGTATAGTACACAATACCGACAACAGAGAGAATATTTATATATGTGCATAGTACACAATACCGACAACAGAGAGAATATTTATATACGTGTATAGTACACAATACCGACAACAGAGAGAATATTTATATACGTGTATAGTACACAATACCGACAACAGAGAGAATATTTATATACGTGTATAGTACACAAAAACCGACAACAGAGGGGAATATTTATATACGTGTATAGTCACAATCCCGGGACAACAGAGAGAATATTTATATAGTGTATAGTACACAAATCCCGAAAACAGAGAGAATATTTATATACGTGTATAGTACACAATACCGACAACAGAGAGAATATTTATATACGTGTATAGTACACAATACCGACAACAGAGAGAATATTTATATACGTGTATAGTACACAATACCGACAACAGAGAGAATATTTATATACGTGTATAGTACACAATACCGACAACAGAGAGAATATTTATATACGTGTATAGTACACAATACCGACAACAGAGAGAATATTTATATATGTGCATAGTACACAATACCGACAACAGAGAGAATATTTTTTACGTGTATAGTACACAATACCGACAACAGAGAGAATATTTATTACGTTTTATAGAAACACAATACCGACAACAGGAGAATATTTATAACGTGTATAGTACACAATACCGACAACAGAGAGAATATTTATATACGTGTATAGTACACAATACCGACAACAGAGAGAATATTTATATACGTGTATAGTACACAATACCGACAACAGAGAGAATATTTATATACGTGTATAGTACACAATACCGACAACAGAGAGAATTTTTAAATAACGTGTATGTACACAATCCCGACAACAGAGAGAATATTTATATATGTGATAGTACACAATACCGACAACAGGGAGAATATTTATATACGTGTATAAGACACAATCCCGAAACAGGGAGAATATTTATATACGTGTATAGTACACAATACCGAAAAACAGAGAGAATATTTATATACGTGTATAGTACACATACCGACAACAGAGAGAATATTTATATATGTGTATATTACACAATACGGACAACAGAGAGAATATTTATATACGTGTATAGTACACAACACCGACAACAGAGAGAATTTTTATACGTGAAATAGTACACAATACCGCAACAGAGAGAATATTTATATAGTGTATAGTACACAATACCGACAACAGAGAGAATATTTATATACTTTGTATAGTACACAATACCGACACAGAGAGAATATTTTATATACGTGTATAGTACACAATACCGACAACAGAGAGAAATTTATATACGTTTTATAGTACACAATCCCGCCCAAACAGAGAGAATATTTATATACGTGTATATTTACACAATTACCGACAACAGAGAGAATATTTATATACGTGAAATATTTCCCACAATACCGACAACAGAGAGAATATTTATATACGTGTTTTATAGTACACAATCCCGAAACAGAGAGAATATTTATATACGTGTATAGTACACAATACCGACAACAGAGAGAATATTTATATACGTGTATAGTACACAATACCGACAACAGAGAGAATATTTATATACGTGTATAGTACACAATACCGACAACAGAGAGAATATTTATATACGTGTATAGTACACAGTACCGACAACAGAGAGACTGAGACATGTACAACACCTGGGTACCTATATTTTATTTGTATTGTTAATGCCACTGGATGGCGAAACGTCTACAATAAAGATACCCAGATGTTGCATATGTGAGTATCACCCTTGTGGGTTTAGCGCATAGTTTTGATTATACTGCGCATGTGTCTAATTCTTCGTTAGATTTATTAATAGTACAGCAGGAATAATAATCTCGAGTCATTTCCAGAAACTCCGAACTTGTGTTAAGACTTTCCTAACTTAAATTATTTAATTCACAAGAAAACTTAAGTTGCAGGTGCTACTGAATTCACTAATTTGAACTGTAATGTACAGGACAACTGTACGAACACAGTCACTCCAGGACACAGTCACTTCAGGACACAGTCACTTCAGGACACAGTCACTTCAGGACACAGTCACTCCAGGACACAGTCACTTCAGGACACAGTCACTTCAAGACACAGTCACTCCAGGACACAGTCACTCCAGGACACAGTCACTCCAGGACACAGTCACTCCAGGACACAGTAAACCCCAGGACACAGGTCACTCCAGGACACAGTCACTTCAGGACACAGTCACTTCAGGACACAGTCACTTCAGGACACAGTCACTCCAGGACACAGTCACTTCAGGACACAGTCACTCCTGGACACAGTCACTCCAGGACACAGTCACTCCAGGACACAGTCACTTCAAGACACAGTCACTCCAGGACACAGTCACTCCAGGACACAGTCACTCCAGGACACAGTCACTCCAGGACACAGTCACTCCAGGACACAGTCACTCCAGGAAACACAGTCACTTCAGGACACAGTCACTCCAGGACACAGTCACCCGGGGACACAGTCACCCCGGACACAGTCATTCAGGACACAGTCACTCCAGGACACAGTCACTCCAGGACACAGTCACTCCAGGACACAGTCACTCCAGGGCACAGTCACTTCAGGACACAGTCACTCCAGGACACAGTCACTCCAGGACACAGTCACTCCAGGGACACAGTCACCCCAGGACCATTTCCACTCCAGGACACAGTCACTTCAGGACACAGTCACTCCAGGACACAGTCACTCCAGGACACAGTCACTCCAGGACACAGTCACTCCAGGACACAGTCACTCCAGGACACAGTCACTCCAGGACACAGTCACTCCAGGACACAGTCACTCCAGGACACTTTCACTCTGGGACACAGTCACTCCAGGACACAGTCACTTCAGGACACAGTCACTCCAGGACACAGTCACTTCAGGACACAGTCACTCCAGGACACAGTCACTCCAGGACACAGTCACTCTAGGACACAGTCACTCTAGGACACAGTCACTCTAGGACACAGTCACTCTAGGACACAGTCACTCTAGGACACAGTCACTCTAGGACACAGTCACTCTAGGACACAGTAACTCTAGGACACAGTCACTCTAGGACACAGTCACTCTAGGACACAGTCACTCCAGGATACAGTCACTCTAGGACACAGTCACTCTAGGCCCACAGTCACTCTAGGACACAGTCATTTCTAGGACACAGTCACTCTAGGAACACAGTCACTCTAGGACACAGTCACTCCAGGACACAGTCACTCCAGGACACAGTCACTCTAGGACACAGTCACTCTAGGACACAGTCACTCCAGGACACAGTCACTCCAGGACACAGTCACTCTAGGACACAGTCACTCTAGGACACAGTCACTCTAGGACACAGTCACTCCAGGACACAGTCACTCCAGGACACAGTCACTCCAGGACACAGTTACTCCAGGACACAGTCACTCTAGGACACAGTCACTCTAGGACACAGTCACTCTAGGACACAGTCACTCCAGGACACAGTATATACAAAATAATCCACACAATTCACTGCAGACAAGAGTTACGTTTTTATAGAGCAGACACCCCTGACACAGACTTGTTTTCTCTGAAGTTCTGCTAACCTGGCCAAGTGGAAGTATGTTGAAGGTAACAGAATTCCTTAATGCTGGTGAAGGGGTTTTTCATCTAAGGAATTGGACCTGTGCTCCAGTTCCTTGAATCAAGTTTGAATGTTTTCCCTCCCTCTTGCCTTGTATGACACCTTTGGGTTTAGTGCTCCCCCGTAAATTTAACTATAAAGCTGTGCAGGAACCAGTTAGACCATACATGTAGCCTTTACCTGCACTCCACACTTCGATTTACAACATTCACAAACACTGTTATTGTACCTTCCTCTAACATTTCTTATTGCTTTTAAACATATTCCTTACTTTCAAAGTACTTAAAACAATGTTCAAACATTTTAACTGTCATGCATTATGACCACAGTAACTGTCATGCATTATGACCACAGTAACTGTCATGCATTATGACCACAGTAACTGTCATGCATTATGACCACAGTAACTGTCATGCATTATGACCACAGTAACTGTCATGCATTATGACCACAGTAACTGTCATGCATTATGACCACAGTAACTGTCATGCATTATGACCACAGTAACTGTCATGTATTATAACCACAGTAACTGTCATGCATTATGACCACAGTAACTGTCATGCATTATAACCACAGTAACTGTCATGCATCATGACCACTGTAACTGTCATGCATCATGACCACAGTAACTGTCATGCATCATGACCACTGTAACTGTCATGCATCATGACCACAGTAACTGTCATGCATTATAACCACAGTAACTGTCATGCATTATAACCACAGTAACTGTCATGCATCATGACCACTGTAACTGTCATGCATCATGACCACAGTAACTGTCATGCATCATGACCACAGTAACTGTCATGCATTATGACCACAGTAACTGTCATGCATTATGACCACAGTAACTGTCATGCATCATGACCACAGTAACTGTCATGCATTATGACCACAGTAACTGTCATGCATCATGACCACAGTAACTGTCATGCATTATGACCACAGTAACTGTCATGCATCATGACCACAGTAACTGTCATGCATCATGACCACAGTAACTGTCATGCATCATGACCACAGTAACTGTCATGCATCATGACCACAGTAACAGTCATGCATTATGACCACAGTAACTGTCATGCATTATGACCACAGTAACTGTCATGCATTATAACCACAGTAACTGTCATGCATTATAACCACAGTAACTGTCATGCATTATGACCACAGTAACTGTCATGCATTATGACCACAGTAACTGTCATGCATTATGACCACAGTAACTGTCATGCTTTATGACCACAGTAACTGTCATGCATCATGACCACAGTAACTGTCATGCATCATGACCACAGTAACTGTCATGCATTATGACCACAGTAACTGTCATGCATTATGACCACAGTAACTGTCATGCATTATAACCACAGTAACTGTCATGCATTATAACCACAGTAACTGTCATGCATTATAACCACAGTAACTGTCATGCATTATAACCACAGTAACTGTCATGCATCATGACCACAGTAACTGTCATGCATCATGACCACAGTAACTGTCATGCATCATGACCACTGTAACTGTCATGCATTATGACCACAGTAACTGTCATGCATTATGACCACAGTAACTGTCATGCATTATGACCACAGTAACTGTCATGCATTATGACCACAGTAACTGTCATGCATTATGACCACAGTAACTGTCATGCATTATGACCACAGTAACTGTCATGCATTATGACCACAGTAACTGTCATGCATTATGACCACAGTAACTGTCATGCATTATGACCACAGTAACTGTCATGCATCATGACCACAGTAACTGTCATGCATTATAACCACAGTAACTGTCATGCATTATGACCACAGTAACTGTCATGCATCATGACCACAGTAACTGTCATGCATTATAACCACAGTAACTGTCATGCATCATGACCACAGTAACTGTCATGCATTATGACCACAGTAACTGTCATGCATCATGACCACAGCAACTGTCATGCATCATGACCACAGTAACTGTCATGCATTATAACCACAGTAACTGTCATGCATTATAACCACAGTAACTGTCATGCATCATGACCACAGTAACTGTCATGCATCATGACCACAGTAACTGTCATGCATCATGACCACAGTAACTGTCATGCATCATGACCACAGTAACTGTCATGCATCATGACCACAGTAACTGTCATGCATCATGACCACAGTAACTGTCATGCATCATGACCACAGTAACTGTCATGCATTATAACCACAGTAACTGTCATGCATTATGACCACAGTAACTGTCATCCATTATGACCACAGTAACTGTCATGCATTATGACCACAGTAACTGTCATGCATTATGACCACAGTAACTGTCATGCATCATGACCACAGTAACTGTCATGCATTATGACCACAGTAACTGTCATGCATTATGACCACAGTAAGTGTCATGCATCATGACCACAGTAACTGTCATGCATCATGACCACAGTAACTGTCATGCATTATGACCACAGTAACTGTCATGCATCATGACCACAGTAACTGTCATGCATTATGACCACAGTAACTGTCATGCATTATGACTACAGTAACTGTCATGCATTATGTCCACAGTAACTGTCATGCATTATGACTACAGTAACTGTCATGCATTATGACCACAGTAACTGTCATGCATTATGACCACAGTAACTGTCATGCATTATGACTACAGTAACTGTCATGCATTATGACCACAGTAACTGTCATGCATTATGACCACAGTAACTGTCATGCATTATGACCACAGTAACTGTCATGCATCATGACCACAGTAACTGTCATGCATCATGACCACAGTAACTGTCATGCATCATGACCACAGTAACTGTCATGCATTATGACCACAGTAACTGTCATGCATCATGACCACAGTAACTGTCATGCATCATGACCACAGTAACTGTCATGCATTATGACGACAGCAACTGTCATGCATTATGACCACAGTAACTGTCATGCATTATGACCACAGTAACTGTCATGCATCATGACCACAGTAACTGTCATGCATTATGACCACAGTAACTGTCATGCATTATGACCACAGTAACTGTCATGCATTATGACTACAGTAACTGTCACGCATTATGACCACAGTAACTGTCATGCATTATGACTACAGTAACTGTCATGCATTATGACCACAGTAACTGTCATGCATTATGACCACAGTAACTGTCATGCATTATGACTACAGTAACTGTCATGCATTATGACCACAGTAACTGTCATGCATTATGACCACAGTAACTGTCATGCATCATGACCACAGTAACTGTCATGCATCATGACCATAGTAACTGTCATGCATCATGACCACAGTAACTGTCATGCATTATGACCACAGTAACTGTCATGCATTATGACCACAGTAACTGTCATGCATCATGACCACAGTAACTGTCATGCATCATGACCACAGTAACTGTCATGCATCATGACCACAGTAACTGTCATGCATTATGACCACAGTAACTGTCATGCATTATGACCACAGTAACTGTCATGCATCATGACCACAGTAACTGTCATGCATTATGACCACAGTAGCTGTCATGCATCATGACCACAGTAACTGTCATGCATCATGACCACAGTAACTGTCATGCATCATGACCACAATAACTGTCATGCATTATGACCACAGTAACTGTCATGCATCATGACCACAGTATCTGTCATGCATCATGACCACAGTAACTGTCATGCATTATGACCACAGTAACTGTCATGCATTATGACCACAGTAACTGTCATTCATCATGACCACAGTAACTGTCATGCATCATGACCACAGTAACTGTCATGCATCATGACCACAGTAACTGTCATGCATCATGACCACAGTAACTGTCATGCATCATGACCACAGTAACTGTCATGCATCATGACCACAGTAACTGTCATGCATCATGACCACAGTAACTGTCATGCATCATGACCACAGTAACTGTCATGCATCATGACCACAGTAACTGTCATGCATCATGACCACAGTAACTGTCATGCATCATGACCACAGTAACTGTCATGCATCATGACCACAGTAACTGTCATGCATCATGACCACAGTAACTGTCATGCATCATGACCACAGTAACTGTCATGCATCATGACCACAGTAACTGTCATGCATCATGACCACAGTAACTGTCATGCATTATGACCACAGTAACTGTCATGCATCATGACCACAGTAACTGTCATGCATTATGACCACAGTAACTGTCATGCATTATAACCACAGTAACTGTCATGCATTATGACCACAGTAACTGTCATGCATCATGACCACAGTAACTGTCATGCATTATGACCACAGTAACTGTCATGCATTATGACCACAGTAACTGTCATGCATTATGACCACTGTAACTGTCATGCATCATGACCACAGTAACTGTCATGCATTATGACCACAGTAACTGTCATGCATCATGACCACAGTAACTGTCATGCATCATGACCACAGTAACTGTCATGCATTATGGCCACAGTAACTGTCATGCATCATGGCCACAGTAACTGTCACGCATCATGACCACAGTAACTGTCACGCATCATGACCACAGTAACTGTCATGCATCATGACCACAGTAACTGTCATGCATCATGACCACAGTAACTGTCATGCATCATGACCACAGTAACTGTCATGCATCATGACCACAGTAACTGTCATGCATCATGACCACAGTAACTGTCATGCATCATGACCACAGTAACTGTCATGCATCATGACCACAGTAACTGTCATGCATCATGACCACAGTAACTGTCATGCATCATGACCACAGTAACTGTCATGCATCATGACCACAGTAACTGTCATGCATCATGACCACAGTAACTGTCATGCATCATGACCACAGTAACTGTCATGCATTATGACCACAGTAACTGTCATGCATCATGACCACAGTAACTGTCATGCATTATGACCACAGTAACTGTCATGCATTATAACCACAGTAACTGTCATGCATTATGACCACAGTAACTGTCATGCATTATGACCACAGTAACTGTCATGCATTATGACCACAGTAACTGTCATGCATTATGACCACAGTAACTGTCATGCATTATGACCACTGTAACTGTCATGCATCATGACCACAGTAACTGTCATGCATTATGACCACAGTAACTGTCATGCATCATGACCACAGTAACTGTCATGCATCATGACCACAGTAACTGTCATGCATCATGGCCACAGTAACTGTCATGCATCATGGCCACAGTAACTGTCACGCATCATGACCACAGTAACTGTCACGCATCATGACCACAGTAACTGTCATGCATCATGACCACAGTAACTGTCATGCATCATGACCACAGTAACTGTCATGCATCATGACCACAGTAACTGTCATGCATCATGACCACAGTAACTGTCATGCATCATGACCACAGTAACTGTCATGCATCATGACCACAGTAACTGTCATGCATCATGACCACAGTAACTGTCATGCATCATGACCACAGTAACTGTCATGCATCATGACCACAGTAACTGTCATGCATCATGACCACAGTAACTGTCATGCATCATGACCACAGTAACTGTCATGCATCATGACCACAGTAACTGTCATGCATCATGACCACAGTAACTGTCATGCATCATGACCACAGTAACTGTCATGCATCATGACCACAGTAACTGTCATGCATCATGACCACAGTAACTGTCATGCATCATGACCACAGTAACTGTCATGCATCATGACCACAGTAACTGTCATGCATTATGACCACAGTAACTGTCATGCATCATGACCACAGTAACTGTCATGCATTATGACCACAGTAACTGTCATGCATTATAACCACAGTAACTGTCATGCATTATGACCACAGTAACTGTCATGCATCATGACCACAGTAACTGTCATGCATTATGACCACAGTAACTGTCATGCATTATGACCACAGTAACTGTCATGCATTATGACCACTGTAACTGTCATGCATCATGACCACAGTAACTGTCATGCATTATGACCACAGTAACTGTCATGCATCATGACCACAGTAACTGTCATGCATCATGACCACAGTAACTGTCATGCATCATGGCCACAGTAACTGTCATGCATCATGGCCACAGTAACTGTCACGCATCATTACCACAGTAACTGTCACGCATCATGACCACAGTAACTGTCATGCATCATGACCACAGTAACTGTCATGCATCATGACCACAGTAACTGTCATGCATCATGACCACAGTAACTGTCATGCATCATGACCACAGTAACTGTCATGCATCATGACCACAGTAACTGTCATGCATCATGGCCACAGTAACTGTCATGCATCATGGCCACAGTAACTGTCACGCATCATGGCCACAGTAACTGTCACGCATCATGGCCACAGTAACTGTCATGCATCATGGCCACAGTAACTGTCACGCATCATGGCCACAGTAACTGTCATGCATCATGGCCACAGTAACTGTAAGCACCAACCGCAATACAGTTAATAACAACAATCACAGACTGTCACTTCAGATACAGCTCCTTTGTACACTGTTGATCCTCCAAGTTTTAAGAGCTGTTATCGCAGCTCATTTCAAACCCCAGCTCTAAGTTATGGAGCCACAATGCTCCGTGCCAGTATTCAAACCCCAGCTCTAAGTTATGGAGCCACAATGCTCTGTGCCAGTATTCAAATCCCAGCTCTAAGTTATGGAGCCACAATGCTCTGTGCCAGTATTCAAACCCCAGCTCTAAGTTATGGAGCCACAATGCTCCGTGCCAGTATTCAAACCCCAGCTCTAAGTTATGGAGCCACAATGCTCTGTGCCAGTATTCAAACCCCAGCTCTAAGTTATGGAGCCACAATGCTCTGTGCCAGTATTCAAACCCCAGCTCTAAGTTATGGAGCCACAATGCTCTGTGCCAGTATTCAAACCCCAGCTCTAAGTTATGGAGCCACAATGCTCTGTGCCAGTATTCAAACCCCAGCTCTAAGTTATGGAGCCACAATGCTCCGTGCCAGTATTCAAACCCCAGCTCTAAGTTATGGAGCCACAATGCTCTGTGCCAGTATTCAAACCCCAGCTCTAAGTTATGGAGCCACAATGCTCTGTGCCAGTATTCAAACCCCAGCTCTAAGTTATTGGAGCCACAATGCTCTGTGCCAGTATTCAAACCCCAGCTCTAAGTTATGGAGCCACAATGCTCTGTGCCAGTATTCAAACCCCAGCTCTAAGTTATGGAGCCACAATGCTCCGTGCCAGTATTCAAACCCCAGCTCTAAGTTATGGAGCCACAATGCTCTGTGCCAGTATTCAAACCCCAGCTCTAAGTTATGGAGCCACAATGCTCTGTGCCAGTATTCAAACCCCAGCTCTAAGTTATTGAGCCACAATGCTCTGTGCCAGTATTCAAACCCCAGCTCTAAGTTATGGAGCCACAATGCTCTGTGCCAGTATTCAAACCCCAGCTCTAAGTTATGGAGCCACAATGCTCTGTGCCAGTATTCAAACCCCAGCTCTAAGTTATGGAGCCACAATGCTCTGTGCCAGTATTCAAACCCCAGCTCTAAGTTATGGAGCCACAATGCTCTGTGCCAGTATTCAAACCCCAGCTCTAAGTTATGGAGCCACAATGCTCTGTGCCAGTATTCAAACCCCGCTCTAAGTTATGGAGCCACAATGCTCCGTGCCAGTATTCAAACCCCAGCTCTAAGTTATGGAGCCACAATGCTCCGTGCCAGTATTCAAACCCCAGCTCTAAGTTATGGAGCCACAATGCTCTGTGCCAGTATTCAAACCCCAGCTCTAAGTTATGGAGCCACAATGCTCTGTGCCAGTATTCAAACCCCAGCTCTAAGTTATGGAGCCACAATGCTCCGTGCCAGTATTCAAACCCCAGCTCTAAGTTATGGAGCCACAATGCTCTGTGCCAGTGTTCAAACCCCAGCTCTAAGTTATGGAGCCACAATGCTCTGTGCCAGTATTCAAACCCCAGCTCTAAGTTATGGAGCCACAATGCTCCGTGCCAGTATTCAAACCCCAGCTCTAAGTTATGGAGCCACAATGCTCTGTGCCAGTATTCAAGCCCCAGCTCTAAGTTATGGAGCCACAATGCTCCGTGCCAGTATTCAAACCCCAGCTCTAATTTATGGACCCACAATGCTCTGTGCCAGTATTCAAACCCCAGCTCTAAGTTATGGAGCCACAATGCTCTGTGCCAGTATTCAAACCCCAGCTCTAAGTTATGGAGCCACAATGCTCTGTGTCAGTATTCAAACCCCAGCTCTAAGTTATGGAGCCACAATGCTCTGTGCCAGTATTCAAACCCCAGCTCTAAGTTATGGAGCCACAATGCTCCGTGCCAGTATTCAAACCCCAGCTCTAAGTTATGGAGCCACAATACTCTGTGCCAGTATTCAAACCCCAGCTCTAAGTTATGGAGCCACAATGCTCTGTGCCAGTATTCAAACCCCAGCTCTAAGTTATGGAGCCACAATGCTCTGCCAGTATTCAAACCCCAGCTCTTAGTTATGGAGCCACAATGCTCTGTGCCAGTATTCAAATCCCAGCTCTAAGTTATGGAGCCACAATGCTCTGTGCCAGTATTCAAACCCCAGCTCTAAGTTATGGAGCCACAATGCTCTGTGCCAGTATTCAAACCCCAGCTCTAAGTTATGGAGCCACAATGCTCTGTGCCAGTATTCAAATCCCAGCTCTAAGTTATGGAGCCACAATGCTCTGTGCCAGTATTCAAACCCCAGCTCTAAGTTATGGAGCCACAATGCTCTGTGCCAGTATTCAAACCCCAGCTCTAAGCTATGCAGCCACAATGCTCCGTGCCAGTAAACTATGCAGCCACAATGCTCTGTGCCAGTATTCAAACCCCAGCTCTGAACTATGCAGCCACAATGCTCTGTGCCAGTATTCAAACCCCAGCTCTGAACTATGCAGCCACAATGCTCCGTGCCAGTATTCAAACCCCAGCTCTGAACTATGCAACCACAATGCTCTGTGCCAGTATTCAAACCCCAGCTCTGAACTATGCAACCACAATGCTCCGTGCCAGTATTCAAACCCCAGCTCTGAACTATGCAACCACAATGCTCTGTGCCAGTATTCAAACCCCAGCTCTGAACTATGCAACCACAATGCTCCGTGCCAGTATTCAAACCCCAGCTCTGAACTATGCAACCACAATGCTCTGTGCCAGTATTCAAACCCCAGCTCTGAACTATGCAACCACAATGCTCTGTGCCAGTATTCAAACCCCAGCTCTGAACTATGCAACCACAATGCTCTGTGCCAGTATTCGAACCCCAGCTCTGAACTATGCAACCACAATGCTCTGTGCCAGTATTCAAACCCCAGCTCTGAACTATGCAACCACAATGCTCTGTGCCAGTATTCAAACCCCAGCTCTGAACTATGCAACCACAATGCTCTGTGCCAGTATTCGAACCCCAGCTCTGAACTATGCAACCACAATGCTCTGTGCCAGTATTCAAACCCCAGCTCTGAACTATGCAACCACAATGCTCTGTGCCAGTATTCAAACCCCAGCTCTGAACTCTGCAGCCACAATGCTCCGTGCCAGTATTCAAACCCCAGCTCTGAACTATGCAACCACAATGCTCCGTGCCAGTATTCAAACCCCAGCTCTGAACTATGCAACGACAATGCTCCGTGCCAGTATTCAAACCCCAGCTCTGAACTATGCAACCACAATGCTCCGTGCCAGTATTCAAACCCCAGCTCTGAACTATGCAACCACAATGCTCCGTGCCAGTATTCGAACCCCAGCTCTGAACTATGCAACCACAATGCTCTGTGCCAGTATTCAAACCCCAGCTCTGAACTATGCAGCCACAATGCTCCGTGCCAGTATTCAAACCCCAGCTCTGAACTATGCAGCCACAATGCTCCGTGCCAGTATTCAAACCCCAGCTCTAAGCTATGGAGCCACAATGCTCCGTGCCAGTATTCAAACCCCAGCTCTAAGCTATGCAGCCACAATGCTCCGTGCCAGTATTCAAACCCCAGCTCTAAGTTATGCAGCCACAATGCTCCGTGCCAGTATTCAAACCCCAGCTCTAGGTTATGCAGCCACAATGCTCCGTGCCAGTATTCAAACCCCAGCTCTAAGTTATGGAGCCACAATGCTCCGTGCCAGTATTCAAACCCCAGCTCTAAGTTATGGAGCCACAATGCTCCGTGCCAGTATTCAAACCCCAGCTCTAAGTTATGGAGCCACAATGCTCCGTGCCAGTATTCAAACCCCAGCTCTAAGCTATGCAGCCACAATGCTCCTTGCCAGTATTCAAACCCCAGCTCTAAGCTATGCAGCCACAATGCTCCGTGCCAGTATTCAAACCCCAGCTCTAAGCTATGCAGCCACAATGCTCCTTGCCAGTATTCAAACCCCAGCTCTAAGCTATGCAGCCACAATGCTCCGTGCCAGTATTCAAACCCCAGCTCTAAGCTATGCAGCCACAATGCTCCTTGCCAGTATTCAAACCCCAGCTCTAAGCTATGCAGCCACAATGCTCCTTGCCAGTATTCAAACCCCAGCTCTAACCTATGCAGCCACAATGCTCCTTGCCAGTATTCAAACCCCAGCTCTAAGCTATGCAGCCACAATGCTCCTTGCCAGTATTCAAACCCCAGCTCTAAGCTATGCAGCCACAATGCTCCGTGCCAGTATTCAACCAAAGTCTGCTAACTCTTGGGTACCTGTCTACTACTGCATTAATAAAGGACACAGGTGTGATGAATCATGATGCACTGTGCCACTTCAGTATTGAACCCAGTCCTTTGATTAGCATTTAAAAGTACTACCAGTGAGCCAAGAGCCACTTAAATTTTACAGTTCGTGACGATAAGTAGCTCAGACTAGATTATAATTCATGCATAAAATATTGTAGTAGATTTACATTACATGAGCAACGAAAATATATAGTTTATTTACATGAAGTGAAGCTGCCTTCCCTCGTAAGACTATCTTGTGTTCTTTAGTTCCTCCAGTCTTCTGCAACTTCGTGAAGGCTTCGTTCTTTCTCTTCGTCCCCTCAAGAGAAGTTCCTTGACGCTGGTGAGGGGCTCCTGATCTAGGGAATTGGATCTGTGCTCCAGTTACCTGACTGATTCTTGAGAACCTACCATTCTCCCCCCTTACAGACACTATACAATCCCTGTGGGTTTAGCGCTCCCCATGATAATAATAATAATAATGTGGATTACATTCTCACTAACCAAACATCCTCGCTGTGACACAGGTATTCCAAGAGTTTATATTGTCAAAAACTTTTGACTTGAAGACAGTTTTGTATTTCTGTTGGGAAAAATTCTCTATTGACTCTGACTTATTACTCAGAATTAAGGTCAGTCATCCATCCATTCTAAGATGCTAACCTCTCCACGTGTTTGGTAAGTGGAACTCTACCCGACGTGGTTGTACAAAGAACATGTTAAATATAGTGAACCCTTGTAACACCAGGGCGAGTGTAAACTGCGCTCAGTACCAACCCGTCCTCTTAGACACTATCATACTGTCATTTAGTTTCCAGCCTGTCTCTAAATTAGGCTGGCTAGATTAGGTTAGATTAGGTTAGGTTTGGTTAGATTAAGTTAGGTTAGGTTAGATTTGGTTAGGTTAGGTTTGGTTAGATTAGGTTAGGTTAAATTAAGTTTGGTTAGATTAGGTTAGGTTAAATTAAGTTTGGTTAGATTAGGTTAGGTTAAATTAAGTTTGGTTAGATTAGGTTAGGTTTGGTTAGATTAGGTTAGGTTTGGTTAGATTAAATTAGGTTTGGTTACATTAAGTTAGGTTTGGTTAGATTAGGTTAATTTCGTTAAGTTAGGTTTGGTTAGATTAGGTTAGATTTGGTTACATTAAGTTAGGTTTGGTTAGATTAGGTTAAATTAGGTTAGGTTAGGTTACGTTAGGTTAGGTTAGGTTAGGTTTGGTTTGATTAGGTTTACTTAGATTAGATTATGTTAGGTTAAATTAGATTTGGTTAGGTTAGGTTGCAAAGGAAAAATTATAAATAAGTATACGATGAGACAATAAAATCGTGTGAAGGAAGAGAAAACGGGGAGCCAGTGTGCATGGCTCATGTAACTATATCAGACATCAACTGTTCAAATTCAAATTCAAATTCAAAGTTTATTCTCTATAAGGATTACAATGCTGAGTTTACAGAAATTTGGTTATTGTTTGGTTTACATGTAGTAAAATAGTGATTACAGAGTGTACCACTAGAACGCTTAGCATGGCTAGGCATTTCGGGCAGACTTAGTTTTATTCTTAATTGTAAAATATTACAAATTATGAGGTAAGTTGGTATTATGGCTAAGTGACTAAATACTAGTTTGTGAGTTTAGCAATGTGAATGCTTTTGTTTTGGCACAGTACATAGTTTCAGTATTGGAGTATCACAGGATTCATTATTTTAAGATTGAGATTAATATTTCTGTTTATGGTCAAATGAGTGAGTGAGTGTAAGTGTGAACCACCAGGTGGTATTCGTGTAGTTAGTTGACAGGTGTATCAGGGAGATAAGATGTTTTCTAATGGTAGTTTTGAAGGTGATGAATGTGTCTGCAGTTCTAGAGTTCTCAGGTAGGGTATTCCAGATTTTAGGGCCTTTGACATACATTGAATTTTTGTAAAGGTTTAGTCGGACACGGGGAATGTCGTAGAGATGTTTGTGTCTGGTGTTATGCCTGTGGGTTCTGTCACAACTATCAAGAAAGCGTTTTAGGTCAAGGTTGATATTAGAGTTTAAGGCCCTGTAGATGTAGATTGCACAGTAGTAAGTGTGGATGTACTGAACTGGGAGTAAGTTTAGGTCTATGAAGAGTGGGGGGGTGTGTTGCCAGGGATGGGATTTAGTGATTATTCTTACTGCAGCTTTTTGTTGGGTTATTATTGGCTTTAGGTGTGTTGCTGCAGTTGATCCCCAAGCACAAATAGCATAGGTGAGGTATGGATAAATAAGTGAGTGGTATAGTGTGAGAAGGGCATTTTGCGGCACGTAGTATCGTATCTTGGAGAGGATCCCAACCGTTTTGGATACATTTTTGGTTATATGCTGGATATGGGTGCTGAAATTCAGGTTGTTGTCAAGGTGTAAGCCTAGAAATTTTCCCCCATTATTTCTGGTAATTAGAGTGTTGTCAATCTTAATGTTAATTTGTGCATCTCCTGCTCTGCTACCAAACATAATATAGTAGGTTTTGTCAGTGTTAAGCGTAAGTTTATTGGCTGTCATCCAAGTCGATATTTTAATCAGCTCCTCATTCATAATGGTGTTGAGGGTGGCAAGATTAGGGTGAGAGATGACATAAGTCATGTCATCAGCAAAGAGAATGGGTTTCAGGTGTTGGGATACGTTTGGAAGGTCATTGATGTATATGAGGAAGAGCAGGGGACCAAGGACACTTCCCTGCGGAACTCCAGTATCAAGTGGCCGTGTTGCTGATGCTGTGTCTTTAATGGTGACGTACTGATACCTATTAGTAATGTAAGATTTGAAATAAGCAAGCGCATGGCCTCTTATACCGTAATGATCAAGTTTGTGGAGTAGGATGTCGTGGTCTACTGTGTCAAAAGCTTTTCTTAGGTCAATAAAAATTCCTAGTGGATATTCCTTATTTTCCAATGCTGTGTAAAGCAGATCTAGCATTTTTATGATTGCATCATTAGTGCTTTTATTTTTCCTGAATCCAAACTGGCAGGGGTTGAGTATGTTTTGAGCCGTTATAAATGAATACAGTCTCTTGTACACGAGTTTCTCAAAGATTTTGGATAGCAATGGTAAGTTAGATATTGGCCTATAGTTGTTTAAGTCTGTAGGGTCACCACCTTTATGTATTGGCGTAACCCTTGCCATCTTGAGTAGTTTCAGGAAGGTGCTAGTCTCTATTGACTTGTTAAAGAGTAATGAAATAGCATGCGAAAGGACATGGGCCGCTCGCTTGTACAGTAATGGTGGGACATGAGACAGATTCCCTGAGTTATTTTTAAGTGACTTTATAATCTCAATGACTTCTGTGGGCTCAGTTGGTGCAAGATAGAAGGAATTAGGGAAATTCCCATCTAGGTAGTCCCCGGCATGGGCATTGGTATGTGGGATTTTACTGGCGAGATTAGATCCTATGTTTGAGAAGAAGTCGTTTATCTTGTTAGCTGTGTCAGTGGGATGTAGTGGTGTTTCATTAGGTTTAGTTAGGACAATATTCTTGGTTTTTCTCAGTTTGTGGGGTCCCTAGAATCTGAGAGAGTGTTTTCCAGGTCTTTTTTATATCTCCTCTAGTGTCTGTGAATCTACTGGAGTAGTATAGTTGTTTGGCTTTCTTTATTACTTTGGTGAGAGCTGATGAATAGTGTTTAAGAGTATCTTTGTGTATTAAGCCCTGTCTATATTGCTTTTCATATTGGTGTTTCTTGTCAATGGATTTCAGAATGGTTCTGGTTAGCCATGGGCAACCAAGCCGTTTGTTTGTGATCTGTTTTGTTTTTATAGGATCCATGGACAGTCATTGATTAAGTATAACAGTGTCATGTCTGTGGTTAAGAGGGCAGGTTGGGCATAAATAGCTTGTATATATTCCGACCACTTGATCCTCAGTATGCAAGTCTGTGGAACCATCTTCTGTGTATCTGAATATTCGTATAATTCCTAACATAGTGTCCGGTAATTATCAGAATGTGCCCCGGTGTACAAGTGGCTTACTCTAAGGGGTGACTGACTGGTCATATGCTTATTTGATTGAGACTGTAGTCACGTCCACACACATTGTACTGCGTCACAGTCTTGTGGTCACTGGTATCCCATAAAAATTCACCTGAATTTATCGCCCACATCTTTCACCAAAGCTACAGTGTGTCTGATGGTTGCCTGCATAAATTTACGATTTTGGCCCTGGTTAGGCCTCTTTTGTGCCAAACTAAGGCTGACAGCTGTAAGGTAATGGGTGCTCCTCACTCTTAGAACACCTCAACTTGACATCCATTATCGTCAACTTTAACCTGACTAAAACAAATATTAATCCTGGGGAAGTGTTTTTGATCCAAGTGAGGGGAGCTACCCTCTAATTCCTTGGAACAAATCTGTTTATCTCCTATTAATATATCAAATATTGTACCTCGAAATGAAGAAACATTGAATATTAAATGCGAGAGGGAAATAATTCTCAAAAATAAACCAGAATAAATATATTTCAACATCCGTCACATTGTTACAATGTAAACATTGGAACCGGAGTGTTTTAAGTGCTTCACTTAGCCAATGTTCACTGTAGCATTGTTCTTGGTGGCACCATCTTCGTCAACAATGTACATTATATATATATATATATATATATATATATATATATATATATTATATATATATATATATATATATATATATATATATAGACATATATAAACAATATTTAATATTTTGATTATAAATAAATATATGAAGCATTATATCAAATATTAACTGTAAATTAACAGTTACATGTTGGTGTTAAAATGGTGGAAGTGACTTTCCGTTAGAAGTGACTCTCCAATAGAAGTGACTTTCTGGTAGAAGTGACCTCCTGGTAGAAGTGACTTTCTGGTAGAAGTGACCTCCTGGTAGAAGTGACTTTCTGGTAGAAGTGACCTCCTGGTAGAAGTGACTTAGTGAAGACTTGAGTGTATTAAGTGTTGCTACTGCTGTAAAGTCATGTTTATTTCCCGTAACTTCCACCACCGCCACCAGATGATCCACCACCACTTGATCCACCACCACTTGATCCACCACCACTTGATCCACCACCAAATCCACCATGACTAGATGAACCACCATAGGAACCACCGGAGCTTCCTCCACCTCCGAATCCACCACTGACAAATCCACCACCACCAGAGGAACCTCTGTATCCACCACTGGAAGATCCACCACCACTTCCAAATCCACCACCACCACTGAATCCTTTACCTCCAGAACCACCACCGAATCCACCACCACCGGAAGAACCACTGTATCCACCGCTGGAAGATCCACCACCACTGAATCCGCCATCACCAAATCCACCTTTACCTGAGAAGCCACCTGATCCACCACGACCCGAGGAGCCACCATAGCCACCACCAAACCCACCACCACCAGACCCGCCACCAAATCCACCGCCAGATCCACCACCAAATCCACCTTTACCAGAGAAGCCAGCTGATCCCCCTCTGCCAGACGATCCACCATAAGCACCACCAGATCCACCACCGAATCCACCTCCACTGAATCCACCCCAACCTGAACCGCCTCCAAATCCACCTTTTCCCGATCCACCTCCAAATCCACCTTTTCCCGATCCACCTCCAAATCCACCTCTGCCTGAAGATCCACTGTAACTTCCACCAGACGATCCACCACCACCAGATCCACCTCCAAATCCACCTCGACCTGAGGAGCCGCTGTATCCACCACTGGAAGATCCACCACCACTGAATCCACCACTACCTGAACCTCCTATAAATCCACCATGACCGGATGATCCACCTCCGAATTTTCTCCCACCTCCGCCTCCACCACCTCCTGAAGGTGCTGAGTAAGATGATCCAATTCCTCCACCGCTGCTTCCACCAAATCCACCGCTGCCTCCTGAAGGTGCTGAGTATCGCCGAACACCTCCGCCTCCACTGCCAACTCCACCGCCTCCACCTCCAAAACCTCCTGAAGGTGCTGAGTATCGCCCTCCACCTCCGCTTCCACCAAATCCACCGCCTCCACCGAATCTACCACCGCCGCCACCAAATCCACCGCCGCCTCTTGAAGGTGCTAAGTATCGTCCACCACCTCCACCTCCGCCTCCACTACCAAATCCACCAAGCCTCCTGAAGTCCCTGATACTCCCCCACCTCCACTCCGCCTCACTACCAATCCACCCCTCCTCTACCCCCCACCTCAAACCTGAGGGCGCTGTATCAACTGAAGATCCACCCACCACCTGACTCCACATCCTCCTTGAACAGCCTCCATTCCACCTCTGAACGGGAGAATAAGATTTTCTCACCACCTCCGCCTCCACCGCCCCTTAAGGTGCTGAGTAAGTGTCACCAACCTCCAACGTGCTACCACCCCAATCTCCGTGACAATAACTGAACTCTGAACTTTTCGCAGGAAAACATCACATGCCTCTGCACAACTCCAGTAAAACCAATAACAAACCTCCTGAAACATGTCTGTAGTGAGAAAATCAGACCCTGTACACCACTACGTTGAAAACCAATAACAGCCTCCACAATTACTGAGCGAAGACACAAATGAACCTCTGCCTTTTGAAGTGTAAGACATCGTGACCACTTCCACATCCACTGTATAAGAACAATATCACGAACCTCTGACACTACTGTAGCAGAACAATAAATAACCTCTGCAAGTCTAGTGAAGACATACGCCTCTGTACACCAACTTTCCAACCTCCATTACTGAAAACAATAACATACCTCGAAGCCTCCTGATGTAGTGAAGAAAAATTACTCGAACCTCTGTACACTTTCTGGTCCAGAACAAAACATGACCTCCTGTAACACTTACGCCACTAAACAATAACTCCCGTAAGGATTACTGAGTAAGAAGAATACAGTACCTCGTACACATTACTGTAGCCGCACCTCCACATTCCTGTATGAGTCAAAAACAGCCTCTTACCACTACTGTAGTGAAGAAATAACATGTCCTCTGTAACACTTACCTAGTAAAGCAATACACCTTTAAAATTACTGAGGTGATGACAAACATGAACTACTGTAACACTACTTGTAAGAACAATAACATGAACCTCTGTAACACATTACTGTAGTGAAGAACAATAACATGAACCTCTGTAACACATTACTGTAGTGAAGGACTTTAAGATAGAGCTCTGTAACACATTACTGTAGTGAAGGACTTTAAGATAGAGCTCTGTAACACATTACTGTAGTAAAGGACTTTAAGATAGAGCTCTGTAACACATCACTGTAATAAAGAACAATAACACGAAGCTCATTAACACATGTGATACAGAAATCTTTCAACTCATATTAAAACCAGACTTCAGAAAGCTTCTCTTGTGTTGTCTTGTATCTGTGTTGTCCATGTTGTTTTTGAGATTCAGGAGTGTCTCGTTCAGGAGTGCTAATCCAGTCGTCCTGCCTATGTAAACATTCCACGGGGACCATGTGGTAAGACCGAAAGGGAGACCAGGTTGTAACACTTTCTCACGAGTATAGGATATATGGTCTTGTGTAGACCTGTGTACTGGCAGCATAATAGTAGATTCAATGGTCAGCCTGACTGAAGGAGGCTACAATAATTTGTGCTGAAGTCTGCCAGTGGGAGGAGAGGACTTCAAACAATGGTCTTGGGATCTGTGAGGAAAGTTTTGTGAGAGCTTTTGGCTACTTGAGGAAGCTGTAATGGGGAAGATGATATTCAGTTCTTGTATCACTGTAATGAGTAAGTGGAAACTCTACTCTCGAATTAGTTTTTGTATTCTACAAATTCTGGAGTTCAAATAACTCAGTGTGTACATCTGCCAGGAATGACTGTTTCAGACTCCCCACCTTACTGAACAATTGTTATTTTACATTTTAAATATACTTATTATGTAGTAAATAGTCCAGTGTTTTAAATAAATAATATAATAGACCTTGTCACACAATATAATATTACTATGTCTTACTTGGACTAAATTGAGACGCTTTTCTTTTATTTAAAGATAACTTTAAGATAAGTAGAATCAGACGCAGCTTCTCAGGAACAAGAATGAAGACCTAATAATTACTTGAAAAGAAAAGAGGTAGAATAGATGTAATGAAGAGTGGAGAGTAGGTGTCATATATTAAGTGAATTTATAGGTGAAGATATAAGACGGAAGAAGTGCTGGCCGAGTACTTGAGAGTTAGACTTATTGTTCTCAGGGACATGGAACCAGATCACATACCACTTTTTGAAATTTATAAGGTGGTTACAAATATATTCTTATATTAAACGTTAGAAAAGTTTCTTACCATGTTGGTGGTGTGACAGAGGAAGCTGAGGATGTTATGATGTCAGTGTGACTGTGAGCTGCCTTTTATACAGCTCTCTGGTGCTGCTGCTGCTGTCGCTTGAGGGTCAAGCAGTGACTTGAACATTAATACCAAAGTCACACATATAACATGCATTCCCTCATTAACATCTTCTCTGACCTTGACAGACTTCACCACGCTTTGCTGCTCGACAATTACTTGGTTCATTACGCTGTTGCTGCTGGCAGATAAGATTACCTCCCTGTCATTCACTTTCGGTATATCACGTCTAATTTCTCTCTTTCCTCTGTTTTTCTTTCATAATTAATGTATAGTTATGTATAAGACTGTTTATCTGGAGAGTTTATCTGGAGAGAGTTCCGGGGGTCAACGCCCCCGCGGCCCGGTCTGTGACCAGGCCTCTTTAGGTCAGTGTCCCAGGATGCGACCCACACCAGACGACTAACACCCAGGTACCCATTTTACTGATGGGGAACATAGACAACAGGTGGAAAGAAACACGTCCAATGTTTCTACTCTGGCTGGGAATCGAACCCAGGCCCTCGCCGTGTGAAGCGAGAGCGTTAACCACCAGGCCACGTATGGAACAGGTAGAAGTCGGAGTCAGCTCTTCATCACAGCTCTGAGGCACACCTCAGGGACACAGCTCTGAGGCACACCTCAGGGACACAGCTCTGAGGCACACCTCAGGGACACAGCTCTGAGGCACACCTCAGGGACACAGCTCTGAGGCACACCTCAGGGACACAGCTCTGAGGCACACCTCAGGGACACAGCTCTGAGGCACACCTCAGGGACACAGCTCTGAGGCACACCTCAGGGACACAGCTCTGAGGCACACCTCAGGGACACAGCTCTGAGGCACACCTCAGGGACACAGCTCTGAGGCACACCTCAGGGACACAGCTCTGAGGCACACCTCAGGGACACAGCTCTGAGGCACACCTCAGGGACACAGCTCTGAGGCACACCTCAGGGACACAGCTCTGAGGCACACCTCAGGGACACAGCTCTGAGGCACACCTCAGGGACACAGTTCTGAGGCACACCTCAAGGACACAGCTCTGAGGCACACCTCAGGGAAACAGTTCTTGGGCACACCTCAGGGACACAGCTCTGAGGCACACCTCAGGGACACAGTTCTGAGGCACACCTCAAGGACACAGTTCTGAGGCACACCTCAAGGACACAGCTCTGAGGCACACCTCAGGGAAACAGTTCTTGGGCACACCTCAGGGACACAGTTCTGGGGCACACCTCAGGGACACAGCTCTGAGGCACACCTCAGGGACACAGTTCTGGGGCACACCTCAGGGACACAGTTCTGGGACACACCTCAGGGACACAGCTCTGGGTCACACCTCAGGGACAGTTCTGGGACACACTTTTCATTCGGTCACTTCGAGTTCTATGATATTCATTTATTTATAAAACACTACAGATACAAACATTAGCAGTCTTAATGAAGCAACAGGTTTTTAAATACTTCTAATTACAAACAGCGGATGGTATATTACCATGGTGGTGTTTATGGCACCATACATGGAATATTTCAGTCTGGCTGGGATAGTAATGTGTGGAATCACAGTCTATTGATCAAGATATGTTTGTAATTTTTTTTTTTTCGTGTCGTGGTTGAGTATAGTAAATCTTCGAGGATGACAACATGTAGAGTGAGTCAAGACATCATTCCCACACGACCACTCTACCAGAGTTGCCAGGTTCAGTCCTCATGTCTTGGATTAACTCCTTAATTTCAGATTATTGGAAATCTATTATTTGAGGCGGCATACAATTAATTTTTAGGCTTAGCTGGAACACTTATTGCATTGGTTGAAGTTCCACTCGAGATCTAATATATATATATATATATATATATATATATATATATATATATATATATATATATATATATATATATATATATATATATATATATATTATATACATGCAGGACAATCCACGGAGGGTGGAAAACTTTAGCTCAAGTACTTTCACACTTCTCAGTGCGTCATCAGGAGCTGTGCAATGTTGCAAGGGAGCAACCAAAGCAGGAAGAGAGGTCTCAGAGTAGCGTAGGTAAGGGTAACCGTGGCCAGTGACACCTACGCTACTCTGAGACCTCTCTCTCTGCTTTGGTTGCTCCCTTGCAACATTGCACAGCTCCTGATGACGCACTGAGAAGTATGAAAGCACTTGAAGTAAAGACTCCCCCCCCCGTAGCTTGTCCTGCATAGTTAAGATCGCCTGTCTGCGATTGTTTTCATGTATACAGATACATACATACTTTAAATAATGACCAAAAAATCAAGCGCTGCAGCTTGTTTAACTCCAAACAGTAGGAGTTAATTTATAGGCTGTCGTGATACTTAACTGTAGTTAGTGCTAAATATCTTAGTAACCAAAATACAGGGATACATACGCCTTTATTGCCATGATACAGTATGTCGCCTAGGCTATACGTAACTGTATGATGTATGTGTTTACCAAGGTGCAGGTTAATGGTCGTGTATGTGACTGATTATCATATTGTGTATATCAACACAAGTGGAAACTAAATAATGTAAATCAGATATAACCTGTTGTATTATATGTATGAATCTGGTGAACTACACACGTTATGTTGAACAGTTGTGTAGCAGTGAACTACACATGTTATGTTGAACAGTTGTGTAGCAGTGAACTACACACGTTATGTTGAACAGTTGTGTAGCAGTGAACTACACACGTTATGTTGAACAGTTGTGTAACAGTGAACTACACATGTTATGTTGAACAGTTGTGTAGCAGTGAACTACACACGTTATGTTGAACAGTTGTGTAGCAGTGAACTACACATGTTATGTTGAACAGTTGTGTAGCAGTGAACTACACACGTTATGTTGAACAGTTGTGTAACAGTGAACTACACACGTTATTTTTGAACAGTTGTTTTAGCAGTGAACTACACACGTTATGTTGAACAGTTGTGTAGCAGTGAACTACACACGTTATGTTGAACAGTTGTGTAGCAGTGAACTACACACGTTATGTTGAACAGTTGTGTAGCAGTGAACTAAAACACGTTATGTTGAACAGTTGTGTAGCAGTGAACTACACCCGTTATGTTGAACAGTTGTGTAGGGAGTGAACTACACACGTTATGTTGAACAGTTGTGTAGCAGTGAACTACACACGTTATGTTGAACAGTTGTGTAGCAGTGAACTACACATGTTATGTTGAACAGTTGTGTAGCAGTGAACTACACACGTTATGTTGAACAGTTGTGTAACAGTGAACTACACACGTTATGTTGAACAGTTGTGTAACAGTGAACTACACACGTTATGTTGAACAGTTGTTGGGAACAGTGAAAATACACACGTTATGTTGAACAGTTGTGTAACAGTGAACTACACATGTTATGTTGAACAGTTGTGTAGCAGTGAACTACACACGTTATGTTGAACAGTTGTGTAACAGTGAACTACACACGTTATGTTGAACAGTTGTGTAACAGTGAACTACACACGTTATGTTGAACAGTTGTGTAACAGTGAACTACACACGTTATGTTGAACAGTTTGTAAACAGTGAACTACACACGTTATGTTGAACAGTTGTGTAACAGTGACTACACACGTTTATGTTGAACAGTGTGTAGCAGTGAACTACACACGTTATGTTGAACAGTTTGTGTAACAGTGAACTACACACGTTATGTTGAACAGTTTGTAACAGTGAACTACACCGTTTTTTGTTGAACAGTTGTGTAACACTGAACTACACACGTTATGTTGAACAGTTGTGTAACAGTGAACTACACACGTTATGTTGAACAGTTGTGTAACAGTTAACTACACAGATTATGTGAACAGTTGTGTAGCAGTGAACTACACACGTTATGTTGAACAGTTATGTAGCAGTGAACTACACAGATTATGTGAACAGTTGTGTAGCAGTGAACTACACAGATTATGTGAACAGTTGTGTAACAGTGAACTACACACGTTATGTTGAACAGTTGTGTAACAGTGAACTACACACGTTATGTTGAACAGTTGTGTAACAGTGAACTACACACGTTATGTTGAACAGTTGTGTAACAGTGAACTACACATGTTATGTTGAACAGTTCAGTTTAAACCGTAATGGTGGAGAGGAGTGAGGGTGACTGTCAGACTCACCACTACCCTGGGTCACTTCCTACACAACTCTCCCTTAGATTAAACTTAATAAGATTCTCTAGAGTAAGTAAGAACTAAATATCTGTGTGAGTGTGTAAACTTAGTTTTAATAGAAGTAGGAGAAATACGTGTGTGTATGTGTAATTACATTTTAATAAGAATACTTATTTTCCTTCTTTTATAGTAGAAGAATGTGATCCAGGTAAGAGAGGTGAAGACAGTGTAAGTGATGCGTCTTGTGACGAGTGTCGTAGCAACGCAAGAAGTCTGAGATGACTTGTGTACTCTCCGATTGAACTAATCTTTCTGAAACTGATAATTTCTTGCAATTATATTTATGCCGTTTGTGTGTGGAATAGCTCTTTGAAAACAATGTGATGAATAAGGGAATTAGGTCAGTGTTTAATGACAAATGAGGCAGTAATGAAAAAAATGTTTGAACATGAATGCTCCTCCCTCCTCCTCTTCCTCTTCTTCTTCTTCCTCCTCCTCCTCCTACTCCTACTCCTCCTCCTCCTTTAACCTTGCCCTGGTCGAGGGGCATCACCCTCCTGATGGATGACCTTAACACATCTGTGAGCAGTCGAGTTAATTATGGAGTAGAAATTCATTCCAATTATTGCCAGAGTTATTTTAGACATCCTTGAGCGTCTTAGGAAAAATTACCTTCAATGTAGACACAGTATGTAAGCCACTGCTATGTCCATACATTAAGTAATGGTAAGAAACTTCACTCAAGGAAGGTAATGGCAGTCTCCGTTAGGGTAAGCAGGAGGGGCTTGGAGATGGCAACGGAGAAGTGACGGGGGTGACCGTGCACCTCTCAGCGGATACTGTTGGGCCCGGACAGTGCTCCGCGGGATTCCCTTCTGTCATATTTACACTCCTTTTAAGAGGTATATAAACTCATCCACTGGGTTGGCTCATGATTGTGGAGTACTCTTAAGACCATAAGAAAGAAGAAGTACTGCAGCAGGCCTACTGGCCCATGCGAGCAGGTCTAACTCACACCCACTCGTGTATTTATCTATTTTTAAAACACCGCTTGTGACGCTTCCCCATTCTCATCTCCACGTTTATGGAAATTCTTGGTCGCCTATTTGTCAGCCACGCCTCATTCCAGGAAAAAAAATCTCCTATTCTGTGTGTCTCGACTTTCCTCTCTAGTCTCTGATATGGGACTGTCGAAAAACCTTACTGAAGTTCATACACTCAGTGCTGCATGACCCTTGTCGGTTCACCACTTTATTTATAATAATGAAGTCCATATACAAAATTTCATATTCACTCCCATGATCTACTTCCTCGAATATCTTAGTTAAAAAAGTTGGTAAGTTCGTAATCGGGATAGATATCACATTTGCCATTTTCCGTTTATCTGGCATTATGCCAATTTATAGAAATATGTTGGAAAGACTAGCCGAAAGTTCACTAAGTTCCGCCTTACATTCCTTTAAAACCCTTATTATTTCTGGAATTTCACTAGCATCTTTTATGGGTCAGTGTGCTGTGAGCTGCCCTTTATACAGCTCTCTGGTGCTGCGCTGCTTCGTTTGAGGGCAAGCAGGATTAAACATTAATCCAAACACACATATAACATGCATTCCCCATTAACATCTTCTCTGACCTTGAGCTTCACCACCTTTGCTTCTCGACAATATTTGGGTTCATTACGCTGTTGCTGTACAGATCGATTACCTCCTGTCATTCTTCAGTATATCACGTCGATTTCTCTCTTTCCTCTGTTTTTCTTTCTTAACTAATGTATAGTTATGTATAAGACTGTACATTAATACTTATAGGATTCACTTTTGGGAAACGGGTTTAGAAGTGGGAAACAGTCTTATCACAGCTTGAGCACCACCTCAGGGACACAGCTCTGAGGCACCCCTTTTCAGGGCAAGCTCTAGTACACCTCAGGGACACAGCTCTGAGGTACACCTCAGGGACACAGCTCTGAGGTACACCTCAGGGACACAGCTCTGAGGCACACCTCAGGGACACAGCTCTGGGGCCCCCCTCAAGGACAAAGCTCTGAAGCACACTTCAGGGACAGTTCTGGGTCACACCTCAGGGACAGTTCTGGGGCATACCTCAGGGACACAGCTCCGGGGCATACTTCAGGGACACAGCTCTGGCGCATACCTCAGGGACAGTTCTTGGGCATACCTCAGGGACACAGCTCTGGGGCATACTGCAGGGACACAAATCTGGCACATACCTCAGGGACATTTCTTTGGCATATCTCAGGGACAGTTCTTGGGCATACCTCAGAGACACAGCTATGGGGCATACTTTAGGGACACAGCTCTGGGGCAAACCTCAGGGACAGCTCTGGGGCATACCTCAGTGACAGCTCTGGGGCATACTTCAGGGACACAGCTCTGGGGCATACCTCAAGGACAGTTCTGGGGCACTCCTCAGGGACACAGCCCTGGGGCATACTTCAGGGACACAGCTCTGGGGCATACCTCAGGGACAGTTCTGGGGCATACCTCAGGGACAGTTCTGGGGCATACCTCAGCGACAGTTCTGGGGCATACCTCAGGGACACGGCTCTGGGGCATACTTCAGGGACACAGATCTGGGGTATACCTCAGGGACAGTTCTGTGGCATACCTCAGGGACAGTTCTGGGGCATACGTCATTGACAGTTCTGGGACATACCTCAGGGACACTGCTCCGGGGCATGCTTCAGGGACACAGCTCTGGGACATACCTCAAGGACAGTTCTGGGGCATACCTCAGGGGCAGTTCTTGAGCATACCTCAGGGACACAGCTCTGGGGCATACTTTAGGGACACAGCTCTGGGGCATATCTCAGGGACAGTTATGGGGCATACTTCAGGGACACAGCTCTGGGGCATACTTCAGGGACACAGCTCTGGGGCATACTTTAGGGACACAGCTCTGGGGCATATCTCAGTGACAGTTCTGGGGCATACCTCAGGGACACAGCTCTGAGACATACTTCAGGGACACAGGTCTGGGGCATACTTCAGGGACACAGGTCTGGGGCATACCTCAGGGACACAGCTCTGAGACATACTTCAGGGACACAGGTCTGGGGCATACTTCAGGGACACAGCTCTGGGGCATACTTCAGGGACAGCTGGGCACAGTTTTTACTCGGTCTCTTGTGAGTTCTGTGATTTACATTTATTTAGTGCATAGCTTGAAATTCCACTCGATGGCTACGATGTATATGTATACACACACACAGATATACATACATTAAATAATGACATAAAAATCAACTGTTCCAGTTTGTTTTCTTACGAACAGTAGGAGCTAATTTATATACTGTCGTGATGTTCAACCGTAGTTAGTGCTAAATACCTTAGTAACCAAAATACAAGGTTGCATACGCCCTTGTTGCCATGATACAGTATGTGTCTTAGACTATACTAATTTGATGTTATGTTAATCAAGGTGAAGGCTAATGGTTGTGTATGTCAGTGTTTATGATACTGTGTATATCAATGTTTATCATATTGTGTATATCAGTGTTAATCATATTGTGTATATCAGTGTTTATCATATTGTGTATATCAATGTTTATCATATTGTGTATATCAATGTTTATCATATTGTGTATATCAATGTTTATCATATGTGTAAATCCAATGTTTATCATATGGTATATCAGTGTTTATCATATTGTGTATATCAGTGTATCATATTGTGTTATCGTGTTATCATATTGTGTATAAATTTTTATCAATTGTGAATATCAGTGTTATCTTTTGGGTGTATATCAATGTTCATCATATTGTGTATATAATGTTTTCATATTGGTATATCAATGTTTTTTATTGTTATCATGTTATCATTGTGTATATCATGTTTAAATCATATTGTGTATATCAATGTTTATCATATTGTGTATGTCAATTTTTTATCATATTGTGTATATCATGTTAATCATATTGTGTATATCAATGTTTATCATATTGTGTATATCAGTGTTTATCATATTGTGTATATCAATGTTTATCATATTGTGTATATCAGTGTTTATCATATTGTGTATATCAATGTTTATCATATTGTGTATATCAATGTTTATCATATTGTGTATATCAATGTTTATCATATTGTGTATATCAGTGTTTATCATATTGTGTATATCAGTGTTTAACATATTGTGTATATCAATACAAGTGTAAACTGAATAATGTAAATGAGCTTTAACCTGTTGTATTATATGTATGGATCAGTGAACTACACAGATTAAGTTTAGCAGTTAAGTACACAGGTTATGTTAAACAGTTGTACAACAGTGAACTACACAGATTAAGTTTAGCAGTTAAGTACACAGGTTATGTTAAACAGTTGAATATCAGTGAACTACACATGTTAAGCAGCTGTTTTTAAGTTTAAAACCTAATGGTAGACAGGAGTGAGGGTGACTGTCACACTCACCGCTACCTTGGGTCACTTCCTAGACAACTCTCCCTTAGATTAAACTTACTGAAGGTGAGTAAGGTTCTCTAGAGGAAGTAAGAACTAAATATCTGCGGGAGTGTGTAGACTTTGTTTTAATACAAGAAAGAGAAATGCGTGTATCGGTAATTAGATTTTAATAAGAGTACTTATTTCCTGCCTTTTTAGTGTCAGAATGTGGTCCTGGTGGGAGAGATGAAGACATTGCAAGTGGTGAGTGTCGTAGCAACAGAAGAACATTGAGATGACTGTTATGATCTCTCGGACTGACTTAATCTTTCTGAAACTGATCATTTCATGCAATTATATTAATCTGTGGTATCCGTGTGTGGAATAGCTCTTTTAAAACAGTGTGATGTATAAGAGAATTAAGTCAATGTTTAATGACAAATGAGGCAGTAATGAAAAAATGTTTGAACGTGAATGCTCCCTCCTCCTCGTCCTCCTCCTCCTCCTCCCTCCTCCTCCTCCTCTTCTTCTTCTTCTTCTTCTTCTTCTTCCTCCTACTCCTCTTCCTCCTCTTCCTCCTCGTTCTTTAACCCTACCCTAATCAAGGGCATCACGCTTCTGATAGATGACATTAACACATGTGTCAGCATTTGAAGATGAATGGTTCAGAGAACCGACATGTTGATAAATTAGACACAAGAGTTGCACATGTGTCTAATTTATCAACATGTGTCAGCAGTTGAGTTTCTTATGGAGTAGAAATTCATTCCAATTATTGTCAGACTTAATTTAGACATCCTTGAGGGTCTTAGGAAAAACTTCCTTTAATGTAGGCACATGTAAACCACTGTGATGCCAATACATTAAGGTAATGACTCTAGTCAATAATAGTGAAATGTATAGACAATGTATTAATAATGTAGTTAACTCAATTATATATGGAAATACAGGTACTTGTGAACAGTGGATTTTGCATACATTTATGACTATAATTAGTCATTATTTTGTTATATTTTGTAATGCCAAAGATTAATTAGGGAAACTTGTTATATAACAAAGATTCGAAATTATATGTATTTATTTATCATAGCAATAAAGGTTCCTAGGAATTACTTGACTAATATATTCATTAGTAAATGCTAACTTAGTGTAGAAGATAAACTTATATTAATGATATGACAACAAATCTTATAAATTTTAAGATCTACAAATTATGAATATTTTATGGAGAGTGAATATTCAAAAAGGTATTAAAACGTTGATTTTAATTCACCTACAAATCTGTGTATGAAGTATGAGGTGGTTATGTGGGTTCAGTTATGACCACACTCAGGTGGTGTGACCTGGACTCTCTCATGGTAAGAAACCTCACTCAAGGGAGGTGGAGTCACCTGGACTCTCTCATGGTAAGAAACCTTACTCAATGAAGGTGGAGTCACCTGAACTCTCATGGTAAGAAACCTCACTCAAGGAAGGTGGAGTCACCTGGACTCTCTCATGGTAAGAAACCTCACTCATGGAAGGTGGAGTCACCTGGACTCTCTCATGGTAAGAAACCTCACTCAAGGAAGTGGAGTCAACCCGGACTCTTCATGGTAAAAAACCCCACTAAGGGAAAGGGGAAGTCACTAGGCTCTTATGGTAGAATATCACTCAAGGAAGGTGAGTCACTAGGACTTTTTCATGGTAAGAAACCTCATCAAGGAAGGTGGAGTTTACCTGGACTCTTCATGGTAAGAACCCCACTCAAGGAAGGTTTGGGTCACTAGGATCTTCATGGTAAGAAACTTCATCAAGGAAGGTTTAAGGCAGTCTCCGTTGGGGTAAACAGGCGGGGCTTGGAATGGCAGGTCTAACTCACCTACTTTAAACTACTCATGTATTTTTCCAACTTATTTCTAAAACTAGACAAGGTTTTACCCATTGGCTCTACCTGGGAGTTCTTCCCTCATCCACAGCTCTGTACCAAGGCAGTGCTTTTATATCCCTTTTTTGAATAAAAATTTTCCGACTTGAAACTATTGCACGCTTTTCAGGAGAGTGAAAGATTCGGGACCTCTCGTCTACCCCCCGTAAGAAAGATTTCTGATACAGGGGATCATCTTTGAAAATCCTCCTTTGACTTTTAAAGCGCATTTAAAATCTTCTGTAATACGCGACCAGAACTGTCCCAGCATAATCTAAATGAGGTCTAACAACAGTATTATTTGAAGAACAACCTGAGAACTCCTATTAGTTATTCTTTTGTATAAGCCAACAATTATTCGTTTTAAATTTCGAATACGCACTGTTGTCTGGGCTTTAGATACCGTAACCAGAATCCCAGATCTTCTCATTCCAGAGCTTATAAAGATCTAACATATTAGTATTATAAGTAAAGATTTATTTTTCCCACACTTAAAAACTTTGCATTTGTCTAGAAACTGCAGTCTCTCATCACCGACTCATCCACCTCGATTTAGATCTTCCCGAGCACATGTTATCCTTGTCAGAATGACATCAGGCTGCTATTTGATGTCATCGCTGTCACAGCTGACAGACCGGCCAGGGGCTTACCCGAATATCCAGTTAAGCTATAAACACTTGATATGTCGTTTATTTTATTCTGATCAACAATCGTTTATGTATGTAACACGGCCCAACATGACCCCTTGGCACCGCCTGTGAAGCTCCCCATTCTCATATCTAGTTAAAATTACATTATTTAGTAATCAGTACGACTATACAGGAACAAAACTTGATCCTGTTCAGTTAATTTTCTCAATATACTCCATTATTTGAACTGTCAAATTGTTACTGATAGTCCATATAACAGAACTCAGTTCATTCCCATGATCACTTCGCTACAATACCTCTAGTAAAAAAAGTTATTCTTGTGCAAATATATCACTTGCCATTTTTGTAAATTGAGACTCTAGGCCAAGCCTGGCTCTGTTGAACTTCCACTCATATTACTTATGACTTCTTGGTATAACCATACTTATCACAGACTGCTCACATCACACTTTTACAAACATCAAACGTTGGAACATTGTGCTTCATTCTCAAGTAGACTCCAACAAGTAGCGCAAAAGTTTGGACTCCACTCCATACAATTTGCAATCACTGACACTCTCCCCTAGTGAAAACAAATTGTCTATACAATGATAGCATCAATTTTCCAAAATGAATCTAGGCACACGTCACATGGCTCAGTGAACCATCTCATCAACATTACACATGATTACTTGATCAAATTATAGGAATTAAAAAAATATTCTCAAAATTTGATAATAAAATTATTTGAACAATTGAGTCAAACTTGTTACAATTACATTAACGAGTAGTTTAGTGCTTGCACTGGCAAATGTCTTTACCTCTGTAATAGCACTTTATGGTGACCCATCGGTAAAATTACACTTCTTGTGAAGCACTTGTCAACAAAATGTATCTATTGGTGACACATCGGTACAAATGCAATATCTTCTTGACAACATCTGGTGAACAATTACAATTCTTCTTGATAGCAACCTTGTCAACAATGTACATTCTCACAAATCTAGAATCACAAATTACACATATATATGAATCATTAGACATATATAAACAAAGTATATTAATTCTATAAATATTGAGCTCTGTACAAATATACTGATTGAACATTTGTACATTGTTAATTAATTGAAGAACCAGTTTCCTTAAACTCACTTACACAGTTACCAAGTGACTTTCTTGGGTGACCCTCTGGTAACATGACATATCTTGGTGAAATCCTCTTGTCACAAGACATCATTTTGACAACATCTCGTAACTTACACTCTTCTTGGACCAATGATCCATAAACATTTTGGACAACCGGAAAAATAATCCGGACCATCTTGCAACAATGTACCATCCTGGTAGGCACACCAAGCTTTCACTTCACACTCAATCACCATGACAAATCACAACCAAATGAACCTCTGTATACACACTTGGAAGATCACATTACACATTCGTCAAATCCACCAGAAACGAATCTTTACCTCCGAATCTCACCATATCACACTCAAGAAAACTCAATATATAAACTGGAAGATTCATACTACTGAATTCCGCTCCCATGCCTTTTCTGATGGATCCATATCCACCACTCGAGGACCGACATACCTACCAGAATCCACCACCACCAGCCACCACCACCTCCATGAAATGACCATAAGCACCACCAGATATCCTGCCACCTGAATCCACCACCAAACCGCCGCCAGAATCCACCTTTCCTGATCCACCACCAAATCCACCCGACCAGGACCACATATCACCACTGGAATATCCACCACCCGAATCCACCACTGCCTGAAACTTCCATAATCCACCAGACCACCACCGGAAGATCCACCTCCAATCCACCCCCCACACCTCCTGAGTGCTGAGTAGCACCTGATCCAACTTCCTCCAACCCCTCCACCCAAATCCACCCACCGCCTCCTGACACATGCTGAGATCCCCACCACCACTCCACCTCCGCTCCACTGACCAAACCACCGCCGCCAAACCACCAAATCCACCACACCAACCATGACAGGGCTGAAAGTATCGCCCCACCTCCGCTCGCCTCACTACCAAATCCACCTCCGCCACCACCAAATCCACGCCGCCTCCTGAAGGTGCTGAGTATCTTCCGCCACCTCACCTCCAGCCTCGACTACCAAATCCACCATCCGCCTCACCAATCCACCGCCCCTCTGAAGGTTGAGTTCTCCCCACCTCCACCCCGCCTCCACCAATACCCCCCTGAAGGGCTGAGTATCCTCCTCCACCTCCACCCCCGCCTCCACTACCAAATCCACCGCCGCCTCCTGAAGGTGCTGAGTATCTCCCCACCTCCACCTCCGCCCCCCTACCAATCCACCGCCTCCTCCACCGCCGCCACCTCCAAAACCTCCGAAGGTGCTGAGTAATCCAGTCCTCCCCCACCTCCGCCGCACCTCCACATCCATCCCCGGCCTCCACCAACTCCACCGCCACCTCCTGAAGGTGCATGATTTTCCCTCCACCACCTCCACCTCCACCGCTTCACCATAATTCCACGGCATTCACCAAACCACCTGCCACACTTAGTGCTAATCACCTCCACATCTCGCAATGAATACAATACCATGAACCTCTTAACACATTACGAAGTAAAGACACCATAACACTGAACCTCTGTAACACATATGTAGTGATAACAAATCACTGAACCTGAGAAACTCATTACTTATGACGACCATAACATACCTCCTTGTAACACATTACCTGTAGTGAAGAACAATAACATGAACCTCTGTACCCACATATACTGGGGTGAAGAACATATACCCTCCAACCTCTGTAACACATTACTGTAGTGAAGAACAATACATGAACCTCTGTAACACATACTGTAGTGAAGAACAATAACATGAACCTCTGTAACACATTACTGTAGTGAAGAACAATAACATGAACCTCTGTAACACATTACTGTAGTGAAGAACAATAACATGAACCTCTGTAACACATTACTGTAGTGAAGAACAATAACATGAACCTCTGTAACACATTACTGTAGTGAAGAACAATAACATGAACCTCTGTAACACATTACTGTAGTGAAGAACAATAACATGAACCTCTGTAACACATTACTGTAATGATGCACAATAACGTGAAGCTTTGTAACACATTACTGTAGTGAAGGACTTTAAGATAGAGCTCTGTAACACATCACTGTAATAAAGAACAATAACACGAAGCTCATTAACACATGTGATACAGAAATCTTTCAACTCATATTAAAACCAGACTTCAGAAAGCTTCTCTTGTGTTGTCTTGTATCTGTGTTGTCCATGTTGTTTTTGAGATACAGGAGTGTCTCGTTCAGGAGTGCTAATTCAGTCGTCCTGCCTATGTAAACATTACAGGGGGACCATGTGGTAAGGTCTAAGACCCAAATGGAGACCAGGTGGTGACACTCTCCCACGAGATTAGATATATGATTTTGTGTTGACCTGTGTTCTGTCAGCATAGTAGTGGATTCAGTGATCAGCCTGACTGAAGGAGGCTACAATAATTTGTGTTGAAGTCTGCCAGTGGGAGGAGAGGACCTGAAGCAATGGTCTTGGAATCAGTGAGGAAAATTGTTTTGTGGGAGCTTTTGGCTACTTGAGGAGGCTGTAATGAGAAAGATGATATTCAGTTCTTGTATCACTGTAATGAGTAAATGGAAACTCTGCCCTTGTATAAGTTTTTGTATTCTACAAATTCTGGAGTTCAAATAACTCAATGTGTACATCTGCCAGGAATGACTGTTTCAGACTCCCCACCTTACTGAACAGGTGTTATTCTTCCTTTTATGTATGTTTATTATGTAGCAAATATTCCAGTGTTTTAAATAATATAATGTAATACATCTTGTCACATACTATAATATGCTTACTATGCCTTACTCATAGACACTTTCCTTTCATTTAAAAACAATTATAAGTTAAAATGTGTCGCAGCTTCTCAGGGAGACGAATGAAAACCTAATAAGTAGTTGAGAAGAGAAGAAGTAGAGTAAATGTAATAAAGAGTGGAGACTAAGTGTCAGTTATTAAGTGAATTTATAGATAAAGAAATAAGATGGAAGAAGTGATGGCCAAGTACTGGAGAATTAAAGATTTATTGTTGTCAGTGCAGAGAACCAGATCACATACCTCTTTTTGTCCTAAAAAAAAGAAACAAAAAAAATGGATAGCCAGAGTAATTGATATACATGACAGATGAAGAAGTTCTGTTGGAAAATTGAAAAAAAGATCGACTTGAATAATTTTTATGTCAAACTTTACATATTTGCCAGGAATGATTGTATCTTTCTGTGTCAGTGATGACATTAGTCAGTTCAGCCGAGGAGAACCGTAGTTGGCTTCTTTCTGGCTTTAAATTATTAAATTAGAGGTAAAGAAGTGCATGTGAAGATAGGAATCGTTTGTGAAGCTGTGTAGAAGTAGAAATAGGAATTATCACAAAAGTTTGATAAAATGTTTAAGAAACAACAAAGAAGATTTTAAGACAGTTATAACAAGAACAAAAATATAAAGAAATTTATAAGGTGGTTTCAAATATATTCTTATATTAAAAGTTAGAAAAGTTTCTTACCATGTTGGTGGTGTGACAGAGGAAGCTGAGGATGTTATGATGTCAGTGTGACTGTGAGCTGCCTTTTATACAGCTCTCTGGTGCTGCTGCTGCTGTCGCTTGAGGGTCAAGCAGTGACTTGAACATTAATACCAAAGTCACACATATAACATGCATTCCCTCATTAACATCTTCTCTGACCTTGACAGACTTCACCACGCTTTGCTGCTCGACAATTACTTGGTTCATTATGCTGTTGCTGCTGGCAGATAAGATTACCTCCCTGTCATTCACTTTCGGTATATCACGTCTAATTTCTCTCTTTCCTCTGTTTTTCTTTAATAATTAATGTATAGTTATATAACGTATAAGACTGTACATTAATACTTAGTAAGATTCACGTATGGAACAGGTAGAAGTCGGAGTCAGCTCTTCATCACAGCTCTGAGGTACACCTCAGGGACACAGCTCTGAGGTACACCTCAGGGACACAGCTCTGAGGTACACCTCAGGGACACAGCTCTGAGGCACACCTCAGGGACACAGTTACGGGCACACCTCAGGGACACAGCTCTGAGGCCCCCCTCAAGGACAAAGTTCTGAGGCACATTTCAGGGACAGTTCTGGGTCACAACACCTCAGGGACAGTTCTGGCAACCTCAGGGACACAGCTCCGAGGCCACTTCAGGACACAGCTCTGAGGCACACTTCAGGGACAGTTCTGGGTCACACCTCAGGGACAGTTCTGGGGCATACCTCAGGGACACAGCTCTGGGGCATACTGCAGGGACACAACTCTGGCACATACCTCAGGGACAGTTCTTGGGCATATCTCAGGGACAGTTCTTGGGCATACCTCAGAGACACAGCTCTGGGGCATACTTCAGGGACACAGCTCTGGGGCAAACCTCAGGGACAGCTCTGGGGCATACCTCAGTGACAGCTCTGGGGCATACTTCAGGGACACAGCTCTGGGGCATACCTCAAGGACAGTTCTGGGGCACTCCTCAGGGACACAGCTCTGGGGCATACTTCAGGGACACAGCTCTGGGGCATACCTCAGGGACAGTTCTGGGGCATACCTCAGGGACAGTTCTGGGGCATACCTCAGGGACAGTTCTGGGGCATACCTCAGGGACACAGCTCTGGGGCATACTCAGGGACACAGCTCTGGGGTATACCTCAGGGACAGTTCTGGGGCATACCTCAGGGACAGTTCTGGGGCATACCTCATGGACAGTTCTGGGGCATACCTCAGGGACACAGCTCTGGGGCATACTTCAGGGACACAGCTCTGGGGTATACTTCAGGGACAGTTCTGTGGCATACCTCAGGGACAGTTCTGGGGCATACCTCATTGACAGTTCTGGGGCAAACCTCAGGGACAGCTCTGGGGCATACCTCAGTGACAGCTCTGGGGCATACTTCAGGGACACAGCTCTGGGGCATACCTCAAGGACAGTTCTGGGGCACTCCTCAGGGACACAGCTCTGGGGCATACTTCAGGGACACAGCTCTGGGGCATACCTCAGGGACAGTTCTGGGGCATACCTCAGGGACAGTTCTGGGGCATACCTCAAGGACAGTTCTGGGGCATACCTCAGGGGACAGTTCTTGAGCATACCTCAGGGACACAGCTCTGGGGCATACTTCAGGGACACACCTCTGGGGCATATCTCAGGGACAGTTATGGTGCATACTTCAGGGACACAGCACTGGGGCATGCTTCAGGGACACAGCTCTGGGACATACCTCAAGGACAGTTCTGGGGCATACTTCAGGGACAGTTCTTGAGCATACATCAGGGACACAGCTCTGGGGCATACTTCAGGGACACAGTTCTGGGGCATATCTCAGGGACAGTTCTGGCATACCTAGAAACAATTCGGGCATATTGGGACAGTTCTTGGGGCATACCTCAGTGACACAGTCTGAGAATACTTCAGGGACACAGGTCTGGGGCATACTTCAGGACACAGCTCTGGGGCATACTTGGAACAGTTGGGCATAACACGTTGGGCATACTTTACACAGCTCTGGCATATCCCGTGACAGTTCTGGGTAGGGGAAAACTTTAGACATACTTCGGACACAGCTGGCCAATTTCAGGTACAGCTCTGGGGCAATACTTCAGACCAAGCTGGCACAGGTTTTTACTCGTCTTGTGAGTTCATGTTTACATTTATTATGCATAGCTTAAATTCATATGGCTTACAGTATATGTATACAAACAGATATACATACTTAAATAATGACATAAAAATCAACGTCGTTGTTTTTAGACAGTAAGCTAATTATATACTTCGTAGTTCAACGTAGTTATGCTAAATACTTGTAACCAAAAACAAGGTTGATACGCTTTTTATACATATTGGGTAGACTATACTAAATGTATGATGTATATGTAATAAGTACAATTGTGTATGTAGTTATATACTGTGTATATCAATGTTTATCATATTGTGTATATCAATGTTTATCATATTGTGTATATCAATGTTTATCATATTGTGTATATCAATGTTTATCATATTGTGTATATCAATGTTTATCATATTGTGTATATCAATTTTACATATGTGTTATCAATGTTACATATTGTGTAATCAATGTTTTACATTGTGTATATCAATGTTTATCATATTGTGTAATCAATGTTTATCATATTGGTATACAATGTTTATCATATTGTGTATATCAATGTTTATCATATTGTGTATATCAATGTTTATCATATTGTGTACATCAATGTTTATCATCTTGTGTATATCAGTGTTTAACATATTGTGTATATCAATACAAGTGTAAACTGAATAATGTAAATGAGCTTTAACCTGTTGTATTATATGTATGGATCAGTGAACTACACAGATTAAGTTTAGCAGTTAAGTACACAGGTTATGTTAAACAGTTGTACAACAGTGAACTACACAGATTAAGTTTAGCAGTTAAGTACACAGGTTATGTTAAACAGTTGAATATCAGTGAACTACACATGTTAAGCAGCTGTTTTTAAGTTTAAAACCTAATGGTAGACAGGAGTGAGGGTGACTGTCACACTCACCGCTACCTTGGGTCACTTCCTAGACAACTCTCCCTTAGATTAAACTTACTGAAGGTGAGTAAGGTTCTCTAGAGGAAGTAAGAACTAAATATCTGCGGGAGTGTGTAGACTTTGTTTTAATACAAGAAAGAGAAATGCGTGTATCGGTAATTAGATTTTAATAAGAGTACTTATTTCCTGCCTTTTTAGTGTCAGAATGTGGTCCTGGTGGGAGAGATGAAGACATTGCAAGTGGTGAGTGTCGTAGCAACAGAAGAACATTGAGATGACTGTTATGATCTCTAGGACTGACTTAATCTTTCTGAAACTGATCATTTCATGCAATTATATTAATCTGTGGCATCCGTGTGTGGAATAGCTCTTTTAAAACAGTGTGATGTATAAGAGAATTAAGTCAATGTTTAATGACAAATGAGGCAGTAATGAAAAAATGTTTGAACGAGGAATGCTCCTCCTTGCCTCCTCCTCCTCTCCTCTCTCTCTCCTCTCTCCTTCCTCCTACTCCTCTTCTCCTCTTCCTCCTACTCCTCTTCCTCCTCGTTCTTTAACCCTACCCTAATCAATGGTATCACGCTCCTGATAGATGACATTAACACATGTGTCAGCATTTGTAGATGAATGGTTCACAGAACCGACATGTTGATAAATTAGACACAAGAGTTGCACATGTGTCTAATTTATCAACATGTGTCAGCAGTTGAGTTTCTTATGGAGTAGAAATTCATTCCAATTATTGCCAGACTTAATTTAGACATCCTTGAGGGTCTTAGGAAAAACTTCCTTAAGTGAATGCAGTCCAATACATTAAGGTAAGACCTCTATCAAAATAGTGAAATGTATAGACAATGTATTAATAATGTAGTTACTCAATTATATTGAAATACAGGTACTTGTGAACAGTGGATTTTGCATACATTTATGACTATAATTAGTCAATATTTTGTTATATTTTGTAATGCCAATGATTAATTAGGGAAACTTGTTATATAACAAAGATTTGAAATTATATGTATTTATTTATCATAGCAATAAAGGTTCCTAGGAATTATTTGACTAATATATTCATTAGTAAATGCTAACTTACTGTAGAAGATATACTTATATTAATGATATGACAACAAAACTTATAAATTTTAAGATCTACAAATTATGAATATTTTATGGAGAGTGAATATTCAAAAAGGTATTAAAATGTTGATTTTAATTCACCTACAAATCTGTGTATGAAGTATGAGGTGGTTATGTGGGTTCAGTTATGACCACACTCAGGTGGTGTGACCTGGACTCTCTCATGGTAAGAAACCTCACTCAAGGAGGTGATCACCTGGACTCTTCTCATGGTAAGAAACCTTACTCAATGAAGGTGGAGTTACCTGAACTCTCATGGTAAGAAACCTCACTCAAGGAAGTTGGAGTCACCTGGACTCATGGTAAGAAACCTCACTCAAGGAAGGTGGAGTCACCTGGACTCATGGTAAGAAACCTCACTCAAGGAAGGTGGAGTCACCTGGACTCTCTCATGGTAAGAAACCTCACTCAAGAAGGTGGAGTCACCTGGACTCTCTCATGGTAAGAAACCTCACTCAAGGAAGGTGGAGTCACCTGGACTCTTCATGGTAAGAAACCTCACTCAAGGAAGGCGAAGTCACTAGGACTCTTCATGGTAAGAAATATCACTCAAGGAAGGTGGAGTCACTAGGACTCTTCATGGTAAGAAACCTCACTCAAGGAAGGTGGAGTCACCTGGACTCTTCATGGTAAGAAACCTCACTCAAGGAAGGTGGAGTCACTAGGACTCTTCATGGTAAGAAACTTCACTCAAGGAAGGTAATGGCAGTCTCCGTTGGGGTAAGCAGGCGGGGCTTGGAGATGGCAGGTCTAACTCACACCTACTTACACCTACTCATGTATTTTTCCAACTTATTTCTAAAACTAGACAAGGTTTTACCATCATTGGCTCTACTTGGGAGTTTCTTCCACTCATCCACAGCTCTGTTACCAAGGCAGTGCTTTCCTATATCTTTTCTGAATATAAATTTTTCCGACTTGAAACTATTGCTACGCCTTTCTAGAGAGTGCAGATTCAGGACCTCTCAGTCTATCCTCGTAGGAAAGATTTCTGATACATGGGATCATCTTTGTCATCCTCCTTAGTACGTTTTAAAGCGCATTTATATCCGTTCTGTAATACGGCGACCAGAACTGTGCAGCATAATCTAAATGAGGTCTAACGAACAGTATATAGTTGAAGAACAACCTGAGAACTCCTATTAGTTATTCTTTTTGGTATGAAGCCAACAATTCTATTCGCTTTATTTCGAATTACGCACTGTTGTCTGGGCTTTAGATTACCGCTAACCAGAACTCCCAGATCTTTTTCTCAGTCAGAGATATAAAGATCTACATTATTTAGTTTATAAGTATCATTGTTATTTATCTTTCCAACACTTAGAACTTTGCATTTGTCTATGTTAAACTGCATCTCTCACTTCACCGACCACTCCACCAGTCGATTTAGATCTTCCCGGAGCACTCTGTTATCCTTGTCAGAATGAATTCGACGGCCTGTTTTGATGTCATCGGCCTGGTCACAGGCCTGGTCACAGACCGGGCCGCGGGGGCGTTGACCCCCGGAACTCTCTCCAGGTAAGCTCCAGGTAAACACTTGCATATGTCGCTATTTATATCCTCGTCAACATCGTTTATGTAAATTGTGAACAACAAGAGGCCCAACACTGACCCCTTGGAACACCGCCTGTGAAGCTTCCCCATTCTCATATCTACGTTTAAACAAATTCTTTGTTACCTATCCCTCAGCCACGCCACTATACAGGAAAAAAAATTCGACTCCTGTTCCACGTGCCTCAATTTTCCTCAATAGACTCCGATATGGGACACTGTCAAAAGCCTTACTGAAGTCCATATACAAAATTTCATATTCATTCCCATGATCTACTTCCTCAAATACCTTAGTGAAAAAAGTTATTAAGTTCTTAAGGCAAGATAGGTATCACATTTGCCATTTTGAAAATTGAGAATCTAGAGCCAAGCTCTGGGCTCTGTGACAACCATCACAAAATAAATCATTACTATGACTCTTGAGAGTGCAAAATAAGAGTACTTATACACAGACTGACTCACCATCACACTTTGTACAAACATTCAAAACGCTGAAGAAGCACTCTGGCGCTTCCTTCTC